>JAJJWW010016215.1:0-474743 GCA_023531295.1 Papaver armeniacum
TGATAGAGAGGTTATGCGGTTGTGGTGCGAGCTAGGAACGTTGCAAGCTGGTGTCGTTGTCTTGGTTATCGATAAGGTATGAGGTTGAGCTGATGGTTGTTGTCGGACGCGAAGAGTTCAAAACCCCAGGAAATGGAGATATGAAGGCTAGGTGTTGTTGTTGCAGCTGAGCTGCATTACAGTGGATTTAAGGTTGTGGGCTCGGTCTTGAACCTAAGATGAAGCTAAGGTGGTTAAGAAACGGATGAACCGGAGTTGTTGCATGAATGGATTATGAGCTACAAACTAGGGTTGTGAGGCATTAGGAAGTGCGGTGAGTCGACTGAAATGTGACGGGGGAAGATAGAGATTGTAGTCACTGAAGATGCAGAATGGAAATGCAAGGATCTGGAGTTGGTCATTGAGATTGGAGAGAGCTCGAGACTACATGGAAAGCTGGAACGTGAGTTATAATATGGTGGAGGTGGTCAGGCTTGGTCGAGACTTTTCTTAGGAAAGCCAATTCACACTACAGGGGAGGATATATAAGATCTCTATGGTTCTATCATCATTCTACTATCATCTCTACTTCTACTTTTGTTCTAGGGTTTTACAACGTGAAATCTTTTCTCTTTATTCTTGTTATGAACTTCATGAACATGAGCTAGAGTAGTATTATTGGTTAAGGAATAAATTGGCTTTCCAAGCATGAGTTTCGTTCAATAAATTAGTTTTGTCTCCATACTTTGTCTCTTATGATTCACTATTAATATTGTTACATTATTTGAATGCTTGTTTAGTCGAGTCTAGAATCGATTGAGTTTGTTTTCATCTCTATTGCTAGATTAGGATTTATTATACGCAAAAGTGATAAATTCCTGATTACAAGGAGCATAATTGTGAGTATTGCTTGTAGTGATACATCCTAGTAGTCACAAGTGAGTCATAACCTTTGTTAAATCGGATTAGTGCTTTTACACGTTCGATTACTTTGATTGGCCTGATTTCATAGAACTTAATGCATCTAGGGAATTAAACTTGATTAGTGCTTTTACACGTTGGGTTGTTCTCTTAGGTAGAATTCATATTCGCATATTTTAATGTGTTTGTTGATGACAAGAGGAAATTAACGGGATATTCTTGCGATCAAGGTATCCTAGGGCTTTTGATTAAGTTGAGATTAAATATCAATTCTACTTATTGTTAAAAAGCATGTTTGTGAATGAAGATGAATCCTTAACTAATATCTCTTCTACTTGATTTGCTTGTTTATTTCTTATTTGCTTTTATTTTACTTTAGATACATTAGAATCAAAAAATCCCCCCATTGTTATTTTTAGGAAATTGAAACAACTTGACAACCTTTGTCCTCTCTGTGGGAACGATCCTTTCTTGTCCTTCCTATATTATATATTTTGAGTAGTGAGAAAGTAATTTATTTTTGACGCATACGACAGCGATCAAACAACTAGTGGATCTGTTCGCCTTAGACTCTCCTCTGGTACATCCTCCACTGCAAATGTTTTCTGCTGCTTTTGTCATTCCTTTAAAGGTGAGACTTTATCTACATTTATGATTTTCCTCCCTTTATAGTCGCGCTTGTAGATCCTCCCTGTAATGCCTGCATGAAAGTCTGCAACACTCACTTTTGAGTTAGTAATTGAATTAGGTTGTATGCGCCGGCTTCCTTCTTTCGCTTTGATATCCTTTATTGCTTGTTGTGGTTCTATTTGTGTCGCCCACCTTTCGTCTCTCTCGTATGATTCTTTCTCCATTTGTTGATGTTCTTCCTTTTGTTAATAAGTCTCTACTCTTCCTGTCAAGCATTCCCTTAATTGTCCTGAAACAGATACGGAAAGTATAGAGAAGTATCGTGTTCCCTTTCTAAATCTGAGACACCTTTTATAAATCTGGAATCCCTTTCTATAGTGTAGTAAACTAAACGAAAAATTCACTTAAACGAAAATCTGAGAAAATTTCTTTTAGATCTAGTAAAATGCACAGAAAATCAAAAAATTTATAAATAAGATTTTTCTGATCGACCAATGTGGCTTCAATGACTGTAAAACAAACTTTTGATGAATATGATAATTGATAAATTTTAAACCATTTTAAAAACTTCATGAACAAGGAACATCTCTCTCACAGATCCAAGCTGTTTCTATGTGCCAAAACGTAGTTGCAGGAAATCCTACAACCTACACCCAAGTGATTCTATGAAATAAAACTAAGGCATCATGAGAAAATATCTACACCATTTTATTCAAGTAAGAACAACTACAAATGAGTTAGGAGAAAAGCCAAACTTGTAGAACAAAACAATATTTTCTCTCTCCTAAATTTCTTACCTAAGCTCACAAAAACAGGTCTCTCTCTACAATGGCTTCTTGTCCTTTTTATAGGAGTTACATAGTGGAGGACAGCTAATAAAGCCCTTATTTTCGGATCTGGGAGGGCGATAAGATCGCCCTAACTAATAATCTTCGCGCTGATCTTTATAAATACCACGCTGATCTTCACATGTTTGGTGTGACTTGGTGACGTCATCGCACTCGTCAGCTGGGATATGTTGGGCGCGTCATACTCGCCTACTACCAAAATGATCTTTTCGCACTCTTATTGGTTGTGCGGTATTTTGCACCCACAGTTGAGCTGATAAAGCAGCTAAACATAGTAGAAGATTCAATGTATCAGGTGTTTGGTTGAATAATTATCCTCCATTCAACCTAAATCAGATGTAATCTTTTTCTAAATCAATATATTTTTCTTTCCTAACAAAAAAAAAAAAAAAAAATTGTCACAAGGCCCTCCGACTGTCATCGGTCCAACCTTTCAAAATGACCGCATCAGTGGGTCCATAGAGGATCCCCGTGGGCTCATCTTACTTGGCTCTTTCGTCAAATAGGAACTTGATGATGTCACATCTTAAAATGCGACAGCCGTGAAGCCGCGAGTTCCTTTTTGATCTCGCGTTGCGGGATCAAGACATTTTCACCTCTAGACTCGGTCCTCTACAAACCAATTGTTGTAATACCCGCCATAAACCATAACCACCTTCTCCAATTTCCATCTGTTTTGTAAATTCATTTGATTCGTATAATTATTTTTTTAGATCTTCTCTATGTTTAGAAAAGTCTTTTGATTGTTTGTGTTTTTGGTATCAAATCATCATCATAATCTTTTGATGGCATGCATGAAATTGGGCTCTAAATCTGAAGCTTTCCTACGTGATGGCCAAACCTGGTAACACACACACACAAAAAAAACATAATCTCATTTTTTGATTAAATTCTTATTCTCTTGATTGTATCTGTGAATTTTAAATCATGGGTTCACTTAGAATTTCATTGATGAGATCAAATTATTTTTTGGTAATCCTTTTATGTTTAGTTGAAGGATTAACTGTTCTTGTTCAGTAATTGTCTATGGGTTTGGATAAATGATTTTGTGTAACGAATCATGTGACATTTTGGTCAAATTTAGCTTCGCCCAGTTAGACGATACTAGGGACAGTGAAAGAGTTAGATGTGTTCGGTATATTAGCTTGTGAGAATTCATTTTGTTAATCCTGTGTCAGCTCGAGATTCGAGTTCTCGTATTGAATCTCAAATGTATGTTAAAATGATTCATTGCACAACTTTTTAGCAGTAAAGAAATCATGGGATTGTGTACCTTGGATTCGTATTCAGTTGAATCTCAATGAATGAATAAATGATTCTTATAGTGCACTTTAGTTTAATAATCGAAACACAATCAATGTACTTTAGTTGGACAATGATATGAGTCATGATCTATAATGGTCATACTAATGAAATAAAAACATAGAACTTTGAGTTACTTCACTATTTTAACGAAGTTGAACTCAAAATACGCAATTTTGCAGGGTATGCACCGCTGGGCTTCCTAGTGATATTGTCATTGAAGTTGGAGAAATGTCCTTTCATCTCCACAAGGTATTTAACTAATTCACGCTGGGAATATACCGTATTTTTCTCTTTAATATACAGCTACATTTTCCTTGTTTCGTGCTTGTTTATGGTACAAATTTATACTAGAATACTATCTAGCATCATTGAGTTGCTTGCCAGCAACAAACTTGATAAATTGGGCATGTTTCTAACCGCTCCCATGGTGCAGTTTCCATTGCTTTCCAGAAGTGGGCTATTAGAAAAGCTAATAGAAGATCTCTCTAGCGGTGATGATGGGCAAAGCTGCATTTTGCAGCTTCATGACATACCTGGTGGAGCCAAAACCTTTGAGCTAATAGCCAAATTTTGTTACGGTGTTAAAATCGAAGTCTCTGCGTTAAATGTTGTTAGTCTCAGGTGTGCTGCTGAGCACCTTCAGATGACTGAGGCTTATGGGGATGGAAATCTTATTAAACAAACGGAGGATTTCCTCGATGAAGTCTTTGGAAACTGGGGGGATTCCATTAGAGCTCTTGAAACATGTGAAGAGGTTCTCCCTCATGCAGAAGAAGTTCACGTTGTCTCGAGATGTATTGATTCTATAGCAGTTAAAGCTTGTTCAGATCCTAGCTTATTTGGTTGGCCTGTTTCCAACAGCGCTCATAAGCCGGAAGGGGCTGAACTTTGGAATGGAATATGCACAGAATCTAAAACACGTAATGTGATAGAGGATTGGTGGTATGAAGATGTTTCTTTCCTAAGTTTACCTCTTTATAAGAGGCTGATAGTGGCCGTTGAGTCGAAAGGGATGAATCCCGAAGGAATTGCTGGATCTCTGATGTTCTACGCCAAGAGATATCTCCCTGGACTGAGCTTCAAAGAGAATACAAACCATCATAACTCTGCGTCTACTAGTTTGGCTCCGTCAGAGGCTGACCAAAGAGTTCTTCTTGAAGAAATTGTTGGATTACTTCCCAATAAGAAGGAAGTTATCCTCACAAACTTTTTGCTCAGGCTGCTTCAAACTGCTATGAGTTTACATGCCAGTCCATCATGTAGAGAGAACTTGGAGAAAAGGATTGGTGCACAGTTGGACCATGCAACACTCGATGATCTTCTTATTCCTAACATGGGTTACACAGTAGAAACCCTCTATGATATTGACTGCGTCCAGCGGATTCTTGATCATTTTATGTCAGTTGACCAGGCTGCGGATGAACCGCCTTCTCCTTGTATAGTCGAAGAAGAAGCAGAAGAAAGGCAGGTAGTAGATGGTGGTTCCCTACCACTTACCCCGGTAACAATGGTTGCTAAACTAGTGGATGGCTATCTTGCTGAGGTTGCGCCTGACGTTAACCTAAAGCTCCCAAAATTCCAGTCTCTTGCTGCTGTCATCCCTGAATTTGCTAGGCCTCTAGATGATGGAATCTATCGTGCAATTGATATATACCTTAAGGTACAAAATTACAGAACATGTTTCTACATGCGTCCATATTTCCTATTTTCCGCATTCCGCCTTGTTAGCTCATCACAAATGGAAGTTTCTCAACTTTCTTAACAAATGATTTCCTGGTTACCGTCAGGCACACCCTTGGCTCACGGACTTGGAGAGGGAGCAACTATGCAGGCTCATGAACTGCCAGAAACTCTCATTGGAGGCGTGCACTCATGCAGCTCAAAATGAAAGACTACCACTTCGCGTTATCGTACAAGTTCTCTTCTTTGAACAACTTCGTCTCCGCACATCAATTGCTGGTTGGTTTTATGTCTCCAATAACACAGAAAATTCACGTGGTAACTTAGCAATCACCAAGAATGACATCCAAACCAACCTTGCAGACAATGAAAAGACTATGGAAATGCGAGTTGCTGAACTTGAAAAAGAATGTTTGTCCATGAAACAAGAGATCGGGAAAATGGGTAAACCGAAAAGTGGTTGGAATATTTGTAAAAAACTCGGGTTTAAAAGATCGCAACCGAAAAGCGTTGATTGTTGAAGAGCCGTAAAGTTGCCGCATTTCAAAACAACTCCTCAAACTGCCAATAGAATAGTGAGTTCTCTAATTCTTCCGATTCTTTTTTTAGTCTGCTGAGAAACTTAAGATAGCTGGTAGTAATCCAATTTTCTTTGATTAGTCTAATGATTTTAGATGATTCATTGTAATTACTGCTAAGATACTTAGGTTTCATGTAATCCATGACCAATTTAGTTAACTTTGTTTTATGATTCCACAAGTCTAAATTTTATACTGTACAGTGTACATCACATAGATGACTTATAGGCTCAAACCAAAAACCTTAGTCACAGTAGTAAGAATGATGAATGAAACAAGTGCGGGGAATTATGCATCAGCTAATTAGCATTTAACGAAGTCACAAAATAGACATTTCAATTGTTCTAATGACTGAAAAAGATACTGATAAAAACAAAAGCAAAATAGGAAGAACAAACATCAAGCTACTCAATGTTTAGGCCTCAGCAGCAGTATCTTCTTGCTTCTTGACCGAATATAGAAGTAGTCGTTATTAGATTGCTACGTCTGAGCATCTGACTACTTCTGGTCGAAATGCCACCAACTAAGTTTTAATTAAACACCAGTTGGATATTTGAAGAAGCTGTTTGAACTGCTCTTAGCTTATTCTTAAATCGCTCTTCTTGTCTAACTCTATCAGGCAAGGAAATACTATTACGAAAGTATAGATTAACTTCCAATAAAACCTTTGAATGTTTTACCAAAAAATTCAGAAGTTCGAGCTCAGCATCACATCGTCCCACTCCTTTAATTTCCACACACTTGAGTTGAGACAACATTCCCGGCGATGACAATCCTGCTTCCCAGCCATCTCCAACGTCCGCTAAATTTGACTATCAGTTGCTGACAACGAATAATAGTAAGAAATAAGAAGCAGATACGTTTGAAAAATGTTACACAAAAAAATTGTTGTCAGATGAGAAGCAGGCCATGTTAAAAAACAAAGAGCTCGGTAAAATTTTACCTCCTTCGATTCTAGGGAAAGAGAAATTATATTAGGAGAAATCTTGAGTAAGCATGTTATAGCCTGCAAGCAACCTCTTGTAGACCAGATTTCCAGCATCAAATGTTTTAGATTACATAAGCGAGTTGGTTGACGGTTTAACAAGTCAGGAGCTCGCGAGAGAACCTTGAGCATAAATAACATTGCAGCTAAAATCTTGCCTAAGAAACACAAAAAGGATAATCATCTTTTTATAGATGGTGAAAGTCGGATTGCTTAAGCAGCAGCATCCTTGGCCTTCTCATATTATTGACTAGGCAGTTACTTGAACCATTTCCGCAAATATGCTAAGAAGTTTATGCATACATGGGAGAAATGAAGCCACACATACCTCGAGGAATCCAGATGATAATCTCAATTGTTTCGCCATATGAACTGCTCCTAGAAACTTCAACATTCGTTCAGCATAAACTTTTTCTTCCTCTGTAGGCAGTTGCCAATATACTTCTGAATCCTCATCTAAATCCCTTTGTTCGAGCATCATGTCAAAATCTACATTGGATAGAAGCGGACAGTTTTCTAGAGAATAATATTGTGGTGCAGAAGATTTGCAATAGAAATTTTTCAGATTTGGAGCAGTCAACTTGATATTTTTGGCAATAGAACGCAACCGCACGCACGCAAACTTCTCGAGGCTTAAAGAATTTACATGCAAATTTTGAAAAGAGCCTTTGAGGTTCTAAATCGCAGACATAAAATCCAGCAAGCGACATAACTTTGAGGTGAGGTAAATCCATTAATTTTGGAAAAGTAACTTGTGCTGCATGTCTGGCACCGACATTCAGTTGTATTGTCAGCATCTTGCAGTTTAAGAGTTGATGTGGAATTCCATAAGCTAAATGATGATAATGTTGACCGATTTCTACAGTAATTATTTGAACATTACGCTTAACAGCATGGACAATCCACCTATTAACATTTTTTTCCACAGTATCATCATCATGATCAAAGCTATACCAATCCAGACGAAATCTCCGAATATCAGAATCATCGCGAAGAATGAATACCATGTCCGCAAAATATATAAATCTCTGAGTATGTTCTTCGCCTTGAGGAAATGAACGTCTGCCGATGTTTAGATTTCCAAGTATGAATCCATCTTTTGGACAGGACACATGTTTGGACTACATGTTTGGTATCAATATCGAAAGACAAGATGTGGTGAATTATTGCATCTGGTAACCTACTGATTCTATCTTCGCCATTAGAATATGGTTCATTTCTTGTTTCCACCATTGTAAATTGTACCGGGAAGAAGAAGAAGTGATTGTAAATGGGGAAGCTATTTAAAGAGCGGGGTCTATAGTTGCAGTGCTCGTTTGAGTTCTCGAGGTCAAGGCTAGCATATAAACCACGTCCTTATTGGAACATGCGTAGCAATTACTGATGCTTTTGAGTTATCGAGGTCTACTTAATCTGAACATTTATTTGAAGGGTCAATTCTGAGTTATGTGAACTTTGAAGCGTTTAACTTTTCCTTTCTGTTCAAGTTAAATTCTGGAAGCATTTCATTTGGAAATTGTTATGGCTTAGCTGTAGCCACTTTGGCAATGTATGCAACCAAATTCACTCACTGCAGCAAGACCAAAGCTAGGTCCTCTGCTCAAGTCCTCCTCAGTCAATAAGGCTGAGACGTGTCGACTCATGAACATTCCCTTGGAAGCAAAAGTGGGTCCCACCCCGTAAGTACAAAATGGTGCTGTTTCCTTTGCAAAATGCACAGCGTGTCCTGTCTAATATAATCAAGACCGTTAGTTTTTCCTTCCAAAGTGGTACTATAGAGAGTACTTGGTGAAAAAATACTAAGTATTACTAGCATTCAGTAGTACTACTCAGTCTCTTCCCATCATTGATTGTTTGTAGAAGAGAGTTATGGAGGAAGACTGTTATAGCTTATACGGCTATGGGGAGAGATAGATCCAGAGAGGCAGAGCTGGTGTAAAAGGGGTTTCTTGTCAATGAGAGGGTGGTGCTAGGAATAGCATTTACAAAGTTTTCGTATCAAGCATTTTTTCATAAAAAAAAAATACATCTGGGATGAGAATTTAAACACGAGAGTAGACAAAAGATAGATGAGACCGAATGTAAGTGCTATACTGGAGGATCACACTCTACACATTTTCTAGTATTCAGTCAGTGTATGACTTCTTGTGGCTGAAGAAGCACTTGGGCTCTGGCTTTAGTAACCCAACAACACCTCACAAAAAGAAAAGGAAAAAGAAACCAACTTCTTGTGGAAATGAGAATTTGGAAAGGGCAATTTTGTCATTAATATATACTAAAAAGTTGTTAAAAAGACATCCTATAATTGAAAGACCAAAAGATAACCATATTTCTGAAGAAAAAACCCACAGAAAACCCAAAAAAAAAAAAAACACCAAAACAAGGGAATATAGGTGAAGCTTCTCATATATTGAGGCCACTTGTTGTTAAATTTACAAAAAAAGAATATTCCCCTAAATGTGGAAATATTTTGGTCTTCCAAGCTTGCCCTTTTCCTATTTGTCAAAATGCTATCCTCTCCTCCTTCCATTCTGCACATCTCAAAACACTTCAGCTTCTCATAATCATCTAGAGATGTCACATTTTGGAGTGTAACCTAGTTGTTCCGTCTCCCAGTTCAACTTTGATGCAACTCCTTCGTGGCGAGGATAGTATTCCTGTTTTAAGATGAAATTCGCTTAATTCCAATTCAATTTTCGAACTCAATCGTTCAAACGATATAGATATGTTCCAATGCTTACCTCGAGTTTTTTCACCAACTCTTTTGCTGTTGGGGCAGATACAATAATATGACGTGCACTTGGACTAATAAACCCTTCTTCTACAGCTTTGTCAATGAATGAGAGCAAGGAATTGTAGTACCCATCGACGTTCAGTAAACCCACCTTCAAAATTAAGAAGAAAAACATTAAGCGAATGACATTCCGATATGGAGAGTGATATGAACTTAGAATGCAGCAACAAGTAAACATTACACGGGGCATTACCGGTTTCTCGTGTATTCCCAACTGAGCCCAAGTAATAACTTCAAGCAACTCTTCAAGAGTTCCATAACCACCTGAAATGCATTCACAAATTTATCTTTCTTTAATCAATTGAGTCAAAACTGTACCAAAGGAAAACAATAATTCAAAGAATAATATGAGCTGAGCTATGGGAAAGAAAGGACAAATTTCTTCTGCTATAATACAAGGACAATCTGACATGATAAACAAAGCAGATTAAATCTTTATCAGAAGCTAAAATGATTTAGCTGAGCAAGTGCCCTGAAACTGTTTGTTTTACATGGCACTAGTCAAAATCACCCACAAGAAAAAAAAAAATACTAAATTTTTTATAACAGCATTTTCCTGCAAAGCTTCACATGGCTAGGGGGTGTTCTTAGCTAGGGGCCCATTATTACTACCATTTCATGGTCACCATCCAAGTCTGGACTAGTGATTCATTGACTTCTTCATAAAGGCTGGCTTTACAATTTTTTCACAGTGGAGAGAAGAATCAGGAAATCATATGATTTCATCTCACATGGTATCAACAGGAGATAGTTGGGCAAAAACACACTTTGATGAAAGTTTTGGCTTAATGGCTTCTGACTTTTTTTTTGTTGTATAATGTGGCAAGTATAATTGTACAGTAATAACTGATACAGTGATATTATTTTGTCCAAGAAAGGAAAACCACCCAACTATCAACATTGCAAGCAACAGGGTTCCTCCTCTCTGATCTGATGTATAATAAGGGCTCTCTCATTGTTATTATTATTTTCAGTGTCAGATGCTGATGTATCTAGGGTTTGAACAGTTGTTCTCTTATCATGAATCTTGCTGTAGACTGTAAGACAAACTTGAATTATAACAATGATGCAGTAGTATTAAAGTTAGGGTCAGTTCCCTTTCCTGATTTGGTATCAAATAGTGATAACAACAGGCAGTATTCAATAAGTTACTGTTCAGAATCTCTTCCATACATTTTCTTCCAAAACTTTTGAGGAGAATCAAACACTGGGTTCTGCTTGTTTTTGTGATTCAACTGAATATTAAGAGCATAATCAAGCAGACCATCTTGAACTAAAATTGAAAAATTGTGCAGGGAGATGGATGGATTATGGGACTAACCAGGTAAAGCTATAAAGGCATCAGATTGCCTAGCCATTTCTGCTTTTCTTTGATGCATATCTGCAACTGCTTTCACTTCTCCTACTGTTACACCAGTTATCTACAAAAAAGACACCAAACAAGGAAAAAAAAAAATAAGAACTCAAAAACAAAATAAAGAAGCAGACAAGAGATAATTGCCGAGAGAGAAGGAAAAAAAAAAAAAAACTTTTTTTTCTCAAGTTTTTGAGCAGAGAGACAATGATGAAATTTGTTTTTGTATTGGTTAAACTGTAGTCCAAAATTTTCAACTTGATAAGAAAAACAAAAATTCAGGCTCCAATTAAAAGGATTATAAAAATTGTTCTTGATATAACCAGAAGCATTCTTGATATAACCAGATTCATTCATTCAAATCACTAGTGCCACAGTTCTTGAATCTCACTATCCATTCTTTATGGCTTATGCACCCAATGCACCTAGTTTTACAAAAATCATGTCTGTGCATACCATTTCCCACAAATCAATGATTCTTGTGAAGGAGTACAACTACAAACTACACAAAAGATAAGCCAAGTCTAGGGGTGGGGAAAAAAATGAGAAAAAGACTAAGAAAGAACACTAGGAATCAGAGAAATGGTGAAACCCCAGCATCACAAGTGGTATGATGATGGATATGACATTTTTTTGAAAGTTTGTCAACCACTGAAAAATAAAAAACAAAATCTTCAGCTTTAGTGGGGGGGTATCACATGCATCTATAGGACCAAAGGAGAGGCAGTGAACAAACACACACAGTAGCTCAACTTATATAAAACTACAATCACATACTACAAACAAAGATAGAAGATGATGAAGAAGAACAAAAATAGTGGAAGTTGATGATATTGTTGAGTAAGAGCTAGACAACAATACCTCTCTGGGCATGAGAGTCTTGGGAATAACTCTGCAGAAGACAATAACATGACAAAAATTAGTGAAGAAATTACAAAACCCAAATTCTCATTACATTTGATTATTAATTTTTTGTGGACCAAAAGATGATGGGTGGGTAGGGGCCTTACCCAAGAACATGTCTACCACCATCATGAACAGCTTGTGATACTAATCCCATCAAACCTATACTTCCACCCCCATATACCAGATCAATGTTTCTCAACACCTGCAATCAACAAATCAAAAAATTGAATTAAAGACCCTAAAATTAAAAGATGGGTACTACTGCATTTCAACTTTTTAATAAGAAAAAACCCATTTACCAAAGAAAAATGAAAAGTTTTTTTTTTTTTTTTTAGTAGTACATCAATCTTAATAAATAAATAAAAAAAAGAACTAGTACATTAACTGGTAGTAGTCTACTAAGCAGAGAAAAGGGGCAAATATAATACTAACAGAGTACACAAAAAAAAACCTTTTATCCCTGCTTTCAGGAGATAAAATGAAGAGGAGGAATCTAAATGGAACCAAAATAGAAAAAGAAAAAAAAGGCTAAAAACTTTGATTTTTCAGCCTGAAAATCAAACCCCATGAAGAAGAAAATTAATGAAATGAGAAGAATCAAGACATTACCAATTCCTGGCCAAGTTCGATAGCAGCATCTTGATAACTAGTTTTTTTGCCTTGACTACTACCACAAAAGACACAAATCCTTTTGAATTTGGATTGCCCCATTTCCTTAACTCTCTCCATTGTTCTTCTAGTACTAGAAATGATGAGTATTTGGTTTCTCTGTGTGGGTGTGTTTCTTCAACTACTACTACTGTGTAAAAGTGGTGTAACAGCCGGAGGAGGAGGAAGGAGAAGAAGAGAAAACAAGACAAAAATCGAGTAGTCGCTTTTTAGTGGGATGGAAGGATGGATTTTGTTATGCGTATTTATAAACAGAAATACACGTGCGTAGGTTAGTAAGCACGCGTACGACCTCACCCATCACCATACCCCTCCCTCCCTCGCACACTCTCTTCCGATATTTTTTATTTTATTTTATTTTATTTTAGTTATTATTAACACTTATTACCACAAGGCACAACCCCACTGTGATTAGGAGGAACTCCCTAAAGGGTGTTGTTGCTTACTTTTTGTTTTTGCTTCAATTTTTCTATTTTGCGATTATTTAATTCAAATGTGATTATCCTCTTCTTAAGCAAAGTTCGTGTAATTTCGGTAACCAAATAACTCCGTGTATGTGGTTGTAGCACAGTGGTAAAGTCATTGAATGATGACGGTGACCTGAATTCGAAATTCGTCATGATCAAATTTTTTACCGATCAAAAAAAATTCGTCTGATGAGCAATTTATTCCGATCTCGATTGTAAAGGATTAAATGAATAATCTCGCTAAAGATATTATAAATAAAAAAAAGGTAATAAAAACGCGAATACAAAAAAAAATATTTAAATAGACCAAACCATTTCTATCTGTTAGTATAAGATGTCATTTTTTTTTTTAAATGCTTCTAAAAGTGATTTATTTTCCCCTTCCATCTACACCTAAATGCATCTTATCCTTATTTGTAAAACATGTAGAACTTCTTGTATATTTTGCGCATGTTGTAACAAGTAATTTTTTTATGACGACTACTTTTGAAAGGCCACTTTTGATGACACATTTGGTATGATGCTACTATCATTCGGTCTGATTCGGGAACATTCTCATCATTTGGTACGGACTCAATAATTTATTTATATGTATGTGGATTCCATAACTGCGTCATTCTGACTAATATGGTTAGGATAGTTCAAAGGATGTTCAACGTCCATCACATTTCAATAGCATAAATTAGAAATGATATGAATTAATTAGAGAAAAAAAACATACTAAAATACTCTCAAATGATAATATCTATTGGTAAATAAACAACACCGCTAAACGATATTATTTTCTTATCCAAAGATAATTTATCGATGTTAGATTGTATTGAGTTTTTTTTTCATAAAAATGAAAAAACATAACGAGAAAGCTTAAACCCGACCTCTAAGAGCAAGGACTATGGATTGAGGGTTCTCAACATGAATGAGTTTGATCAAAATTTGTGCCACTATCGGTAGCGGAGAGGTCTACTTTCATCCAAAATCTTTCGTACATGTATTGGAATGATAGAGTGCTCAATAGTCTTCACTAAGAGGCAGATATCCAGACGCTTACTAAAAATCTCCTTGAGCGGCTGATCTTCAGCCTCTTATGGATATTTTCAGTATTTTATTTGTTCTGAACTCTTATTTCGCGGATCTTATGATAATCTTATTATTAAGAAATTAAAAGATAAACTGGGGAGGCTGATGTTTAGCCGCTTTGAGAGAATTGCACTCAATCTCCAAGCAGCTAAACACCAGCCTACCAATCTCTCAATTTGTTTATCCATGATCGGATTTTCACTCTTCAAGATAGCCTCTCGTTCGATTTATCAGTGAACGACCGCAGCCCTTGCTCTAAAGAAAAAAATAAGTTGAAGAAAACAAAGCAAATACTTTTCAAATTTATCTAAACCTGTACAAAAGTTGATGAGACCGGTAGTTTTTTAGAAGATCAACAAATAAAAGGGATGTGGTTTATTCCACTATTGTGAATCAGTGATCCGTAGTTCAGAGGTATTTCAATACCCCTCACCATACCCCTCCCTCCCTCGCACACTCTCTTCCAATTTTTTTTTTTTTTTTGTAATAATTATCTATAAATTTTTATTATTTGATAAAGAGTATTACATTAACTAGTTGGAAGCCTAACAAGCTAAGCTCTAACAACATACTACTACATAAGTTGTTGTGTTAGCCTATGAGTAACCTAGCCAAGGGAGCCGAAGTGGATGGGGATGAGATTGTGTCACAAGGGGGCAAACTAACTCTACCTTCCATGTTAATTTCTGCAATATTACGTCGTTAGGCCTCTTCCTATGCACATGCCAAAAAAATGGTGTTTGGCATGCCAGGTGGCATGCCAAACCATTTGCGCCACTATGGGGAAACCGCTGAGCGATCGAATCCCTAGCGAGCGATATTGACAATATCGCCAGCGATACGCTCGAAATTCACTATATC
The DNA here is from genome assembly GCA_023531295.1 of Papaver armeniacum. Taxonomy (NCBI): domain Eukaryota; kingdom Viridiplantae; phylum Streptophyta; class Magnoliopsida; order Ranunculales; family Papaveraceae; genus Papaver; species Papaver armeniacum. The sequence goes on from JAJJWW010016215.1 coordinate 15,055, forward strand.
GTTGTCGATATAATCAATATCGCCACCGTTCGAGTTTCTGCCGCCTATAAATACCACAACTATACTCCCACCTCTTCTAAACTCTTCTCAATTCTTCTTCTTCTGAAAACCTTCTGAAAACCACTGATTTTCTTTAAACTTTTGTTCTGAAACGATTATCTTAAACAGATATGGAGAGAAAAAAAAGAAACAAAAAAGGGAAAGCATCTACTAGTGCCCAGGTAGTGGAGTAAGTTTTGTTGTGGATACAAATTATGAGTTTAATAATGTTAGACTAGTAGCCGGTGAAGGTGTATTCTCTAATCACCTTTCTGATAATGAGGGGCGATGTAACGCCATACATCTAAGAGGTGGATGGACTGAGTTACGTAGAATTTTTGAATTACTTCCTGGTGCTGTTCAAGAGAGAGTGAGAAGATATCCTTGGCGACATCTATATCAAATACAACCTAGAAACCACAGGACTCAAGGTGTTCAAGTTATATTAGAACGATGGTGGAAGACTACAAACACGTTCTTTTTCAAGGACTTTGAATGCGGTAAGTCAGTCTTTTCTAGTTATTTAATTTTTAGATTATGTGTTTTGTTTCATAAAAATCAACAAATTCTAATTATGAATAATTATTGTTAATAGGAGTTACACCGATAGATTTATACATGTTAACCGGAATTCCATGCCAAGGGAACTTAATTCCATTTAATAGACTAAAGTGGGTATCAGAAGATAGATGGAAAGAAAGACTTCCTTTATACTCAAATGAATTAGGAGGAAATCCTACACATAGACAATTAAAAGCGTATGGGTTGAAGGTGTATGCAGGTTGAAAAGTTTTTTCCAAGCGTTATCTTTGTAAGAATGAATGAAAAGGGGAAGGTGGTAATCAATATTTGATCCCCGACCATTTTGAGGAGCTAGAACGTCTGTTTGTATTGTGGACCTTTGGGCCAATGTCATTTCCAAATGCTAGCTCAGTAGTGTTAATTGGGTTTCTCGAAGCATTAGAAGATTTAGAGCAAGCACCAACATATGATTGGGGAGTGCGATTTTATCGAGATTTACATTGCCCTAAGTGATAATTCGACGTGTGATAAAGATAGTTTTAATGCTTTACGGGGAGTTCGGAGGTAAGAACCAATCTTTTTCACATTATGTATTTATTTGTCATTTTTATATGGAAAAGTTATTAACCTTCTTTGAATGTTATTATTTTAAGTATTGGTGGTATACATATTTCCGTGTTTTAACCTTGTCTTAAGAATTATACGAATGTATTTCCGATCATACGAAAGTATGATTCTCGAGAATTGGGAACCCGCACAGATTGAAGATGGTCAACATAATCGCTATTGTTCATAAGATTCAGCAGTTGAGTAGAACAAGCCATAACCTTATCTCACGGCCATATGAAAAAGCACGAGTTCCAAGAAGAACTAGGTCGACAATGGTAGAGTTAAGCCTTAAAAGGATGGTGTTATACACCCTATTTCGAGAAGGGTGTTTGGTATTATGGTGAAAGACAGACTTTCTACATTGCAAGGGAGATCGGTGATAGTTTGTCAACCCTTATCCCAATCTGAGATGTTTCAAGCAGACGATTACTTCAAATTGATAAGAGAAGGTCATCATTGGCAAGAAGTCGATGCATTGATCCAAGGAGCCGATGGACAGAAATGAGTACCTATCTTGGTTTAATACTATTTTCAAGCCAAATATTTCCATGCAACCGCAAAGTTTAGGTCGGATGGATTTCCCGACTTTAGGTAGGTTGCCACTTGACAATGAATTTCTTCCTTCCCAACCTCCACCGAGAGGCGGGTGACGTATTTGCATATCCTTCTCAAAGTTCATCGTCATACATGCCACCATTTTCTTGGGAAGTAAAGACTATATCCAGCACATCCGGAGAGATTGTTACTTATCCAATTGTTTCTAGTGCACCTACTCGGACTTATCCATACCTCGGGGTCAATGCTACGAGTTGGAGTATCGGACCCGATGTAACAATTATGATGCTCTTCTTCATGGATTTTGAATATGCACTTGGAACAGATGCAAAGATTGAGGGAAAGCATGATGTATGACATGAGTCTCGGTGTTGGAGCCGGTAGAGGATTGAGTCCCGGTTTTGGAGTGGTGGAGGATTGAGTCCTAGTGGAAGTCACAGACCGTCAAAGTCAAGCAAAGTCGTCGAGGTCAGCAAAGTCGTGGAAGTCGACAAGGTGGTGGAAGTCGGCAAAGTGGTGGAAGTCGGCAAAGTGGTGGAAGAAGATTGAGACGTCGTCATATGGAGGAGGTACCGAGAAAGTTCAACTCCAAACATGGTGTTAGAAAGTCAAGCGGTACATGGTGTTGAAGAAAACATTGGCATGGATACAACTCCTACACGTATGTTTAGTCATTTGCCAACCGACATGCGACTCGGTGGTGGTGTGAACATGGAAGTAGTTAGGCAAACGAATCAGTATACCCCAATTGCCTCAACCTCATCGGCATTTCAACCATTCCAAACAACAATATCAACCACACGCATTTCAAGATTTGTATAATGTTCCCATACCCCGTACTCCCATTGCTTATCAAGGTTATGGTGATTGATGAGACTCAACCACCAAGTCGGTCTCAAACCGGCACCTTAACTAGTTTGTTGAACAACTCTATGGATCCGAAAATGCGAGCAATTGGATCTTTGGTCCGGGAGGAAACGGACAAGGAAATGAGTAGTTAAAATGTTTTCTTTTAGTTGAAATTTGAAATGTAATTTTGTTTTTTTTAGATTAATGGAAACTATCTTTTAAATTAATATTCGATTGAAACCGCATTTACATTTCATTAAAAATTCACCTTGAGTAGGTATGTGGAAATACGCTATCATGATCCATGTTATTTCCTCGTAGTCAAATCCACTTCGGTTATGCACTATCCATGGTGAAATGAATTTGAAGTTGGGTTGGAATTGGTTGAAACCGGTAGGGGAAATATGAGCCGTTGGATGAAGATCTCGACGAGCGATTATCATAGTACCGAGCGATAGCTTGACTGTCATTGTCGACCGAATGACCATCGAACGATCATTTGACCACCGAGCGACGAAGACTCTATCGCTCGGTTGGAAACTCTGTCGCGTATGCCTATATGCAGGGAATAACATATTGGCATATGAGTTTGGCGATTTTGGCATACCCATAGTGGGTGCATATATGCCAAATACCATGTTTTGGCATGTGCATAGGAAGAGGCCTTAGGGGCTCAAACCTGGGACCTCCTGAAACGCATGAAACTTTGGGGAACAAGGATGACCAGCTGAGCTATGTACCAGTTCTTATTACCGCTTATTATTAACACTTATTACCACAAGGCACAACCCCACTGTGATCAGGAGGAACTCCCTTGAGGGTGTCGTTGCTTACTTTTTGTTTTTGCTTCAATTTTTCTTCTATCTTGCGATTATTTAATTCAAATGTGATTATCCTTTTCTTAGAAAGCTATTATTAGGGCGTCAAATTTCAATAGAGAAGCTTTACTTAATAAGACAAAACCGGGTCATCCATAAGTAATTTTAAAAACCCCTTATCTAAAATAATTTTATAATGGCTAAACAACCCTTATATGGTTAGTGCTAATAATCTAATTTCAAAAATGGGCACCTAGCTCAGCTGGTCATCCACGTTTCCCAAAGTTTCATGCGCTTCAGGAGGTTCGAGGTTCGAGCCCCCAATGGCGTAATATTGGAGGAATTAACATGGAAGGTAGAGTTAGCTTGCCCCCCTTGTGACACAATCTCAGCCCGCCATCCGCTTCATCTCCCTTGGCTAGGTTACCCATGAGGCTCGCTGGTAGGCTAGCACGGCAACCTGTTCAATTAATGTAGTAGCACGTTGTTGGAGCTTAGCTTGTTAGGATTCCAACTAGTTAATGCATGTAATACTCTTTATCTAATACTCCCTCCATTTCTGGAAAAGAGATACTTTCGCTTTTTCATATACCTAAAAATCAGAGGGAGTAATAAAAAAAAAAATTATATACTAATTAATTGGGGTATACCGAATAAGACAAAAGCTAGGTCATTGTGAAGTAAAATCAGCCACCCCTTAACCTTGTAATTTCTAAATGGAAAAATTGCCCCTGCAATGATTAACACTAATTTAATTGAAATGATTAGATTAGTTAAATTATTTAGTTGATTTATATGAGTGGGTTTGGAAATAATTGAGAGTAGGAAAGAGTATGAAGTAGTATAGGAGGTTTTTTTTTTTTTTTTTTTTGGGGGGTTAGGGTTTTTGAGAAATTTGTGATATGAGTGATTCAAATCCTGATTTTGAAGTGGGGAGTCTTCTAACTTTCCTCCTACTGGATGAGTACTTTTATGATGATCTACCAGACCATGATCAAATGGATTATATGCACCATTGGAAAAGTTCATAATCAACAAGAGAAGGGAATGGATGAAACTTTATGAGGACAACATGCACCATTGGAATGCTTTAAATGAGTCTAGGGAATGTCCCATAGATTTGACTAAAGGAGGTTCAATAGATTTGAATGAACTCCCTCTCATAGATTTGAGTGATGGGTGATTATGATTAGGGAATAAGGAATCTTTTTGGAGTACTTTTGTAATCGCATTCGTGTTTTGTGTAATGTACTTTGGAGTACTATAAATGAATGAAATGGATGTGGTTTTTTTGGTGTATACCCCTTTGGTCGGCATTGTATTTGTTACACGACCCTGCCGACTCATCCAGGGTCGGCATGTTATAAATTCGTTAGGTTGCCGGCGGCAATGAATGACAACACAGGAAAAAAGGCCCGGGACGGTCGGCAAGGTCTTGGTTTTATCTTGGGTTGTTCGGCTTTTTGTGGTCGGCATGGTTTATGAGGATAACCATGCCAATCAGAACAGAAAAAAAAATTGTTCCTGGAAGTTCTCATACATTATAGTCAGCAGGGTAGATTAGGGGAACTTGCCGACTTTACATACGTCGGCGTGGTTTATAAGGATAACCATGTCGATCAGAGCAGAAAAAAAAAACTTGTTCCTGGATGTTCTCATACACTATAGTCGGCAGGGTGTATTAGGAGAACCTTGCCGACTACACGTTCACCGGCATGGTTTGTAAACTGTTAAGTGCCAACTGTTAAGCAGCCGACACGCTTTTAATTTAGTAAAATGCCGACTATACATCGAATTCATACCTTAAAAACTTAATTAGAGCATACAAACCTTAATTAAAGCATACAAACGTTAAAAACTTAACCCTAACACATTTGGGACATAGATAGTATCTTTTTCCGGTACAAAATTTCTTAGGAGAGGTAATTAGCTTCATCTTACCGTTGCAACATGGATCTGTGCATGGTAGAAGGTTGATTTTAGCAACTTCATCTTCATACGGATCTAGGCGATCATCTATCCAATAGAAAAACCCACAACAAGTGAATTTTGAAGCATACAGCTGATATACATCTCCTACTGCAGCTTTCATGAGAAATAAGAATCCCTTACAACCTTCAATAGTGCATTTGCTTCCTTCAAATGGACAATCATTTGCAAAATGATCACTTAGTGTACAAAGACTACAAATATTTGGTTGTGTTGCACTTGAAACTTCCATTATTTATGTAAGGTTGAAGATGAAGTTGAGAATGCTTTTATAATAACAACACACCTAATATCTTGATTTTGAAATTTATAGCCGTTGAGCATTCAATGGCTTGTACTTTGTACTTAAAAAGTAATATTTTTATACTACTAACATTTAGGTCGGCATGGTTGAGATTTCAAACCATGTCGCCGACTACCTATCCCTGACAACACTATAGCATATAACCTAGGATGATCGGCAAGGTCGAGTTTACAAACCATGTCGACTTACTGCAACTCTAATATTGTCTAAAACTGCACAAAAAAGAATAACTTCTAAAGCGATCGAAGCGAAAATTAACATAAGTTTAACAAGTATAAAACCAATCTAAGAGTTCAAAACATAATGAAAGAGTTCAAACCACAAACTAAGTTTCTAAAGCAAGTAAATCATAATAAATTTTAAGAATTTCATGGATCCTTCTTGTTGTTGTTATCTTTCTCCACATCACTAGCTTTTTCACCATCACTAGCTTTTTCAGCAGCATCAGCTTTTGCTTTTCCCTTATCTAGACCTATGTAGTCACCGGCCTCATTTTAATTGGGGTTCACTCCAGAAAAGTCACATGCCCTGAAAAAAGTTCTTGGATCAACCTCTTCTTCTTCCTCCTCTGATGATGTGCATTCTTCATAGTTGAGGGGATTTCTAGGACTATCCATAAACCTTAGAAATTCTTCAGGATCTTCCTTACCCATCAGAAGTAACTTTCTTACAGGGAAATTATTTTCAGTTTCATCTTTAGGATCTTCTAGACCAGGATAAATCATGTCAATAAATTCGAATAGCGCTGCTGCATTGTTAACAATACAAGGGGTATATTCTATTTTTGCCTCTGGGAACCTAAACAATACACAAATAAGAAATATGAAAATTCTAAACATTGAAACATGGTTCTGGTAATACAGCCGGCAGGGTCGAGAATCTAAACACTGCCGACTAAATCATGGTCGGAGGGGTTGTAATCATATACCACGCCGACCACTACATAGTCAGCATGGTATTATTCAAGAAAGATGCCGACAATTAACTAATAAAAATCAAGCTTCTGTGATCTAAAGTCGGCATGGTACAAGTATAAGACAATGTCGACTAGATGTAAGTCGACAGGGTTTGTTAATATACCCTGTTGGCCCTGGTTATTGTCTAACAGTCGCCATGGTTGCTATGAAAAGTTGGTAGGTTATTCATCCTGATACCATGCCGGCTCTTACAAAATATCAACAGTCGGCATGGTTTTAACCTATCGACCTTGCCGACTAAAAACACAAAAATCATAATTTTCGACAATTCAACATAATATAACAATCATACAACACATCAGAAAAATGAGTTTGAGTTTATAAATCACTTACAGTCTTCTTTTCACCGATGGAGGGTTCTTTTCAACATTCTCAGGGATTGGATTTTCGGGTTTGCTAGTTCCAACTTTTTCCTTACCTTTTCCCTCTGATTTGGATCTTTTCATGTTACCTGTTGAATCTCTCTCAAACCATTTTTGATAGAATATCAAAATTGAAATTTTTGGTTGATTTTTGGTTGATAGAATAAGATGAAGGAAGGAGAGGGATTAGAAAAGATAGATTAGAAGAAGATTAACAGTTTTTAGTTTTTAAGTTTAGGGTTTAGTTTTAGGTTAATTAGTGCAGGGGTACTAAAGTAACTTCATCATGTTTTGACCTCCCCTTAGTAAGGGCACATGTCCATTTAAACTTGGGTATACCCCAATTAGTCTGGGTATACCCCAATCTTGCGAGGATAATTAGATTGATAAGATTTTTTATATAATTAGTGATAAAAAAATCATATTAAGTGATTTTGGTGGGAAGAAAAAGTTGAAAAAAATGAAAACTTTGGAGATTTTTTTCTAACTAAAACCCTAGATTTTAAATCACCCAACCAATGTTCTTTTTATTTCTCAAAATTGATGAAAGTAAGTAAAAAAAAATGAATTTTTTTAGCTTTTCAGAGTGGTTTACGGTTGGGTTTTTCCTTTGTAGCCAACCATATGACAAATTTACGGTTAGGTGATGATGAACTCCTAACCGTAACTAGGTAAAATTAGGAAAATCCAATTTTAAACCAGTTACGGTTGGGTTATTTTAGTCGAAACCCAACTGTAAATCGATTCTGGCTGGGTTTTTGTTGTCGAACCCAAGCGTAAAACGATTCTTTGGTTTTTGTGATCGAACCTAATTGTAAATCAGTTACGACTAGGTTTTTTTTGGTCGAACCCAACTGTAAAATAGTTACGGCTGGTTTTTTTTGAGGAAAACCCAACCGTAACTAGTTCTGAAACCTAATTTTTCTACTGTTTCAATCAATCTAACCATTTCAGATGCAATTGGTTTGTTGATTACCATCAGTTCTATCAATATGCTTCTTCCGCACCTTTAATAGAGAATTCAATCGACGATTATAAGTTTTTCGAACCGTCGATTGATCGAAGATGGTGAAATGATTTTGATTGAAAAAAAAAAAGGAGTGAATGATTTATGGTTGATAAAGGTGAGGAAGTTAAGAAGAAAAAGAGGAGGAGGAGGAGTAGATCTTTGAATGAGAATTATGTTTTGATTTTAGTTTTAGTTTTTAGTTTTTGATTTTAGTTGAAGGTTATTTTAGACATTTGGTATTGAATCAAGAATACCCCATAACCAATTTTTTGGTCACTAGAAATCCAAGTGAATCCCCTCTATTGGAATGTGACGCCCCAATAATAGCTTTCTTTTCTTAAACAAAGTTCGTGTAATTTCGGTAACCAAATAACTTCGTTGATGTCATCGTAGTACAGTGGTACACTCATTGAGTGATGACACCGGTTACCTGACTTCGAAACTCATCAGCATCAAGTTTTTTACCGATCAAAGACAATAATAAAAGAAAAACTTTGTCTAATGAATAATTTTTTTCCTATCACTATCGTAAATGACTAGATGAATAATCTCGTAAACACGTTATGAACAAAAAAAGATTGATCCCTTAAAAGTCCAATGGAAACACGAATAAATAATCGGGTAAATTTCATACAAAAATACATAAATGATCAAAATATTTCTATCTGTTAGTATAAGAAGTCATTTTTTCCTTTCAAAACATGCATCTAAAATTGATTGTTTTTTCCTTTCATCGAAACCAAAATGCATCTCATCTTTAACTTTTTGCAAAGCATGTACGACTTCTGGAATATTTTGCCCATGCTGTAACAAGCAATTTTTTATGATAACTGCTTTTGAAAGGTTCTTTTCATGATATATTTGGTATGAGGCGACTATCAAATGGTCTGGTTTAGGAACATTCTTTTAATTTATTATGGACTCAATAATTTCTTCGCATGCACATGGATTCTAAAACTGCATCATTCTCATTAGTATGGTTAGGATAGTTCAAAGGATGTTCGACGTCCATCACTAAATTAGAAATGATATGAATTAATAAGAAAAAACATACTAAAATACTCTCTAAATGATAATATTTATCGATAAATAAACAACACCGCTAACAAATTTTTTTTTTAATCCAAGGATAATTTATCGATGTAGACTGTACCGAGTTTTTCATAAAAATGAAAAACATAACAAGAAAGGTCAGACCTAACCTCTAAGAGCAAGGGCAATGGATTGAGGGTTTGCATTTACCATGAATGAGTTTGATCAAACTTGGTGCCACTATGGGTAGTGGAGAGGTCCACTTTCACCCAATCGTACGTGTATTGGAATGAAAGAGTATTCAATAGTCTTCACTAAGAGGCAGATGTCCAGCCGCTTACAAAAAAATCTCCTTAAGCGGCTAATCTTCAGTCTTTTATAGATATTTTCAGTATTTTATTTGTTCTAAACTCTTATTTCGCGGGTCTTGTGATGATCTTACTAATAAAAATAAAATAAAAGATAAACTTGGGAGGTTGATGTATAGCCTCTTGAAGAGAAAATCAGCCTCTTAATCTCTCAATTTGCATACCGATGATCAGATTTTCACTCTTCAAGGTAGCCTCTCGTTCGATTTGTTAGTGAATGTGCTGAAAAAATGAGGTAAAAACACTCAATCCATAGCCCTTGCTCTAAATTAAAAAATAAGCTGAAAGAAAGAAAACATATATTTTGCAAATTTATTTGAACCTGTACAAAAGTTGATGAGACCGGTAGTTTCCTAAAAGATCAACAAATAGAAGGAATATGATTTATTCCACTATTGTGGATATGTGATCCTTTCAAACATCCCCGTTTTTCCAACAAACTAATTAATCTACCAAGGTATTCCTTGCCAGTTTTCTCATAGATGAATTATACTGTCGTTATAAAAGTCCGGCTTTACTAGCCAATAATTTGACCGTTTTTATAAATGTCATTGTAGTATAGTTGTAAAATCATTTAGTAATGATACCAATGAGCTATGATCTGAGTTCGGAACTCGTCAGTACCAAACATTTTACCGATCAAAAGAAGAAGAAAAAAAGCTAATTTTTCACAACCAATTTATAGCCACATTCCCAATGAATTTTGCTCAAAAAAAAAAATTTAAGATCTTTTTGTAGGCGTAGAATTACTTAGGTTCTTTTGCTTTAAACTAAAAAGTTGTTGTATGTGTACTTGTTAGGGGTCAATGCAACATGTAAGGTTGTTGTTGGTTATTTCGGGGTGCTACTGTGACAACCCGTCATGCGTTTCCATCTTTTTTGTTTCTGTAGTGTCCTGCATTCTTATATGTAATGAACCAATGACTCACATGTATCGCATATGAGAAAATGCGTGTTTGGTTGATGAATTGGTACTTCATTGTTGAATTTTTCGTCATCGTTCTTAATGCTAAGTGACATCCAATGCGAACTTTTCTTTTACTCCACTTTATAATGCGGTTTTTAATTTACACAAAATTGGTCAAAATCAATAATTTCTGGGTGAAAAAGACACTTAGGTTTTGATCTTGTTTAAATAGCCAAAAATTAAAAAGATATCTTGTTTAAATGGACAAAAATTTAAAAATAGGTAGGATGTAATTTCATCAGTGTCTATTTTCAAATATTTTTTTCTTATTTTTAACAGGATGATAGGTTTCATCCTTGCTATTTTTAAATAAGCCAGGATGAAATCCAGTTTCATCCTTGCTATATTTTTTTTGGCTATTTCACCCGTACTTTTTTTTACTCGTCCATTTGAACCGTGTTTTAAGTTTTTTTGGTCAAATGACCCATTTTCTCTTTAATTTACAAGTGTTCTTTTATCAAAAATGATAATAAAATTTAATGTTATTTTGTTTTCTCTATTATAGGTCGGTGTTAAGATCCACAATATGTACTAATATTTTTATGGTTTTAATGGAAGATAACTTGATGTTTTCCATATAATAGTTCCATTATTGTGAAATCAAAATTTTAAAATGTAAATAATGTGTTTGACAACCAACAAATCCTCACATATCCTTGAAATATTTCTAAGCAAACTGAAAAAATCTTAATTGAAATGATAAAGTAATACTTTTGGATAAGTCTCCTTTCGATTTTAATTCCAACATCCAACAATGGTTTGTCACCATGTCGAAAGAATAGTCTTAACTTAAAAATCAAATAGCCATTTGTATTCACATTATGATTCTGAAGCCTCGGTACCATTCTCCTAGCATTTCTAATTTTCTAAAACCTCAAACTTTTATACAAAGACGTTAATAAGCTGTTCGAGCATTCTTATCTAGCAGTATCACGATCAATTATTTTACTTATGGTTGGATAATATACTTGCAAAATCATTTGTGAAATGATAAACTTGCCTACATGAACTAGATTGTTAAATATCGTTCATATTTTAAAATGGTTCGTAGTGATACTGCTTGATAAAAAATATTCGAATAACGTGAAACAAAGAAAAATCTGTTAATAAACTATAATTTGTTTTGTTAAATTTGAAATTCGATAAAAAGACAAATGTACGGTTGATACACGACGGGATTACTAAATTCCATTGAGGGTCACCAAATCAAAACAAAACGAAACAGCTTTCATCATTTGTAGCTTGTTTGGATACTAATTAAGATGTTGATTTTCGCCTTTTAGAAACCAATATGAAAAAAAAACAGAAATTAATTTGGATACACAATTTTGGAATGACGTTTGGTAAACGCTACTTTTTTCAGGAAAAAAAATAATTTTTGCTTCCAACTTTTGCGATTGATTTCTGCTTCTGGAAAAACCGAAGACCTCGTACTACTTCTGGTGTCCAAACACTCTCTTGAGCCACTGATTTGGTAGTCCCTGCAGGCCTCTTAAATGTATATGATGATCCGTATTGGTACATTCTCCTCCCAATACAGTGAGAGACAGCAAGTGAGAGGAGTATTGGTAGAAGTATTTAGTGTAGAGAGAGGTACACAAGATCCTATAGCATTGATGATGATTGATAGAAGAAAAAACATAGTTGGGAATGAACCCTATCTGGTTGTACCCTAATCAGCCTTCACTTACTCGACATGCTTGCTACAACCCTAGGAAACATTTCTGTGTTTTTTTGTTTTTTAAAATCATTTCATGCTTTTTATTTTTCTCTGATTCCATTCCCCCCATATTCATCACTTCCTCATGACCAAAGCAAGCTGTATGTATATACACTTCACTCCTCCATGCCTCATCCAAACAAAATACACCCACAATTTTTAAAAATTACTTTTATGGGCTTTTTGGTTTAGTAATGGTTTTTTTAATCTTAGTCTCCATTACCTGGATTGCTGGAACTGAACCCATGCTTATAAACTAATGACACCCTAAGATTGATAGGACCATATTATTTTAAGGGCAACATTCCTAATCCCTAAACCACACACTCTTTTATGTTCTTCTGTCTTTCTTTATCTCTTTGCTTACAATGTTGTCTATCATTTTTGCCCATGGATTTAACTTCTGTTTTACTTCAACTAATTCACATTTTCACAAATTATTACCACATTGCATTTTACCATCATGATTATATTTAAAAATTGTATTTTACTAATTATTAGTCCTTTTTATTAATTTTTTTTAAATTATTTAATGTAATGGAATACGAATAATGTTTTTGTAATATTCGGCGTAATGATAACGAAGACGCGAAGCCCACTGTTAAGTAATTATATAATCTTGGATTAAGAGACTCTAAGCTTAGTAGCTTACTTAAAACCAACAAATATTCTTGGGTCAATGTTAATAAAAATATTAAAACCATTGTTTTCAGGCATGCGTAAAGCTGGTTATGGCATTTTGTGTGCCTAAATCGAGCTTATGGCAGCTAAAATAATGTACTTTCTCCGAGGTTGTCTGTTTAACTTTTATCAAATTTAGTAAGTAATATTAATTCGTTAATGCCAGGAATTTGTAGCTTTTAGTTTAGTTCTTAAGCAAGATCCAAGTAAAAGTTTACAAGTTTCTTCCATATTCATGTCAGTATATGTTTGGACTCCGAATATCCATATATATAATATATTGAAATGAGCTAGCAATGGTGATAATGAGGTGTGCATGAGATAATATATAGTATCTCTATTTATTTATTTTTCTATCTTTTTGATCTGCTACAATTAAGTGTATCGGGGTGTGCCTGAGAAAACATTAGGGATCCAAGAACATTAGGGGCAGAGTGGATACTTTTAGTCCTACCAACAGCAGACCTTAACCTTTATGACTACTCTTCGCCCCTTCCATTCCCGATGCTATGGTTTTAGGCCCCATGACTTGTTGGGATTCTATAGTTTTCTCATCATAAATGTGAATAAATGGTGTTTAGATTCAAAATTTTGACAGCATGGTTTGCCATTTTATATGTCTTTTGAGAAAGCTCCCGGAAGCTGCAATGGATTGGATTTGACTTGCTTTTTTCACTGGCTCAACTGATTCATGCGAATAGGACTATGTTCGGTATATGATTCGTCGCGAGGCAGATGTTAGATCGTACGGTTTTTCATTTTTCTATTTAAGGTATAATTCGACTTGTACCTCTAACTCGGAGCTATTTAAGTCGGTATCATTTTACACCTAAGAGCAGTTCCTATGGAATGAACAAACTTTGAGTTTGTTCATTTTGCTCCCACTTTGGACTCAACAAACATGAAAAATGGATGTTCAAACCAACAAATTTGTTGGTTTGTTCATTGAGTTGGAACATGTAGCGCGCGCTTGATGAAAGGTCGGGCGAGGTTCGCTCCAGCGCTGGCGGTTGAGCCAAACACGTTGGCGCTTGTCTTTCCAACGCGTGATGATAGTTGAAACGCCAGCGTTTTTAGTTATCACGCCGCGTTCATCTTAAAAGCGCCAACGGCTACTTCAATCCAACGACTGATGCTCTTTTTTGTTTCCCTATAAATTCAGTTCATCTCCAGACTTAAAACTGACACCTTCTTCATCATTACCTCAAAATTACACAATTTTATACCATCTCTAATTTTTCTTTTTCTTTTTCTTTTTCAAACAAAACTATTCATATCAACTCAATCTACCAGAAAAAATTTCATCTCTACAAATCTATATTTCTAAAAAATATGGCATCCTCACAACAACGAGTACAACAACAAACACCACAACAAACACCACAACAATCACAACAACAATCACAACAAGAAACACAACAAAATATACAACAATCACAACCAAGAAACACAAGAATTCGTGGTGTCAAGTATACGATGGATGAAGACGAGTCACTTTGCAGAAGTTATGTATTATATAGATTGGATGACATCAATGGTATTTATCAAGACAAAAAAAACTTTTTATGGTAAGCTTTTACAAAAAATTTGTGAAGAAACAGGTAACCCCAATAGACGTGATGGCGATGGGTTGTATCATCGTTTTCACGCAATTTCAGCAGCCGTTAGTGAATATGTAGCTTTGATCACTCAAATGTGTAACAACAAAAAAAGTGGTGAAGGCGAACCGGATGTGGAACGAAGATGTCGGGAAGAGTGGCAAAGATCCCACAGATTGGGCTTCCAACATGAAACTTGTTTCACCATTCTGAGGGTGCTTAACAAGTTTAATCCATACTTGCTAGAAGGTCATCAAGTGCCTGCAAGATCACCACATGGTCCAATCGGATACAAGTCAGCATAATTTTGTTCATTTCTTGAATATCAAAAAAGCGTGTCGGCCCAGCTACGATGGCAAACTTCCTTTTCAGTATGCCAAAAGCGCGTTCAACATCCTTTCTGCATTTCATTTGTTAGGTGTTAAAGTACTTCATATCCTTCAAAGACGTCGGTCCAAAACCTACCTATTTATAAGCTTGAACCATAGTTGACCATTATGGATAGATTTCGTCTGCTAGATAATAACCCTGGGTGTAGTGATGAATGTTGATGGTTAAATTATAGTGCGGCGCGACCCCATTCTTAAGATCTTCAAACAATGGTGACTTATATAAAACGTTGAGATCGTTATTTGAACCCGGGAGTCCAAAAAAGGCATGCGAAAACCAACAATCATAAGTAGCTGAAGCTTCCAAAATTACAGTTGGTTTTGGATAATGACCCTTATATTGGACTGCCCATTCAATCGGACACGCATGCCACGTCCAGTGCATGCAGTCAAGACTACCTAGCATTCCCGGAAAACCCCTCTCGGTGTTTTCTGCAGTTATTCTTTGAACATCTTCCTGAGTAGGCTTTCATAAAAAGGTTGGACCAAAATGCTCGACTATTTGTTTCGCAAAACAATTTGAGATGCCTAAAGGCGGTTATTTTCCCAATACGGATGTAATCATATGTGGCATCCGCTGGTACCCCGTAACATAGTATATGGAGGGCCGCAATGACCTTTTGCTCGGGACTAAAGCCTCGTACATGTTGTGCATCATACTGATAATTAAATAAAGGTTGTACCTGACAAAGCTCGGCAATAATCCTTTGCGTCAATTTGCGGCCCATGCGGAATCGTCGCTGAAAATCCTCATCGGAATAGACACAATCATGATTAAAATAATTATGCATCATCTTTTCGTGGTAAAAATGTCGATCTCGCCACGTCCATCTTCTAGTCGCAACTTCATATGGCTCTAAAGACTTTGGTATAATCCCGGATTGTAATTGCAACATAAAATTTCGCCTTCTTCTATCTTGATCTGCATCTTCATCTATTTGATGCAAAAACTCCATACACATTTCTTAATCTTCTTCATACAACATTTCATCCATCTCCATATCTTCCTCAGAAGAATCAAAATCAGAATTCATGGTTGAAAATTAAAAGCAATTGAAAGAAAAGATTGATCGGATGAAAGATTGTTGTGAATTTGTGAGAACTCGAGCCGTAGAAACTATCCGTTCCGGTGACCGTTGAAAAGTAGTCGTTGGCGACCTTGGTTCAAACGCCAGCGTGTCTTTTACAAACGCCAGCGTTTGTGCAACGACCGCCAGCGATTTATCCACGAGCGCTGGCGTTTGTATTACGCTCGCGCGCTTAGTTATCAAACACCGAGTGCTTTACCATAGTGGAAAAGCCAGTTTGGCCATCCACTGGCTCAACAAAAAAATGAATTTGGTCATTGCCATAGGAATTGCCCTAACTCCCTGGGAACATATTTGTTCTGGTTCAAAAATTTTTTATAACTCTACTGATTAACACTCCCTCCGTCCGGACTATAAAGGCAGAGAAGTAAAATTTTATAATCCCACTAAATAGGCAGATATTTTTAATGATCTTTCCATATATACTGTTATTAAAGAACGCGCAATTGAGGGATAGTACAACTAATTGGGGGATAGAGAAAATGGACAAAAACGGGATTCAAATATTAAATCAGGGTCACCCCTTATTTATGTATTTTACCTAATTCCTAATTTAGCCCTCAGTAATAAGGTTTAGTGACTAATTATAATTAGAAAATTATAAGATTATTTGTTAAATGATTATAATTTGGGTGAGGTGAGAGTAGAAGGAGAGAAAATTTTGAGAGAAATGTTTTGGGTGAAAATGGTGGATGATAGTGAAGAGAGAAATGTTGATGAATCTTTAGCTCAAGTACAACAAAGAGTATATCTTGAATCTTCAGCTAATGATAACAATTCACAATTGCAATTATTTGTGGAACCAACACCGTTAGATCATGATTTTTATGAGCATGGAGAGTTTCTAGAAGAACCAACCCAAGAAAGTAAACAAGCTCAACATAAAATAACTCCCAATACTCAGGTAAAGGTGCCAATGCGTTGAATTTGATTTTTTCCTTTGAATTCGCCATTTTTATATCTGAAAAAGCTCAGTGCCGGCATGTCCGTAGTATGAATACAATGCCGGCAGTAGCCATAACGACGTGGTATTCATACTACAGTCGTGCCGGCCAATAATATCTCCCATTTTGAAATGCATGTCGGCATTGTATTCAACCAAACAAACCATGCCGATAATGAAGATACTTTTTACCTACCAAAGAATATTTTAAGAAATATGCTACCGGCATGGTTTATGGTATCAGTTTCACCATGAAACCTCTCGACGAAGCAATTAACTGTCGCAGAATCATACTTCACATAATTTTCAACCAAAGCATATAGCCCAGAGTCCTTTACTAATTGTTGGACCTCTTCACATTCCGTAGTCAAATCCCATTGACTTGCGGCTTGGTATCGGCAAACACGCACAACTTTCTTATGATCCTACAATTAGGAGATAATATAATTAGGAGATTTTACATAAATACAAAACAATACACATGCAGACGATAAAAATTCTTACATAGGTTTGATAGATAGTACAAGCTCACGTGTCATTATAGCCAAATGGTATTCTCAGATCCGAAGCTTGACCCCAAAATTTACCACACCAAGGTCAGGTAACATGTCATCAAAATGAGGAAGGTGTGAACCTTTTACTTTGACTACTTTATTATTCTCTTGATCTCCTTTTACCGGTTGTTCCCCTTTACTTTGACTTGTTGAACACTTCTTCCATTAGGATTTCCAAATTCTTGGCTAAATTTATTGTGTACCCTATCCCAAAAGGTTACGGAATCCACCCTTACGGAGGATTGACGTCTAACTCGATTTTTCGCGTACCATGCTTTGGTGATTGCCAAATCTTCATTTGAATAAAATGATGCCATTTCTTGTATGTAGACAACTACTGGGTGAGTTAGATGGAGTGTATGATGATATGAGCTTTGGAGAGTATATGCAAATAGTTGTGTGTTGTTTTGTAGAGATAAGTAGTGTATTTATAGGATGGTGCCCAAATTTGGCCGTTATAGTGCATAAGTACAAGTCAATCAATGCAATTGTACTTTCAAAAAATTTGAATTTTAAAATTTCCGGCACGATTTGCTTTCCCAAGATCTCGACTAAGTCCTCGGGGTGGAAATTTTGTTAATTACCATGCCGACCTTCTGCTGATTTTAGGCATCAGGAGAACATTTTCTTCTGTGTATCCACAGTAAATGTATTTAGTCATTAGCATGCCGGCTATTATATGACCGGAAAGGTTGAAATTTTCTTACCATGCCGACCTTATGACTTTTAGGCATCAGGAGTTCATGCAATTTTCTATTTAACCGTCGGAATGGTATTTGGTCACTAGAGTGCCGAAATTTTGTGATGTGGTCTTGCAAGGAACATAATTTTAACCATGCCGACTTTATGATGATTTTAGGCATCATGAGAAGGTATTTTTCGCAACACATAAGCGTAGGTCGATAATATAATACCCCTCAAGGCTTTCTGTACCGACTACGTTTTAACGATTACCCCGCCGACCCTGGTATGCAAATAATTTCTGGTGTCAGGGCCAACAGTCTGACACTTCAAAACCTTGCCGGCCCCTGGTGTGGTCGGCACTGTAACTTAAAAAAAAGCGTACCGGCATAAGTATTGAAACTTTACATAGCTAAACAAACCATTCATTCAACAACTAGAAATCCAACACTTGTTGTCCAAAATACGAAAACATGTCCCATAAACCTTAAAAAAAAAACATTTGTCCAACCATTAACCTCAACGTTTGTCCACCACAACATAAAGAAATAAACTAGAGACTGCATTCATTCACCACCACGACCACGACCCCGACCCCATTTAGGAACACCACCACTACTACTACCTTCACCACCACGACCACTACGAGCCCTCTTTTTGTCAGCATTCATCTTGGCTTGTGCTTCCCTCCTGACTTTTTATTCCCTCTTTACATCAACATCAGCTTGCTTGAACATTTCAAAGGCATCCTCATTGTCAATATTGCAAGCATAGTCAATGTGCTTGCTTTGCTCTTCAATCGACAAAGTCTCTCCTATGTCTTTCGCGCAACACAACACCTTCACAAAGGTATTCAAATGTTCCTTCTATTTTCAATTAAACAACAAACAATAATTAGAATGATTTGAAATGTAATCTTAAAACATTAAGAGCAACTCTAAAATACTTACAAAGAACTTAAGACTTGTTGATGGGTCTTTCTAGCATCTCGATATAGATCAAATATCACATCATCCGTAGTCAATTTGTCGATGGCGATTCGGAGTTTGATAAGATTTTGTGGCATTTCCTTATCCTGAGTACCCTTAAAACTGTACCTTTGCGCTCTTGGCTTATCAACCGCAACATTCGCATCCACTTTGATGTAGGAGTTGGCTTTCACCAAAGAAGGGAAGTGCTCATATATCCAAACCTATGCAAAAAAAAAAAGTTTAGTAAGAATCTTATCTTACGAGAATTTTGCAAATATAAATGATTTAGACAATAAAATTACCTGGAAGAGACATATATTTCCGTTAACTTGCGCAGTGAGTGCCCTAGAACCCTTTGTCAACTCATTGTTCAAGAAGGCAACCACCGCAGTACTCAAAGAATACTCACGCATCTTATCTAATTAAGGGATCCAATAGTTGCATATAACTGGCGTCGACCAAGCTTCCGGAACTGTCGGGGAAGATACATTTGCCCAGTACGTATAGCAAATAAGCTGACGCGGTAGCATTGATTCGCACCGGGTTCACCCTTCCTTCCTTATCAAAGATTTTCTTGGTCCTAGAAAATGTGTCCCTCAACTGCTTCAGATTAAACTTCTTGGTTAGACGACCATATTTCTTCTCAAGCATAGACTCCATCTCAGTCTGATTCCAACCGAACAATTTCTGGCTCAATTTGTAAATATCCTTGAAAGAAAAATCATTATCAAAGCCCTCACTGACTGCTTTTCCCTCAACCTCGAGGCCTAGAATTTGATGAGCATCATCGGGAGTTATCTCCATCTCACCGAATGGGAATAACATTGTATCAATCTCTCCGTAGAACCTCTCACAGAATGCAGATATGGTAACTCTATCATGCTCAATATTCGAACTCTCCACCGCAGGCCACAACCCGGAGTTCTTGACATTCACTTTCACCTCCTCACATTTATTATTAAGATCCCAAGTCTTAGTCACTGAACATGAAGCTTGGCACCTCATGAGACGGACGGCATGCTTGTGATCCTAAATACAAAAAAAAAAAACAAAATGAAAAGAAATTCAAACACTTGATGCAAATTTAAGATAGATACACACTTGAATAAAAAAAAATACGGATTAAGATTACTTACGATAGTATTATGGATCGTACATGCCCATGAGACTTTGTATCCAAAAAGAACATTTCCACCATCTCTTGGGGTCCCCCTTGGACGCTCACCTTTTTTCAGTGTAACCATCAAGTGAGGGGGAGGCATGTGGGAATTAGCTGGTTTAGTGATCACCCTCTTCTTCTTTCCGGTTTCAGTTGAAGTTGAAGTTGAAGCTTCGGTATGTTGAACAATAGCTAGAGTTTGTTCTCCATCTCCTTCTTCTTGTTCCACTGCCTCTTCAACAATTTCATCTTCGATATCCTTATCTTTATCTCCATTACCATCATCATCATCATCACCTCCTCCAACATTAGGCATGTCTTGATCACCATCATCATCATCATTGTTACCTCCTCCAGCAGCCGGAGTGCTTTCATCAACATCATCATCATCACCTCTTCTACCAGATGGAATTGATTGGTCTTCATCTGGAGTCTCGTCTGGAATCTTTGGGTCCGATGGTGGTTGTAATCATTCACGGACACGAGCGTTCGAGACAACGTATGCCCCTCGATGTGTTGAAGTCAAGAGTTTTTCACCAACACACAGGAGGTCTTGAAGGAGGACTAAGAGCTTTGGAGAGTCGCTTTCTTCTTTGCCTTTGCAACTTTGAACAAGAACGATTAAGAAAAAAAATATAAGTCGGCAGGGTCGACAAATACAACCTTCTTGGCTACACAAACGTCGGAAAGGTCGACTAAATAATGCATGTCGGTGAACAGCTACCTTGGCAGGTATTATTCACATAACCTGCCGGTTTATAACAAATATGAACACAGTAGATACAAGGATTTTCCACAAAACCAGTCGGCAAGGTCCATTACCAACCCATTGTCGGCTAATAAACAACCGACATGGTTTTATCCAAATACCGTTCCGACTTTAAAATTCAACGCATCAGGATACACAAAAAACTTGAAATACAACCGACAAGGTAAAAATTTATAACCAACCCGGCTAACAAAAAAACTGACGCCGGTTGGGTCTTAGTTTGAATAACACTCCGACCCGCAAGTGCCAGTTACATGTAGTCAACAAAGTAAGCAAGATCTTCAACCTAAGAGCCCGCTAGGCCAAACCCTAAATATGAAAAGTCGGCAAGGTCGATAACATAATACCTTCACTTGGCGTCGCAACTCGCCAATTCACAATTTCGATTTTTCGACCTAATTTGACATGCAAACATGAAATTGAAGCACTAGAGTGAGTTTAAGTATGCCCTTACTTTCTTAATCGCACCATTTCTCGTGTTTCAGCGGCTACGAATTCTTCTTCTTCAACCGTTTTTTTTCTTCACTTTCTTTTGAACCAAACTTGCAATTCCAGGGTTATACTCATTGGGTTTTCGATTAGCTTCTTTCATACGACTTACCCTAGGTCGTGGCGGATCCGTTTTTGAAGATTAATCGGAACTTTTGAATCGACGATTACGACAAATTAATCGACGAGTTTCGGTGGTGGGGGTGGAGGAGCCGGTAATGTGTTTGAGGAGGAGAAGAAGATGAAATGAAGAGAATGGAAACTGATTTAGGGTAATTAGAATTATAATGGGAAAGGGTAGTTTTGTAACTTTACGCATTATGCCTCCCCTTTGCCCTTAAAAAAGAATCCACTTAAAATTGGGTATACCCCAGTCTCGCCGGGTTGTATAAACTATTTTCTTTTTAAAGACAAAACATAAAAAAAATTTGACAGTTTGATCATGTAAGATTTAGTGGCCTGAGACAGACAGTCATACTATCACTGGCAAGTTGCCTTGTTTGCTGTATTGTTGCACAACTAGCGAGGTGAAAGTGAACGAGCAGGAGTAATTCTTTTTCAGAGTAATAATAGGTAAAACAAAATGGATAAAAAAAATAAATGGTCCTAGACCTTACCCTAGCATGACACGTGTACATACAAAATGATGGAGATCTACGTGTACCCATGATAGTTGGTCCAATGAAGAAATTTCGTCGTTATCTTTTCTTCTCATCATATGAGCCAATCAGAATTCGACAGATACTGACCCTACGATTACTCTCTGTTACTCCAAATTTAGAAACATTTTGCTTTTTGTTAAAGTCTGGCTCACAGTCACAGACCTTCTCAGGTGGGTGTTCAGTGTGTGAAAAAAACTGAAAAGACGAACTTGGCCCACTGCTCCTACGCGATAACGACTGTGTTTAGGCCTGTCAATGGAAGAATATCCGTCGGATATTTAGAAATCCGATATCCGACAGGTTAAGCAATACCGGATATTCGATATCCGATAATATCCT
This sequence comes from Papaver armeniacum, assembly GCA_023531295.1. Classification (NCBI taxonomy): domain Eukaryota; kingdom Viridiplantae; phylum Streptophyta; class Magnoliopsida; order Ranunculales; family Papaveraceae; genus Papaver; species Papaver armeniacum. Next base: position 37,498 of record JAJJWW010016215.1, read on the forward strand.
ATAGGATATCAAAATCAGATATCGATTCCGATAGGCTAAGCTGTCGGATATCCGATAAATATCCGGTTATACCAAAAAAACTTAAAAATCCTTGTAAAATATTTTCATAATTGACACTTATCGGATATTTATCCGACAATATCCGATACTAGACTCGAAATTATGATAAATTACAAATAAGTTCCTATACTATCGGATATTAACATTTCGGATGGGGTCTAATCCGTTTCCGATATGTTAAGGAAGAAATATCCGATAAAATATCCGATCCGATATCCGATACAACGGATCCTATAGGATCTCGAATATTGGAAACGGATTAGGATATCGGACAAATATTAATGTGCCTAAGCGTGTTGCCTCCATTGAGACCAAAGCAATGGCCGATCCCACTTATCATCGTCACGAGCCAGGATTAGTTTTTTAACTTTGAATACGATTATATAAACTATTAATAACAACAGACACTGTCAGCTAAACTGATAAATTGGGATCACTATATTTTTGCCAATATCATTGTAGGACAGGTATTATAGAGTAATTATATCAGTGATCTGAGTTCGAAACTTTTTATAGATAAAAGTAAAAAATTGGTGAACCGATTGTGTGTTTTGCTGGATAGATTAGCATTTAATAATTTTAAATATTACACAAAATTGGTCAATCAACCCAATAATGACAATTCCTGGGTGAAAAAGATATGTAAAATTTGATACTGTTTAAATGGACGAAAATGTAAAAACAGTCAGGATGTAAACAGTTTCATCCTACCCATTTTCAAATACTTTTTCTTATTTAAATTTAAGCCGGGATGAATCTAGATTCATTCTTACTATTTTTTTTTGTGTTCATTTCACCCATACTAATTTTTACTCGTCTATTAGAACCATGTTTTAAAAATATTTGGACAATTACCCAATTTCTCTAAATATTATAGGCATGAACAAAATAAGATCAATAGTAAAAGCCACTTGAATGAATGTAAGTAATACTCGTCCAGTACAAAGATGCATCGAAAACATTGTAAGCAAAAAATATTACATTCTTGCCGATGTCACTATAGGTAAGTAACTATGCCACTTATCCGAGTTCGAAGTTCTTTATCGATAAAAGTAAAGAATTGGTAAATCGATGTATGTTTTGCTGCAGGGACGGAGGGATGTAGGGACAAATGGGGTCCGCCGACCCTACTTAATTCTGAAATCTCACAAATTTAAGCTTATAATTTTTTTAATTTACATATTTTGTGGGGCAAATATACTTTATAAAATTAAAATTTTATTTCTAATGGGTCAAAATTATAAAACTCATATAAAATCAATAAAAATACATCAAATATACAATTTAATTAAACTAAAATATTTTATAATTTGATTTTCACTTAGTTAATATTAAAAGTCAATAAAAATGTCAAAAAAAATCGTGCTAGTATTTGCACATTTTTACGATATGAATTTGCCCCCACTTGGGAAAAAGTCTGGCTCCGTCACTGTTTTGCTGGATAGATTACGATTAGGAATCTTAAATATTGTTGGCATGAACAAATTCAGATCAAGAGTAAAAGGCACTTGTATGAATGCAAGTAGATTACTCTTTAAATGACAATCTTCTTTTTGCATGAACTTATATCGCCAGTACAACGATGCATCGAAAACATTGTAGCCAAAAATACTATCCTTTGGCCGATGCTATTATAGGTAATTATACCAGTAATCTGAGCTCGAAATAAAAATAAAAATAAACACCTTCTTGTAGTTATCAAGAATCAAGATAAGCCGGGTGAGCTATCTTTTTCATAGATCACTCCTACCATCTTTAAAATACTTGTATGAAATGTATGTGTGGCCAACTCAACAACCTTTACACATAGAGTAAGTATCAAAGTCGTTATGAAAATCCGTTGCTAGTCTTTCTTTTTCCGTATGTAGACGTGAATTCTAGAGAATCACGTACACAACAGTACATGTACATGTTATGGGATCAAACCTTACTACTTTTACCATCACAAAGTCCATAAACATTGAGTCAACAAGTATTAAGAAAATTCCAAAAATTCTCTTAAATTTACTTCTTTTTGAGATTTAAAACAAATAATTTTTGAGTAATAGAGGTTGGGATTACAACAATACGTACACATTTTAATTCTATATATTTTCAAATTTCAAACACCAAAATAATGGGATCAAACGTTATTATTCTTTTACCATCTCAAATCCATAAAAATGAGTCAAGATGATACTTTTTACTAAGCAAGAAAATTCCAAAAAAAAATTCTCAATTTTTTTTTTTTTGAGATCTAAAACAAACAAGTTGTTGCTTGGGATTCTATATTTTACAAATTCAAATACCAGTTAGTATTCTTTTTTGGTTTTTACCATCACAAATTGAGTCAAAATGATACTTTTTTACCAAGAAAGAAAATTCCAAAAATTCTCTTCATTTTTCTCTTGAATTATCGGGATTTAAAAGAACCAAACAATATTCGAGTAATAGAGATTGGGATTACAACAGTACCCATAAGGTAAAAAGGAATCAAATTTTGGTTTATTGTAGAAAATGGGAATCCTAATCAGAGATTTATGATCCAAATATTTTGTCCCATTGCCTACATTGATCCCCAACAATGATGTGGAGATAAGAGGAGTAGACTAACACAAGTAACAAAACCCAAGCTAAGCTTAGCCAGTAAACAACAACAACAACTTAGATGAGCCATCATCAAATGCTTGCATCCATCTTATCTACACTCTCCTAAACAACCCTAGGTTTGTGGTCACGTTTTGTCCCCCATTCACATATCTTACCAAGGTTTTTAACATTTCTCTCCTTTCCTTGCCCACGTCTCTCGGTTATTATATTTAGCGCGTTTTTCCTCATCTTGTGTTTTTCAAGTGCCTGTCTCTCCATTTCCACTATTCTTGTGGTCCAATAGCATCATTTTAATCAAACAATGTTTTCTCAGCATAATCAAGAAGGTTTCTAGGCATTAATATGTTCAGTCCACGAGCCCCCAATGTCGCCTGAAGCAGTTTTGTGTGTGGATAGTGGATAGCATTCAGTAAGGTTTAGATGGTCACCCAAAATAAATTCAGGTTATAGATATCACGATATACAGCCACCGTTTTAAAAAGATAGGCTTGTTTCACGTGTATTTCGTACATGAAACAAGCCTATTTTTTTGAAACAAATGTAGTGGTCGTTAAGTAACAGTCAGTCCTCCATATCAAAGTGGCATTTGCAAGAAAAATTGTATTCATTCTTTTAGTCATGTTTGTATCTGTTTTTGAAACTTATTATAGGGCATCAAGCAAACCTTGGATGCCTTTGCTTGGGAAGACACAACTTCGATAATGGCTTTGTTGGATAAATTAGTCTGCATGGACCCTATACTTAGTTCACAATCCATGGCATTATGATTAAATAAATAATTTACTAATTAAGCACATTTGATTAATGGTTCGATGATCTAATTACTTAACATGTGATTTTAAGGATCCCAAAACCTACAAGATTCAAAGTGATCTTACTAATAAAAAAGAAGAAAGGGAAAAAAAGAGAGATAAGGATACAAGTTTGTGGTAAAGCAGCCAAGGACTGTGCAGTCTGTGGTTTCCTATCTTAAGCCAGAATAACTTTTCGAAAGAGGAAGATGACAAGTTTGGATGTAGGCATCGGAAATAAAAAACAGACAAGGAGTTTAAAGATCAACTTTCTAATGAGTGTGTACCATGTACGAATTCCACAAGGTACTAAGGACTCATAAAAGATATTCGTGCAAGTATAAAGTGAAACCACAAAAGTGGTATTTTCTTTTTCTTGACGGGCCAAGGTATCCAGGTCTCTTAAAGCATCCGACTAATTCCTAGAAAATTTTATCAGGAAGACTAATACCGACATGATTTATAAACCTGGCGTCTTTAGGGGCGACCCCAAAAGAATTAGGGGCGACACAAAACGACAATAAATATCATAATCGGGAGGTTAATCCATAATCGGTAGATAATTTCCGGGGCGTTTTTTTTAATGGCCAAACTACCCTTTACAATCGGTAGATAACTATACAATCGGTAGTTAATCAACAATCGGGAGTAAATTTAGTTTGTATAACTTCCGAATATAAAGTATCCCCAAAATAAAATCCTTTATCTTTTGAATTTTGACTATACTATAATAGGTAGTAAATAAAGTTATCTTGACTCCCGATTAAAGTAGACCTTTGGCAAAAATGCTACCATAATCGGTAGGGAATTTAGGTTATTTAACTCCCGAATATAGAGTAGCCCCAAAATGAAATTTTGCAAGTTGAGCCTATAATCGGTAAGAAAGGAAGAGTTATCATGACTTCCGATTATACAGTGGCTCTCTTTGCAAATATCCTACCATAATCGGTAGTCAAGATAGTTCATATAATTACCGAATATAGAGTAGCCCCAAAATCAGATTTTGCAAAAATCCTCTTTTCTTGAATTTTGGTTGAGCCTATAATCGGTAAGAAAGGAAGAGTTATCATGACTTCCGATTATACAGTGGCTCTCTTTGCAAATATCCTACCATAATCGGTAGTCAAGATAGTTCATATAACTACCGAATATAGAGTAGCCCCAAAATCGATTTTGCAAAAATCCTCTTTTTTTGAATTTTGGTTGAGCCTATAATCGGTAAGAAAGTGAGAGTTATCATGACTTCCGATTATACAGTGGCTCTCTTTGCAAATATCCTACCATAATCGGTAGTCAAGATAGTTCATATAACTACCGAATATAGAGTAGCCCCAAAATCAGATTTTGCAAAAATCCTCTTTTCTTGAATTTTGGTTGAGCCTATAATTGGTAAGAAAGGAAGAGTTATCATGACTTCCGATTATACAGTGGCTCTCTTTGCAAATATCCTACCATAATCGGTAGTCAAGATAGTTCATATAACTACCGAATATAGAGTAGCCCCAAAATCGATTTTGCAAAAATCCTCTTTTTGAATTTTGGTTGAGCCTATAATCGGTAAGAAATGAAGAGTTATCATGACTTCCGATTATACAGTGGCTCTTTTTGCAAATATCCTACCATAATCGGTAGTCAAGATAGTTCATATAACTACCGAATATAGAGTTGCCCCAAAATGAGATTTTTGCAAAAATCCTCTATTTTTCTAATTTGGTTGACCATATAATCGGTAGTAAAAATAGTTCATATAACTACCGAATATAGAGTTTCCCCAAAAATGAGATTTTGCAATCGGTAGCTAAAAAAAACTCTAAACTACCAATTATGAAGGGGCATATAAGTATTTTCAACCTATTTTGTCTTTTGTGTCGCCCCTAAAGACGCCAGGTTTATAAAGGCAGATACCAATGTTAGTAGGGGTAATACCATTTTAGTGATCTAATAGTTAGTATCGGTTTGCAGTTGTTTGTCCTATATGTAATAAAATATCACCCTGCTAATATTGGTATCTCTTTTGTAAATCATGAATCCCTGGGAAAGTCATCAGGAAGAAATGAACCTTCAATCTCTAGTTCGCGAGGGGATTGTCATATCACTTGGCCATCTTTTTGATGGTTATATTCCGAAAGGGAACGTGTTTAGATGACATCCTCTTTTATATCTAAATGTAAAATCTTATCAACCAAATTGATAACGACGTTAAATCGGAATCTGCTTCAATGACATGAAAACGTGGCTTCTCGATTGGACGATTAGTAATTTTGTCGACACTATGTCAATGGATATCGAGGAGATAATTTTGACAGGATTAGGTTGTGGTTGAGATAAAATTCATGGCATATTTAGGGGCCAATAATAAAACAAAATAGGGTCACCCAAACCTAAATTGATTTTACCCCTTATCCTTTATTTTCGTAATGGCAAAATTGCCTTTCAATAATCGGAAATTAAACATGAATTCGGTAGTTAGTGTACATTTAGTTATTGTTAGCAATTTTTTTTTTTTTTTTTTTTACGAATTTTCGAATTTTCGTTCTACCATAATCGGTAGATAAAAATCTATTTTACCTACCGATTATGGATGATGTTCTTAAGAAATGATGAACATTAACCAGAATCGGTAGATAAAATAACCAAAAAATTTAATTTTTCTAAAAATTAAACACAATCGGTAGATAATGGACACAATTACTACCGATTATGGTAGTACCAAAATTAGAAAATTGAAGAATTTTTTTCAAAACTCGTTTTGGGGGCCAGTATATAATCGGAAGTTTAATTAACTTAAAATACTACCGAATATGGTAATTCTCATTTGAAAATGCCACTACATAATCGGAAGTTAAGTTCACTTACCTAACTACCGATTATGGTAGTACCAAAATTCGAAAATTGAAGAATTTTTTTCAAAAACTCGTTTTGGGGCCAGTATATAATCGGAAGCTTAATTAACTTGAAATACTACCGAATATATTTAATTTTCGAATTTTGGTACTACCATAATCGGTAGTAAATTTAACTTCCGAAAGTATACTGGCCCCGAAATGAGTTTTTGAAAAAAAACCTTAATTTTTCGAATTTTGGAATTATAACAATCGGAAGTAAGGTAAGTGAACTTAACTTCCGATTATATAGTGACATTTTGAAATGAGAATTACCATATTCGGTAGTATTTTAAGTTAATTAAACTTCGATTATATACTGGCCCCAAAACGAGTTTTTGAAAAAAATTCTTCAATTTTCGAATTTTGGTACTACCATAATCGGTAGTAAGGTAAGTGAACTTAACTTCCGATTATGTAGTGGCATTTTCAAATGAGAATTACCATATTCGGTAGTATTTTAAGTTAATTAAACTTTTGATTATATACTGGCCCCAAAACGAGTTTTTGAAAAAAATTCTTCAATTTTTGAATTTTGGTACTACCATAATCTGTAGTAAATTGTGTTCATTATCTACTGATTGTGTTTAATTTTTAGTACAGAAAAATTGAATATTTTGAGTCAAGAATAATCGGTAGATAACAATTATTTTATCTACCGATTCGGGTTGATGTTCATCACTTCTTAAGAAAATGAGTTATAATCGGTAGGAAAAATAGTTTATCTACCGATTATGTTCCTGCTACTGCAAATCCGAAAACGAAAAAAAGAAAAGAAAAAAAAAACTTCAAATAATTCTGCTAACACTAGCTAAATGTACACTAACTACCGAATGTGTAGTTATCAACCGATTATTTGAGGGCAATTTTGCCATTACGAAAATTATTGATAAGGGGTGAACTCAACTTAGGATAAAATTTGGGGCTACTCTATATTCTAAGGAGTGACCCTATTTTGTTTTATTATTGGCCCTTAATTCCTTTCGAGTGGCCCCTAAAAACGCCAGGATAAAATTTGTTCTTCAAAATTTGGTTGATGGGGACCGTGTAAAACCACCACATATTTTTGTTAGTCCTTTTTTAGCTAAAATCAATTTTCATCTTCCTTTTTCTTAACTTGTTTTCTTTGGTGATTCTTTTGTGTGGTTTTATGAAAACGATCGTCAGTTACAAAATCTCACCTGACTATTTCCAAACAGGTTTCCCATTAAATTTATAAAGGGAAACCTATCGTTTGATCCTTTTATGCCTGGGCGCACATCAGTTTAGTCATGCTAGAAAAAAAAATTAGCATTTGGTCCACAATTAAAAAAAAAAACAGACATAAATACCTCTTACACACGTCCGTCATAATCACACGTGGCGTCGGGTCCCACTGTAACCGCCCACCCATAAACACGATCTCCTAAAAACGCGTTAGCCTTCTCTCTTTCCTGTTTCCATTCTCATTTCAGAGAAGAAACTGATTCGTCCGCCATTTTCAGAGAAGAAACTGCTTCCTCTTTTTTTCTTCAAGATCCAGAAAAACAACTGAAAAAAGTACAAAAAAACAGTAAATCATTTCAATCTTCACAATCGAAATCAAATCAGTCTTCAAAAATCAGTAGAACAAAAACCCCAAATCAAAAACCCTAGAAAAATTAGAGAAATCAAAACCCTAAAATGAGGAGATCGAAGGGCAAAAAAGTAGTAGAATCATCTTCTGACGATGAAGTTGAAGAAGGAAACAATCAATTAGTTGAGTTTGTAGGAGTAAATGAAGTTGAAGAAGAACCAGTTTCAAAGTAATCCAAAGCAAAGAAACCGGCGAAAGGTACCAAAAAACCCTAATTTGAAGTACTAGAAGTTGATTTTCGATGTTTATTGTTCTTCTGAATTTTTATTTTGATTTTCGATGAATATTCGTCTTGTTGCATGTTGATTTAGTTATGCATGAATGTTCTTGTCGGAGTTCATTTTGTTGAATGAAGTTCTAAATCGCACGAATGAAGTTGTAGATCTATTTGATGTTTGATGTTTGAGTTCACTTTGTAGAAAAATTTCATTCCCAGGAATGAAGTCTAGTAAAACTTCCACAGTCCATGCCATAGAATGGACTTCATTCCAGGAATGAAGTCTAGTAAAACATCCACAGTCCATGCCATATAATGGACTTAATTCTGGAATGAAGTCTAGAAAACCTCTACAGTCCATGACATAGAAATGGACTTCATTCCAGGAATGAAGTCTAGTAAAACCTCTACAGTCCATGCAATAGAATGGACTTCACTCCAGGAATGAAGTCTAGAAAAACTTCCACCGTCCATGCAATAGAATGGACTTCATTCCAGGAATGAAGTCTAGAAAAACCTTTACAGTCCATGCCATAGAAATGGACTTCATTCCAGGAATGAAGTCTAGTAAAACCTCTACAGTCCATGCCATAGAATGGACTTCACCCGAGAATGAAGTCTAGAAAAACTTCCACTGTCCATGCAATAGAATGGACTTCATTTCTGTAATGAAGTCTAGAAAAGTTTTAGATATATATTCTACAGTCCATACCATATAATGAAGTCCATTTTGTAGAATGAACTGTAGTATTGGTCCTTCAAGCTATGCTTTATCTTTTTTATATCAGCTAATATTTATGAAAAAAAGTGACCGTTAATGTTTTTTTGTTTTTCTTTTAAAAAATGTAGATAAGAAGATAAAGTGTAGCTATGCTGGAGTAATTGCATTTGTTCAAAAGATTAAAGCACTAAAGGATGAAGAGGCTTTGAATGAAGAACATAAAAGTGCTTTGTATAGGAGTCCATTGGGTAATGTAGCCAAACTGTTTCTGGAAGAGACCATTGTTGCTACTGCATGGAATAAATCACTACCTTCCGTCCAAATTATATGCAACACACATCAGTTCATTCTTGGTTCAAATGATCATGTGTTCGTTTTCAAAGTAGGGAAACGAACATTTGTGCTCAGATCCTCACCCGAAGATTTGTCATTAATATATGGAATACCATGCATCCCTGGAGGTGGAATAGAAGAAACTTTCTTGGACTCAAGAAACCTGACAGACTACACTTGTGGAAGGTTCTGGAAAACCTACAAATTTGATCCACAAAAAAGGAAACCTTTTGATATAAAGAATATAGAACTGAAAGATAAAATTATTGAGTTGATTAAGAATAAAGGATCTATTGAAGATCTTGTAACAATGTTTGAACTTTTTCTCTTGTCTACCATTTTTGTTACTACTGGTGATGGAGGTTCCATACACTCCAAGTACCTAGCTTGCCTAGAGTCACTAGGTACAGTGTCTTTGCCGCATATCATACACAAGCATTTGATGGAAAGCTTGAAAAGAGATTCTTCTGAAGGATGTTACCTTTACTTTTTGGTGAGATGAAAACTGTTAGATACTTATATGTTTCATAATTATTTTTGGCAGTTCATTTGTATATTTCTTCATTTTGGCAGTTCATTTGAAAAACTGACTAGTGTAGTTCTTCTTTTTGCAGCCTTGGTTTGCTGAGCATTCAAAGAAAATAGGACCCAAGTGGAAGGTGCAGAATAGAGAAGGCTAGTGTCCAAGGTTTGCAAGGTGGAACATTGAGAGCCTTTGCAATCACATAGAAATGAATGTTGATGATTTTGGAGAGGTAAAAAACTAGATTAAGATGATACTGTTATATTGCATTCAAACCTATAATGAAATAGGCAACTTTAAGATAAAAAAATTGTTAATTCATTATACAAAATGAACTCTGACTGTTAATGTCAATTGCTCTAAACCTGTAGTTCATTCCTTTTAATGAATTCAATTATGAATGAGGAAGCAATTGGGGTTTCATTTTGTGAAAATTTGAATTTTGTGTGTGCAGCTTTCAGAAAAATTCATGGAAGAATATACTGAGGCTGAAAAAAGCTACTTCAACAACAAAAGGCCAAGACAAGGGCTGAGTTGCTCGAGGAAGAATTCAGCCTTATGTCGGGTCAGATAGAAAGTCTTAAAGCTACACATGTTGGTGAGATGGAAAACCTGAGAGTTAAACATACTCGAGATATTAAAGAGTTGACAAGAAAGCATTCAGAGGAGATGGGGCATCTTTTTTTAAAGCAGCAAGAACTTGAGCACTCACTTGCACAACAACTTCAAAGACACTTTTTGACAGGAAGATAGAGTCCCTTTTAGAACATTTGTCTTCTAAGCAACCCGAGGTTGATGCATTGCTAGCTGAAGGTGGGAATGTTGCGAAATTCATGGCAGAACAAGCTTGTGAATACATGCGTACTATTTTCCCTGATGAGTATAAGAGTTCATTATTGAGTGATGAAATAAACAATATACTGAATCAACAAGTGGATGAAGGCACGGAAGCTGGTGGAGGGAATGAAAATGTTGTTCTGGATAAAGGAACGCAAGCAGCATCAGATGCTACTATGGAAGCTGCTAGAAGACCTGCTCCTATCTTTCCCGTCTTAACTGTTGAGAATCCTTCTACTCAAGTTGACGCTATGGAAAAGATACTTGATACGATGGTTGAAGAAGAGCTACTTTCATTTCCAACAGACAGTGCCGGAGTTCCTTTAAATATGGATCAATGTTTGAACCTAGGTAAATATTCCAACTATTCTTCTCCCTTTTGTAAAAAAATTTATGCTTTACAGGTTGGATTTCATTCCTGGGATAAAGTCTAGAAAATTTAGGGTATATTATTGTTCTATAATGGACTTCATTTTTGGAATAGAAGTCTGGAATAGAAAAGTTAGGGTATATTATTGTTCTATAATGTAATAGAAAAGTTAGGGTATATTATTGTTCTATAATGGACTTGTTCCTGGAGAAATCCACATAATAGACTTCATTCCAGGAATGAAGTCCACATAAAGGTTGGAGTTCATTCTCATGGATGAACTCTGGATACAATACCATTATGAAGTCCACATATAGATTTTAGGGGTTCATTCTGAGGGGTGAACTCTGATTATTGATGCACAATACCATTGAATTGTTTTATATTTGTATTTTTTGAATTATTTATAACAGCAAGAGACAGAGATGATATGTTCGTCAATGAAGAGCATGTGAGTCTGCAGATTATTGATGACAAGAATGAGAAGAATGAAGAATTGAATAATGAAGAAGCTGACACCATCATCAAAACTACAGTAAATCAAATCAACTGCAGTCCTCCTAGTTTCTCGATTTGGATGACACAGGTAGTTGTTGAGCAAGCAAACAACATTGAGCCAGTATCACAGGTAGTTGTTGAAAGACAAGATTTGAATGATGAAGAAGTTGTTGAGCCAGCAAACAACATTGAGATAGTGTCACAGATAGTTGCTGATTTGATTAAACATGGTCTTGGTTCTTCAGACACGATAAAACCCTAATTAAAGTTGTTGAAAGACACGAGATGACTACAAGGGGCAAAAAAGCAACAAATGTGCTTAGAAAAGAGTACATAAGTGGATCGGACTACAGTGAATCGAAACTGAAGTTCAGATTGAGACTGCAAAGAAAAGAACAACTAAATGAGGAGAAGAACGTTGATCATAAGAAAGTTGAGCAGAACGAACAACGAGTGAAGAATCAAGCAAGCAAGAAAGTTGTTTCAAAGGCTCCTCCTAAACCTGCTGACCAGGAGAAAAATGCTGAGCAGAAGAAGAGAAAGAATGTACCTGCTGCTATCGAGAAAGAAAATCAAAAAGCTGCAGCAAGCAAGAAGAGAAGAGGAAATGAACTAGAAGATCATCCTGCAGAGAAGAGAGAGCAAGAAAAGCATCTGAGAGCGTACATGCCCATTGTTGCAAATATGGGGGACCTGAAAAAGTCTCCATACTTCTCCATATTGGACAAAGATCAAAAGAAATTGTTGGGTACCTTCTACAAACACTCTATGCAAAGGTAGAAAACACACAGAAAATGAACTTCCATTCATTTATGTTGAGGTTTTTGTTTATATCATTAATGTTGAAGTTTTTGTTTATCCTCCTACAGTCAAGCAGCTTGGGTTATAGATGATGCAGCTAACAAAGCTCAGTTTGGTGTCCAAGGAGAACACATTAATGATATAATGTTCAATAAAGACCTTGATGTCCTAATTCTTTTCTACTACTGCTACAAGAGGAAGATGGCAGCACAAAGGGAGAGAGCAAAAATGGATAGCGAAGACAGCCAAGATCCACTGAAATACATCCACTTTGAGATTATGGCACCTACTGCATTTGTAAGTCCTTACTTCCAGAAATTTAGTGGCAACTCTTCATTATAACTATTGATGATACATAGTGACATAAAGAAAACAGTTGATTCATTTAGCAAAGATTTTAACCTGTCAGTTCATTACACAATATGAACTAGTCTGACAAAAACTATTGTTCCATATTGTTATTCAACAGTTCATTTTTATAATGAAACTGCTTTCTTGATAGTATTGTGAATTTGAAAATTTATATATATCTTTGCAGACATATTTCCATGAGAAGAAAGTGGATGATAGGAAAGGTGAGATTGATGACTTCATAGCAGCTATGCCTAGCAAGACTCAGAAGATAATCATTCCAATGAACCTGCCTGGTGAAGGCAAATCAAAAGGGCCTATGGGTTTACACTGGCACCTTCTTGTTTACGACATCAGAGACTATCAGTGAGAGCATTACAACTCACTCAAAAGAGGAGAAATAGGATAAAGATGTGCAAATAATGCAAGAAAAATGGCCACCTCGCAAAACCACACATTGATAAATGGTGGTGAAAAATGATCAAGAAAGAGGCTCGACTTAAACATTGAGCAAATGCGGGTGCCCGATCGTGAGCACATCCGGATTGCCTTCTCAATACATGTTCTTGGATAAAGCGAAGTTGCAAGCCATTGCTCCCGAAATCTCAAAGATCGGATTCCGAGAGATGAAATGATAAAAGCATGCGGCGGTGGAGATACGTAATGGCGTGCAAGCTTCTAAATGATGAGAAAGATGGATTAAGTTGGAGTGAAACAACTAATGAAGAATTTCTTAACAATCAACTGATTAAAGATGGTTGCAAAGACTGAAATGATTAAACCTTAGCTTCTCTAATGTCATATATAATCTGATCTACTTACTCTTTTAACTATAGTATTTTGGACAATAGATTATTGAACCAAAAACTTTTCTAAAATATGGTATTTTGGACAGTAGATTAGCTTCTAATGTAACTGATACTCTAATATGTTTTATCTATAATATTTTGGATAGTAGATAATATCAATGTTCTGTCTTACTGTCTTATTTTCTAATGAATTTTGTAGAATGAATATTCCTTTGATGTTTTGCTGGACTTCATTTCTGGAATGAAGTTCGTAAAACAACTACATTCAGCCCCTCTAATGGACTTCATTATTTGGAATGAAGTCTAGTAAAACCTCTACAGTCCATGCCATAGAATGAACTTCATTTTTGAAATGAAATCTTGGAAAACTTCTACAGTCCATAGAATGGACTTCATTATTTGGAATGAAGTCTAGAAAAAACTTCTACAGTCCATAGAATGGACTTCATTCCAGGAATGAAGTATAGAAAAAAGTTCTACAGTCCATAGAATGGACTTCATTTTTGGAATGAAGTCTTGGAAAACTTCTACAGTCCATTGAATGGACTTCATTATTTGGAATGAAGTCTAGAAAAACTTCTACAGTCCATAAAATGGACTTCATTTTTGGAATGAAGTCTAGGAAAACTTCTACAGTTCATACCATATATATAATACCAGTCCATTCTGAACAATAAAGTACATATCCAAAAAGAAAGGCAAATAACATTTCAAAAAAAAAGGAGTTCACACAGAGAACAAAGGAGTTCACAAAATAAGTGCATATCCCCGAATGCAACACAGACTAAAAACACCAATTCATATGAAAACTAACAATTTAAAACTAATAAAAGTTCAGCATACTACTCCAGCATTAATACACGACAGGTAGCTTTGTTGTGGTTCCCAATCTTCTTGCAATTAGAGCACTTCATAGGCCTCCTTTCCTTCTCATAAGCACTGCGAATACGCTTCTTTGGTGGTTTCCCTGGAGATGGCCTTGGAATACCAGGAAGGACTCTCTCTTTAGGTTCATACGTCTCTGGCCTATTGTAGTTGGGAATTGGTCGAATTGCAGGAGCATAAGAGTTGCGGAAGTGGTTTGAACCAAAGTAAGGCCGAATAAACCTCAAAATATCAATACCACTCATAGTAATAGCAAAGAAAGTGGCGTGAGCACGGGAAACCAAACACTTTCCATCTCTGGCAAGTGCACGTCATCTGCATCAGATCAACAACATGAGAGCTGGGACAGTGAACCTCATATATACCATTACCTGACTCGGTAACATTCCATGGACGACCTATATCGACATGTGACTTGAGTAAAGCTTTGTAGATGGGAGTCAAAATATCCTGATAAGTTCTACCAAGCTCACGCCTTTATGAACTCATCCTCATAATCTTTATCCTGAGCTTATCAACAAGAGCAGCTAGAGGCATATCCCTTTCACGATGAATCCAGTTATTGAAAGACTCTGCAATACTTGATGAGTGTGTGCCATACCTACATCCTACGAAGAAAGCATTTTCCCAGTGCTTGGGATCGATATTTCTGATGTACTTGGCAACCCACTCACATCCTATGGTGCACATCTCATTCAAAGTAGACTCATATTTGGCAACGTTGTAGCAGTATGCAGCTTTATGGAACAAATCCTGAACTTGTTTATACTTCTCATGTCCTTTTTTGATAGGAAGGTTATTCTTCAGATGATAAAAACAGTAACTACGATAAGAGTTGGGAAAATACTTGGGAATACTTTGCTTCAGCCCTTCATGACGATCAGTGATAAAAGTGATAGGACGAGAGTCGACACAATGCTGCAAGTTTTCCATGAACCACTCCCAACCTTCAATGTCTTCATAAGGAACTAAAGCAAACGCGAAAGGGAAGAAACCTACAGAAATGAAAGAAAACAATAGAACTAAAAAGTGTCAGTTCATTAAGAAAATCAATGCATACAAAAACTTAACAAAAAAATGAAGGATTCATTCTTAAAATGAAAGACCTTCTTCTTAACAAAATAACAAACTACCAGATAATCAAAGCAACATGAATACTTCATTTTATACAATGAAGTATAAAATCTATATGTATAACTTTTCTAGACTTCATTCCAAAAATGAAGTCCATTCAATAACATGAACTGTAGAATCAATATCCAGGACTTTTCTAGGCTTCATTCCAAAAATGAATTCCATTTTGTAACATGAACTGTAGAATCAATATCTATAACTTTTCTAGACTCCATTCCAAAAATGAAGTCCATTCTGTATAAAATGGACTGTAGAAAACTAATCAAAAAGAAAACAGTTAGTTATCCAGAAAAGTACCTTGGTTCCCATTCACACCAGTAGCATCCATCGATGTTCCCTTGAATCTCCCAGTGAGAAATGTTGCATCACATTAAAGCATAAGACGAATGAACCTGTATCCTTCCTTACAGGCAACAAAACATATGAAAAGCCTCTGAAAACGTTGAGTCTCTTATCATATTCAAACTTAATATAGCTGCCAGGATTGGTAGCCTTTATTGCTTCAACATACCAAACAAGAACTGTATAACTTTTTACATCATCGCCATATATCTCTGCCTTAGATGTTTCCTTCCCTTTATAAGCATGGTGGTATTTTATGTTAATACCGTAACAACTCTTTACCTGAGCAACCATATCCTTGGGCTTTAAAGACGGATTAGATGTATTTGATCCTTGAATAGATGTTTTATCAATTTCTTCTTCACAGGTGGTTCCTTCAGCTTATAAGCACCACCACATTTATGCTCCCCATTGAATTCCTTGATATCAAAGACATTTTTCTGTGTATCAATTGGAATACAGTGCAGATACCAAGGACACTTTTCTGCATCCCTACCACACTTGGTTGTGCACCTAAGTCTATCATTCTTAATCTTTGCAACTGTATAACCAGACTTGCTACAATATTTGCTGACAGCTAAGAGAACCTCATCAACACCACTGATAGGTGTAGAATACACCTAATTTACTATCTAGTAGTTACACTTTCTTTGCTATTTTTCGTGTGAATTTTGTATTTTACGTTTGTTTTTGAGTTTATAGCTACTTTGGAGTCATGCGGAGGAAAGGAAGAAGAAATTACCTAATTTGAGCCAAAAGGACAAAATTGTCATTTCATAGGCGAACATCATCTGGAGCCGAGTCACGGTTAAGGGGCACCTCTATGTGGAAGAACACTAAAGACATGCCAGCTGATAGTTAAGGGGTTGCCAATCAAGATGGCCCTTATCTAATGAGTGGGGTGGTCCCTATCACTGGGGTGCAAATATCCGCCCAATACTTATACCTTAATTCAGTCGAGAAGACAATATCTTCTCCTCCTTCCTCTCTTTCATCAGAAATTGAAATCAGATTGAGGAAGATGATATTGATGGAATTTCAGAGAAGGAGATGGTGAAAAAGGGGTTTTGTGATTTAGGTGCTGTCGAGATAGAGAAAAGAAGAAGATGATTGAGGTCATTGGATGAACGTGTGTGTGGTCGTGAACTAGAAAATGGAAAAGATGGAGAAATTCATGGTGAGATGGAAGACAGATGCTTTGGTGAAGGAATTGAATGAATCAGGTGGTTGAATTGAGACCTCAGAAGATGGATTGATGGGTCTTGAGCGATAGTCGGCGATAGACGATTCTGAGATGGGTTCCCTGTCAAAGAGTCTTTGTTGAATGGTCTTTGGTGGATCAATAAGGGTTGTGGAGTGATTTCGAAGAGTGGGTGTCATTGCCGTTGTTCGAATCACGACAGAGAGAAATCGTGAAAATTGAGGAAGAAATTGGTAGTGGAATTGATTGAGTAGAAGACGAGATCGGGTGTTGTTGCCATGGTTTCAATTTGAACAGCCTAAGGAAGATTTGAATCAATTTGAGAACTCGTGATGAATTATTAATATGAACCGATAGTGAAAGCATCATGGGCTCTGGTGCTTTAGACCAGATCGAGAAACCCGGGAAGAATAGTTGTTGTTGTTGTGAATTGGAGGTGGAATGGTTGAGCATGAAGAGAGTCATGGGTTTGATGATTCACGAAAGTGCAGCCATGGAATTGGTGAAGAATTGAACTCGAAACAAAGAAGTTATGTGAGTCAGAATGATGGAAATGAATGTGTCGTGGAACTGCAAGTAGCTGGAGTTGGGGCTGTCAATGAAGGTGGAATTTCTGTTGGCTGGGACTGGAAAAATAGGCTTAAGATGAGATGAAACTGGTGCAATGGAGCATTGGTCATGAAGAGTCAAGCTGAGATTACAGGAGCAAATGCAGGTGATGGGTGCAGCTGCAATGGAGGAACTCAATGAATGCAAGGGTTTTTGGTTTGTGGCTGTGTAGATTTGCGGGTGGTACTTGTGAATTATGGGGTGAATCAAGTTGCAGTTGGAATTGCAAGTATGCAGCAACAAGTGATGAGCATTTGAAGCTAAATGATGCAGTTCAGGTATTGTTGGATCTGAAGCAGGAGAAGCGATGTGTTTGGTGGTGGCATTGAGATGCAGATGATGAAAGAATGGAATTGAAATGAAGATGTAGCTATTGTAGGTGAGGATGCAAGAGCAGTGCAGACAGTGAAGTTGCGGCTCAATTGGGAGAGTTTGAAATTGCAGGAGATATTGAGTGGAGCTGGTGATTGCAATCAATTGAGTTAATGGGTTTCTGGAATTGAAAGCAGGGAGAATGAATTGATCATGATGCAGTGGCAGTGGTGTTGGTTTATGATTGAGCTGTGAGCTTATGCTGTTGAGATTGATTTTGTCTTAAGGTTGTAGTTGATGCCATTAAGGGATGAATTGCAGAGTTAAATGACAAGCAGCGGCTGAGATAAGGGAGTTAGTATGTGTTTTGCCGAGGCGGGGAAGATCGAGAGAATGGAGAGGTCGTGAATCATGAGTAGCAGGGAAGAATTGAAGTTGATTCGGTTATCGGGATTGAAACAACTTAATGATGCAACCGAGATGAGGTGCGTGGCTTGATGAATTTGAGTTAGAAGCGGTGCTGCGAAGCTAAAATGCAATGCAGTATGCACAGCCATCTTGGCTGGAAGTGAATAGTGATGCACCATCTTGGTGCAACACAGATGGCCCGTGCAAATGGCTTATGGCCTGACAAATCAGCTCAATCAGCCAAGTTAGTGACTGACTTAGACCCTGACTCAGGTCGATTAGCTACCACGACTCAGTGAGCCTTGACCCGGTTTGACTCGGTGATCTGGACCGAGTTGACTCGTTGACCGGTGACCGGGCGGATTTTGCCGGTCACCTGAGATGTCTGCCGGCGACTTTTCCGGCCAAGTTACGACCACAATACCAGTTTTCCGGCGACGTATTTTTGGGCATATTTTCTACATGGGTTTTCTCACACATGGGCTTGGAGGACTTCTATCTAGTGAACTTTTGAAGATTAGACCTAATTTTGGAAACAAGAGAGCTATTTAAAGGAAAGACTTTCACAACTAGGAGATATCATATCTTTTTCCTCTACTTTGTTTTCTAGGGTTGAGAACCCTGAAAGATTTTCTTTTTCTTCTTGTTATGAACTCCATGAATATGAGCTAGAGTTTTGTTTTGGTTATGGATTAGTGGGATTTCCAACATGAGTTTTTGTTCAATAAATTAGTTTTCTCTCATATTATCGTTTATGATTCACCATTAATATTGTTACATGATTTGAATGCTTGTTTAGTCGAGTCGCGAATCGATTGAGTTTGCTTTCATCTTTATTGCTAGATTAGGGTTATTATACGCAAAAGTGATAATTCCTGATTGCAAGTAGCATAATTGTGATTATTGCTTGTAGTGATACATCCTAGTAGTCACATGTGAGTCATAACCTTTGTTAAATCGGATTAGTGCTTTTACACGTTCGATTGCTTTGATTGGCCTGATTTCATAGAACCTAATGTATCTAGGGAATTAAACTTGATTAGTGCTTTTACATGTTAGGTTGTTCCTTTAGATAGAATTCATATTCGCATCTTTTAATGTGTTTGTTGATGACATGAGGAGATTTGCGGGATATACTTGCGATCAAGGTATTCTAGGGTCTTTGATAAAAGTTGAGATTAAAATATCAATTCTAGTTATTGTGTTGAAAACATGTTTGTGAATGAAGACGAAATCCATGACCAATACTTTCTCATCCTTGATTTGCGTGTTTACTTTTTATTGTTTTGCTTTCATATTATTTTAGTTTATAAAAATCAGAAAACCCCGTGTTACTTATAAGATACCGAAACAATTTGACAACCAAGACCTCTCTGTGGGAACGATCCTTTTTTGCCATTGCTTCATTATATATTTTGAGTAGTAAGAAAGTGTAATTTATTTTTGACGCCTACGACAGCGATCAACCACCATGAAAAACTTGACCAACACCTTTAAAAATATCCTCCCACCCTACAGATAAAAGAGGTTTTAATTCCTCATGACCTTCCGTTAGATATTTAATCTTTGAAGTCTCAGTGAACCCACTACATGATTCATCGTCACTTAGCGACTGCGTGGAAATACCAGATGAAGAGGTAGACGCACCACCATTAGAAGCCTCCTCAACGAACAAATTAAAACTTGGCAATTCCTTTGAACAAGTAACAACAATTAGTCCTTGAAGAGAATAATCACAATTGATGACAGCCTTATCACAACCTTCGCCATCCCTAAATCTTATGCTCCGAGGAGTCAAGTTTCTCCAATAATCACAAACATGTATTTTGATGTCATGCATCATCGTATCTAAAGAAACTTCCAATGGAATATTATCCCTTTATAGTACACAACCGCATAACAACTCATATCGAACTCGAAAAATGAACACACATAAACAAATATAGTTCATTATTGGAATAAAAATATCTTCATTCAATAACATTCTAATGAGATAAACAAGTCAGCAAGACTACTTATTCCTTAAAGAGTTCATTCTAACAAATGAAGCCGTAACATAATAGCACTAATAGCTTCTTCCTTAACAAAATAAAGAGTTCATTACAACAAATGATGCCGTAACATAATAACACTAATAGCTTCTTACTTAACAAAATAAAGAGTTCATTACAACAAATGAAGCCTTAACAAAATGACTTCATTCATTAACATCCTAATAGTAACTTCTTCCTTGACAAAGAAAGAGTTCATTCTTGGAATGAATCAGTAACAACAGAATGAGTTCATTCGTTAACATCCTAACACATAAAACAAACAATAACACTACTTCTTCCTTGACAAAGAAAGAGTTCATTCTAAAAAATGAAGCCTTAACAGAACGACTTCATTCATTGATCTTAAAATTCAAAAACAAACTAATCAAAGAAAAACTTCCCTGATCTATAGAATTACTTCAAATCAAGGGAAAGGATTAGCGAGAAAACTCACTAGCAACAAGAAGAATTCAGATCAAAACCAAAAAAACACCAATCTCCGAATCCGTGATTCCAAAAAATCAACTCCAACCGAATCAATCTTCAAAGAAAGCCTCGAATCTTCAAAAGATCTGTAATTCCAAATCAACCTCCGTAATCAAATTAACTCCGAAATCAAATCAATCTTCATAATCAAGTTAATCTGTTGTAAATCGAATCGATCTTGGTATCAAGAACGAAATCGAGGAATAATTTCTGCAGCGAAATCGATCTTGCTATCAATCTTCATAAACCCTAGACCAAAAAAATCTGCAAGCGAGAGAGAAGAGATTCGACAGAGAGAGAAAAAAACAAACCGAGAGAAAATAAAGTCAGTTTCTTGTTTATATATATGAAAAGGACCAAATAATAAAATTTAGGACCAAATGATAAATTGAGCACGTGCATGGGTGTTTTGGTAACATAAAAAGAATATTCCGTGTGGGTGGACAATACCCTAGGACCAAACTATAATTTATAATACCAAAAAGGACCAAACAGACAATTGACTAGGTCAATTGAACTAGACTCTATCTAACATATTATTCCTATGACCTATTGGTATTTCCTACTATGATAATTGATATTGATCAGGCTATAGAAGATTGTCGCGCACACATTTCCCAACAGCCGGGTCGTCGCTTGCGCGGGTATGCATTAACTTTAAGTGTAATATCCGCTTTAATGCACCCTTCTGATAAACGCGTGGAATTGGCACGATTGTTAGTCTTAAGAAGTGAAGTGAAGGCTTTGCAGACTCATAAGCTGGCTGTTCATGATAGTGCACGTAAAGCTTTCGAGGAGCAGTATGAAACTTTTGAGATGGCTCGGCAAAACAATGCATCTGAGAGGATTATGCATGAAGTAGAAAAAGTACTAGGAGATATGCGAGTTGCTCTATCTATGGCTACTGTTCATTGCGAAGAGGCGTTCGTGATGATGCAAGATGTAGAACAAGAGATCACACGTTGTCGTATGCTTATAACTGAATCATCTTGAAAAGTTCTACCTCAAGATTTTTTTTTTTATATATAGTCTAGATGTTCTTGGACGAAAGTAATTAGTAATTATGGAAGAATCAGTCACTGCTTTATGTTTGTTTCTTAAAAAACAAAGATTGAATTGTTACAAGCTACTGTTGTCGAAAATACTCGACTTGCCCGCGAGTGTGAGGAGTTATTCGAGGTTAGCAAAATGCAATACCTTCATGCAATGGATTTATACGTGGATCGATTGAGTGCTTGTCGTATCGACCCCTTAGTAGAGAATATCATGGCTTCGGATGAAGATTTTGAGGTGTTTTCTAATGCTCGTGTCCGGATGGAGCATAGAGAGAGCGACTAGGCTATTGCGCGCAGAAGACTGAGGCGTGCGAGTTCATCGTTGTCTTCAGTTCTTTGACTTAATGGATTTTTTATCCATAGAATGTCTTGTTTTATCTACTTTGTGTATTATTCCGGATGTTTATGAATGAGTATATTAATTATGTTACTTTTATGCAACATCAGCGCTCAGGACACTTCTTCAAGAGTATATTCATTCTATTTTTACATTTCATCCGTTCCGCCTTTTAAATGTATTCATCACTTGGATTAGTCAAGACTAATTTAGGACCAAATGATAAATTGAGCACGTGCAGGGGTGTTTTGGTAACAGAAAAAGAATATTCCGTGTGGGTGGACAATACCCTAGGACCAAACTATAATATTTAGGACCAAACTATAATTTATAATACCAAAAAGGACCAAACAGACAATTGACTAGGTCAATTGGACTATACTCTATCTAATATATTATTCCTAGGACCTATTGGTATTTCCTACATTTATAAACACAAAAAAAAAGACTATTCTCTTCGTGATAATTCCTTTGCCATAACTTAACCGTAACTCAAGAAATATATTTAATTGATTAATGGGAAAATTAGGAAAATGATCAACTTCCAAACCCCTAATTAATAAACCGTCCATTTTTCCATCCCTTATATATATAATGTTTTCGTTGGTTTAACCATCCGGTCTACCGTAATAGTCAACCATATTGATAAAGTCAGTTATTCTCGTTGAAATTACTCAAATATCCTTACCAACCTATCCATTCACCAATCTAAGTCCATTTGATTTTAAGTGTTCTACTCCTTGCTTCTGTTTCTCTCAAATATTTCTTCTTCAATCGATTGATTTTTAGTGTTCTACTCCTTGTTTCTGTTTCTCTCAAATATTTCTTCTTCAATCGATTTAAGAAGAATGAATGTTCTCTAAGATATTGGATCTCATCGTCATCATCTCTGTGATGGACCAGAAAATTTTTCGCTTCAAACGGGTAGGGTTACGATCCGCTTGGCAAGGTCCAACTTCCCGATACGCCACATTACCAACTATTCTAAAGATTTTTTTCTCCAAAGTGATTATTCATAGAATTTCCCCAACTGCTTTATGAGCGTCTTCAGGCAAAGCACTCATTTCCACACGTATCGGAAATCCGAAACAGAATTTTTATTGTAACCATAAATGGTTTCGCTTTCGAGTTTAAAGGGTCATCGAAACCAACAAATGATATTTTCATCATTTTATGGTGAAGATACAATAACTATTTAAAGAATTAACACAAAATAAGAAAGTCAATTTCAGAGAACAACAATCACCAGAGATCAGAGCCAGACATTCCCTCCTTTTGTTTTTAAAACCAACTTAGATCAACATCATCAGTAGGTCAAGGTATTCATGTATGTATATAGCTACCCCATGCATGATTATTTCAATCAGTTTCTTATAATTTTTCAGTCGCAGAGAAAAATGAGAAGGAGAAAGGAATAATAAGAGTCTGGGAAAAATAACTGAGCTTCCACATTTTTGATTTTCGTTTCCAAAAATGTGACATGTCATACTTGCATGTACAACTATTTAAGCACCTTAGCTCATAATTATAGCTACATGATAATCCAAGAACCAATATTTTGGCTTTCAGGCAGAGTCATACTATTTGAGATACTCTAACTTAGGTTTCTTGGCAACTTTCAGAAGAAATATTTATGTCTCCCTACTCGAATGGGTTGAATTAAACCCGAGAAAAAGTATGGGGTCTCACAATCTCCCTACCAAATTTCTTTTTCGCTAAATAATTTCTCTCATTGTAATCATCATCATCTTTGATATTTTCTTATGCCCAAATTTTAGGGTTTCGATTTTCTTACTTTAAGGTTTTTATTTATCATTTAAAAAAAAAAAATTCAGATGAATGACGATTTTGAATTTTCGTATTTAAAGCTTTAGATATGATTCGTTTAAAAAAAAAAGGAACTTTTTAAGTGTAATTTGTTTTTGAGTAATGAGGTTGGGAGATGATGAATCCGGAGAAGTAAAACTGATTAAATTAGGTAAGAGAGTAGTGGATCTAATTCTAATGAGATTGTAGATAAAGGATCAAGAAGTGTAAAAAAACTTTGGTAACAACCCAGTGTGAATTAGTTGCTAGGTAAATAATTTTGAAGAGATGTGATTGTTGCTGAAACTCAAATCTATGCTTAAATCAAAGCTGTTAATGGAGTTGAAATTGTCTTACATCGATGCCTATCCATTTTGTGTGTCTATGAAGAAACTATTTTGGAAAATTCCATTAACCCGAAGTAGCCGAAAGAAGATGAGTTCTTCCATAGTTTGGTAGTCGGGTTTGGAGTAGTTACGACTCAAATTAGAAGGTTCCATGAACATTGGGTGCAAAGTGATTTTCCTATTTGGTTCGAGTGTGTACGACCTTGAAGCCGTGAAACAAGCTGAGAACTTAAGTTACTGCCATTGATTTTGGTGGTTAGTGGTTGAAATGAGAGGGTACCAAATACGCCACCAACTTTTTCGTTCGGCAACGTGTATGGTCAAAACCTAATATAATTGCAAGTAGACCAACTGAATGATCATTGATAGTGTGTATATAAAGTTTATATCTCTATCTCTTCTTAATTAGAAAGTTTATACAATGGAATCCGTGAACCTGATTATTAAGAAGAGTACTTGGACGACTCCAAAAATCAATATCCAAGATCAATCTATTCGTATTCAAATATTCATATTCGAATTCTACCACCTAGAAAACTTGTTATCTATCTTTCAAGATACGAATTCTACAAGAAGCAAGTCTCATAATCGATATTAATTATATAGACATATCTACTAGAATTGAATACATACTACTTGTGTAGATCCTATTATAAAGATTAACAATATAATGTGGAAAAGGAAAAACACAAGACACCAGAAGTTTTGTTAACGAGGAAACTGCAACCGCAAAAAAAAACCCAGGACCTCGTCCAGATTTAAACACCAAATTGTATTAAACCGCTACAGACACTAGCCTACTATCATACTTTGTACTGGTATGTAGTTGAGACCAAATCCACCCTCGAAGCGATTCAGTTATAGTCGCGCTCCTTACGTCTCTTGAACCTCGCAAGGCTCTATGCAATTGATTCCCTTAGTTGACGCCCTTACAAAGATAAGAGTCGCTTGACCTAGGTAAAGACTTTTGATACCAATCCTCCTCTAACAAATAAAATTATTTGATTTACCTTTAAATCAAGGCCTGGAAATTTGTTTGCAATAACAAACGTCATAATCCGGAACACTTACATTCAGTTAGCTAATAATCCTGTATATTTAACTACCTCTCAAGAAAAATCGTGAAATAATCAATTAAGAATAGTTTTCATATATCTATTTAGAAGATTCACAAAGTTTGAGACGGAGAGAATTTTGTGATTTCTATCTATCTTGCCTGAAAGAAATTATGAGAACCTCGATAACAGAAAAGCAAGATCATGATACACGAACTACCTAGGTAAAGATAGTCGGACTTGGCTTCACGAATCCCTAATTGAAGTTTTTAAGTAGAAGACCTAATTATGCTTCTCAGAGGAAACTTAAATCAATAGAGGACGACTCTAGCTATCAACTAGGAAACAAAGTGTCAGGGATTAACTTTCCTAGTTGAAAGAGCATATATATTTATAGATGTTAAAGACTGAGGGTTGCTTAGAATTCAAGCTAAGATAACTTGAGATTCAAGCAAACACTTTCTCAGTTTAGATGAAACTCTAATTAGGGTTTCAAGTAAGCATGTGAGAAGTTAGTCTCAAAATCAAATAGGAGAAAATACACAGTGGTCCATTTACGGAGCCGTGTATTATGACCGTTCTTTGGAAAATATGCTTTATGAAAAGCAATTGGATGTTTATTCAACCACTTGAGAATTTAATTATGATCAACTTACAGAAGGTGTTTTAGTGATCAATGATGTCTTAGAGGTGTTTATGAGAGTCATAGCAATGTTATACATATTAATATAAGTCTTTGAGCATGTGCTAATCATTCACTTGGACTGTTGGTGAAACTGTTCGTGAATTATATAGGATGTTCATGAATCCCGAGCGCAAAATTTCGTGAACCGGGTTGGCCAACTGTTATGCGGCTCGTGAACTCATATGACAACAGTTTGCGAACCGGGTTCACCAACCGTTAGCTTAATACTAAACTCAAATCACCATAATTTGTGAACCAGGTTAGGGAACTGTCCCCTTCTGGACTGTAATTTTTGCGAACTGGTTCGCCAACCTTCCTGTATTCAAGATTTCAGATATCTAGGGTTTGCGAGATGGTTCACCAACCTACCCTGAACCGAAAGAACAGAAGTTCTAAATTTCTCTCATTAATATTTGAAACTTTCCCAAATGATAAAATCATTACTTGGGCAATTTTCAAATGATCCGCAAAATTAATTTTGAACAGTAAATTGTTTTGAAGTAATATTGTTAAGGACCTTTGAACATCCAATGCTTGAATCATATTTCGAGATGTTTAACAAGATAAGCTTGACTCGAAATTTCTTCCTTGCAATAAAATCTATTGAAGTCATACGACATAGTCTCAAATAGATATAATGGTAAAGCTTGTGAGTAAATAAAATGGTTCAGACTTCGCATACCTTGTTGATCCAAATATCTTTGTCGATCTTCAGTCTTAGAGGGTGATGTATGATACTCAACTACCAACTTTTATACATAGTCCGAGACTTGACTAAGTAGACTAGAAATCCAGATATAGTTTTGTTCATCTAACATTGACAACAAGCTTAAGACAACAAAACTTGTGGGTTCAACCGAGCAGTGCTCTAACAATCTCCCCCTTTGTCAATTTTAGTGACAAAACCATTCAATACATATGGGTTCAAAATAAAATAATCTTTCAGCTCAAAATCCACTATGCTTGATTTCCTTAGTTCTTTGACATCATCTTGTATTCTTTGTATTTCAAGTTCTTTTATGGTTCTGTATTTGTTTGTTCGACATCTTTATTGTTGAAAATCCATAGCGATAACAACTTATGAAAATACCCAATAAGAGCTTTATTAGAATGAAAGATCACTCTACTCAATGGTTGTTATACAAAAACATAGTATTGTTCCTTTCCCCAAAGTTCAATTGTACCGCAACTTTGAAGCAATACTACGGTGATATGTTCTCCCTCAATACTTACTTCTTTTGCAAAATAGGTAAAACGTATAGATCATTATCCACTCCCCATTACATAATTCTCCGAAAAGACATATGTTGTAGTAGGATACTACTTAATAATTCTCCCCTTTTTGTCAACAAAATTGGCAAAGGCGAAAAACAAGGATCATAATGAATTAAAAACAAAAGAGTGTCAAGACTAGAGAACACGTACCAGCTTTTAGTTTAGATAATTTCACGAAGCAAACTCAGTGTCTTCATTAAGAAGATATATAGGTACATGCATCTCATACAATTCCACATCCTCTGTCCCCACAAAGATATGAATTTTAAGCACAAGTTCAAAAGAACTCTCCCCCATTTGATGTCATTCCCGAAAGAAAAATATGAGCGACATTACTCTAGTCACAAGAGAAGGATCTTCTTGGACATTAACAAATTTATTCGCCACTTACGAACAAAGTAGAACTGTATCTAATATTTTTCTCTCTTCTCGCCAGTTACGAACAAAGAAGTTGAAAATAACAATCTTAATGTTAGAGGCACTAAGATACAAGATTTTTGTGAGAAAAATAATCATTGATAAAAACTATTCTCGTGCCGCATGAGAATAAATGAGCAATTTATGCAATATGACTCAACATAAAAATTATATCTTCCCTAGCTATGTACGGACGTAGAGGTTAAAGTTCACCACCTTTCGCTAGCGGTTATGCAATCAAGGAGGAAAGCAGATTCCTAGAGAACATCTTACGAAATCCTTCAGCTATATATTCACATAATGTAATCGTGGAGAGATCAATACTGCAATTCTCAATATAGTTTACTCCTCTTTTATCAAGAGTTAAGAGCTTAACCTATGAGAACATATGAGATATATGTTCTAATCACCCGAAATATGATAGCAAAGAACAAATCTCACAAAATAAGCAATACATATATATAATCCATGAAGATTAGGTATTGCGAGTCATCTTCCAAAATAAAATTTAACTAAGTAAACTTTAAACATGCAAGATGATAGTATTTGGAACAACTAATGTCACACATAAAAACTACTCCAAAAACTAGTGTTCCTCCTTAAACACTAAGAATAAAAATTCCTACAAGGAGTTAACTAGTAACTCATCAACTCATCCCTAAGAGTTTGAGCCGAAAATTTCCTTTCATTGTTTAGGAACTCATTGATGATATGACCATTCAGTTCTCTCAAATCTTCAGAGATGTCGGTTAACTCACTAAATTCTGCTTCAAGACTGCTGAAAGTATTTTTCCAGAGATTAATTAAACTTTTGTTCATAGTGAGTTACCTATTTTAGGGAGTGATTGATCTTGAACTTCAGATCGCTCCTCATAGAAACAAATTCCTCTACAATAGCTCTAAAGTTATTTTCATGATAACAGGTTAACAATAGACATGTAGATGAGGTGGATTCAACATCTCCTGAAGATTTATCCTTTTTGGTTCTTGATGATTTGATTCCTTCAAAAGAAAACATTGCCTCGCTTCTACCGCATCCTTCTTCGTAACACCTCTAGTTATTGGAGCCATAATTATATACCTTTTTACAAGGAGTTTGAAAGACATATATGGAATGGAGAATCAACAAGATAAGAATTTCATGAAAATAAGAAAACTGATCTTTGTATCAAAACATTCCATAGGAAGTTAGTGACCTAACATGCCATGGGTTGGTGAACCAAACCGTCAGTATGCCCTTAATCGTTAAACTAATACAAATATTAACCACCTTCCATGGTTACGGAACAGTGCATTGAATGTTCATCCATGAAAATTTTCTCATAACAGTACGTTGAAGTTTAAAATACCAATATTATGATAAGATTATTAGTCTTAGCGCATAACTGATCTTAGCTAATAGTCTGAGAATTCTCATGAATCCTGTTCTCGTCTCTTGCTTAGGTGTCAGATAGGCAAGGAGAATTTAAAAGATAATAACACAAGATAAGGTGACACCCACATCAAGTCTTTACATATTAGACTTCTGAGACATGTGGTAACACCTAGTCAGATAGATTAATAATATAATGGTATAAAGAGGATAGTAAAGATTGAGTCAACCTTCAAGCACAAGACAAATACTTGTGATAATGTAGTTTAATTTCTTGGAGCAAACAACAAATGAAATAAACCTTTAGTTATCATGTTTTATATATACAGAGAGTTTTTAAGGATTCTCATTCAGCACCCAGTATGATTCCTCCTTGCTCTAAGCCAAATAAAGATTACGAACGAATGCAAGTAAACTAGCTAATTAACCTAACACCATTAAAATCTCCGTAGGAAGACAATTTAACACATAAGAAGAAAGTAGTAATATTACTTGAGCAACCTTGACATCAGAAAACATAGTTTTCATGATTTATTTTTGTGAAAACCTCATATTCTCAAGTTAATATAATAAGGTTGCACACAACACTAATCTTGAATAGTAATGGGGTGAGTAGCAATCTCACCACTTGTGTCACAACAACAAAGTTGTTTGTACAATTATGATCAGGTAATTTCTTACCGTTTCCGGGCTTCCTTCTTCTTTTCTCTCGATGTGGCTTTGAGGTACTTGAAAAGTTCTTCAAAGCTAAATTCATCATTTCCATGTCGTTCTGAAGCTTGACAAGAAACTTGCCATTCTTCTTCGATTTCTGACACTTCCGTATATAATTTTCATAACTTTCAAAGAATTGCAGTGTGAAGAGGGAGAATCACTTTGAGGTACGGCTCCCTTTTTATCAGTATAAGTATTTACACCATCCTTAGATCCTGCAAGAATAAAAGTTGAAGAAGCGGGGGTACAACAACCACACCCAATATTTCGCTTAGCAATCTGTATGGATTAACTCCAATATACTTTTAAGAGAATCAACTAGACTCAATCTTATTAACAGTATATCAAAGAGTTATAATATCTCGATCTCTCGATTTAATTCTTACTCAAGCAAATAGAAATTTGCGAGTCTAATCAAATACAAGAAAGATAACTTGGATGGTACCAAAGACCAATATCCAAGTGCCAATCAATGTAAATCAAAAACCAAAGGTTAGATATTCTAATTGATTGGTCTAACGCACAACCTGTGATATTTCAATTATATAACAAAATATAATGCGGAATAGAAATAACACAGACACCATAAGTTTTGTTAACGAGGAAACCGCAAATGCAGAAAAACCCCGGGACCTAGTCCAGATTGAACACACACTGTATTAAGCCGCTACAAACACTATCCTACTACAAACTAACTTCGTTCTGGACTGTAGTTGAACCCCAATCAATCTCACACTGATCCAAGGTACAGTTGTGCTCCTTACGTCTCTGATCCCAGCAGGATACTACGTACTTGATTCCCTTAGCTGATCTCACCCATAACTAAGAGTTGCTACGACCCAAAGTCGAATACTTTAATAAACAAATCTGTATCTAACAGAAAAGTCTACGTAATAGATAAATCTGTATCCCACATAAATACCTTTGAGTTTTTGTTCCGTCTTTTGATAAATCAAGGTGAACAAGAACCAATTGATAACCCGGACTTATATTCCCGAAGAACAGCCTAGTATTATCAATCACCTCATAATAATCTTAATCGACGAGGCAAAAGAAGATATTGTGGAATCACAAACGATGAGACGAAGGTGTTTGTGATTACTTTTATATCTTGCCTATCGGAGATATTAATCTCAAGCCAATCGTTACGATTGTACTCAATACGATAGAAACAAAGAAGATCGGATCACACAACTACAAGAAAGTAGTATCGGCCCTGGCTTCACAATCCCAATGAAGTCTTCAAGTCGTTAACCTACAAGGTCTCGGTATAAACCTAAGGTTAAAGGAGAATCGACTCTAGCTTATACAACTAGTATCACACATGAGGTGTGGGGATTAGGTTTCCCAGTTGCTAGAGTTATCCTTTATATAGTCTTTCAAATCAGGGTTTGCAATCAATGTTAGCTTAGTAACAAAGCATTCAATATTCACCGTTAGATGAAAACCTGATTAGATTCAAGCTAATATCTTTCAACCGTTAGATCGAAAACTTAGCTTGTTACACACAAATGAAATGCACTTTTTAGGTTTGTGTAACCGTACCCAAACATGTACATTCGTTGGTTCAACAAAGAGTTAACCAAATGGTTAGCCATATGAGCACTTTCATATTAACCATATTCTTCTTCACCATAACTAGTTCAAATGACTCAAATGAACTAGTTAGAGAGTTGTTCAATTGCTTAGATCTTATAGAAGTATACAAGACACAATCGAAGCAAAAACGATTTGATTCACTTGAATCGATTCATGAACTTTATAGCCACGGTTTGCAAACTTGCATTCCTTAGTAAATATAAGTATAAGTTCAGAATAATCTTTTTTAGAATATAACCAACCTAAGTACGCGGACTAGGTACGCGGACTTAAGTACCCGGAATAAGTTTGTAAATGATTCACAAACTCCAAAGCAGATTTTCTCTGGAAGAAAACCTTCGACAGAGACGCTGACCGGGTTCGCGGACTCTGTTCTAGTTTCCTGAGCAGCAAAGTACACAGACTTTGGTTCAAGGAATAAGGACTTATACATGTATGTGTTTCCACACAATGCTTATATCCAACAATGGTTATATAATCTAAACTCTCATTTCAATCATTGAAATATTCTTAGAGGACGTTATATAGTTGTTATTCACAAACTATTTTTCACAAAGCCATTTTCAAGTAATTGAAACTTAACATGACTTTCTTCACTAGGTAAAGATGAACTTGGCCAAAGCGAAAGCTTACCAACACATATTTCGAGAAATAGATAAGCGAGATAAACTCGGCTCAAAATAGCAAATGTGTATAATCAAAGTCTATATAGGAAAACGACTTTTGTCTCAAGATATGAGATAGAGTAGATAGAATTTTGAGTGATAGATAAGTTCAAGTCTCCACATACCTTTTAGTCGATGAAGTTCCACCAGTTCCTTGAGTAGTTCTTCGTCTTGTATGATGATCGCCATGGAGTTCTTGAGCTCAACTACACTTTCTATCCTAGTCCGAGACTTAGCTATAGTAGACTAGAAATCAAGATTGATAGTTTTGATCACTAACATTGACAAACATGCTTGAGATAGCAATGCATGCGAGTTCGACCGAGCAGTGCTCTAACAAAAGTGTTAGTTTTTGTGAATGAGGTATTACTCTTAAACCCAATACTTATAGTGTTACCAAAGGACTTTTGACCAAACAACATAGCTGAGATATTATCATAACTTCTAGAGAGCCTTTGAAAGTCACACTTAAGGGCATCTATCTCTTTTTCCTTTAGAGACAGGGTTTTTGTAAAATTCTCATTGAGTTTCTCTAACTCTAGATTCTTCACATGAAGATATGGTTTGAATTTTTCAAGTTTTTCTCAGAGATGAAGGTTTTCACGATGAATTTCTTCACTTTTGTTCAAAAACTCTAGAATCTCCTTGTCTGAATCAGAATTATGATCTACAAGTGTTTCTGCGGCAATGGCAAAATTATTTGTGTAATCTTCAGGGAGAAGCTCATTAGGTATATCATGAAGAGAAACTATGAGAGAATTATTTCCTTGATAGCATTCCTTGCTTGGGCACTCCGTTTGCATACGTCTAAACCCACGACATTTAAAGCACTGAAGAAGATTCATTCTGAAGGTTAGAATTATAGACCGGTTTTCCACATCGCCTTTCTCTCCTTCTCTTGATAAGATTTCTGACCTGTTGTGTGATCATAGACATGGTACTTTCTAATTCGTCATGACCTTCATAACATTCATCAACCCAAGTGTTTGAGGGTGAAAACGGTTTCTGCTGATTTCGGTAATTTCGCGTGAGTGGGTGAGAAACTGAGTCTAAACCCTAAACAATGTACTTCAAGGGGGTACTTTAGATTTGAGAGATCAATCTGCACAAATCCGGCCTAAACCAAGAACTGGCCGTTCCATACTTGATTCGGTCACAAAGTGAAGGAGAAGGGTTGGTTTTAGGGAGGGAAGCGAAGAAAGTGTTGAGACCGAGAATAGTTGATTCGGAAGAGTAGTTGTTTGACTTGTATCAGAATGTGAATGCTAGCAAGTGGTTTCTGAGTGTTGTATGCTCCTGACCAAAACCTGTTGTTTGGTAGAAATAGGTAAGACCTATTTATACAAGTCAAAGTGAAACGTACTCTGGTCTTGTAAGAAATAGAAACGGATGAGTAAATGATAGGAGGTGGTAACCGGTAACGCCTGGAATTGATGTTCCATAATGAAGGAAAACGTTTCACCATTACTCCCTGTATTTACTAACCGCCTTATTCTTATGACACTTTCATGTAACGGGCGTAGTGTACGCTGCACGTTGTAAACCGCCAAACCAATACCCTCTATGAGCATCCCCCAGTTTGTGACATGTGTAAGATGTCTTGAGTGTTTTCATGGGAAAACATGTAGCAAGGTGTTACGTGTGGCATGGTGGCATGCTAGTGGACATGGTAGAGTCGACATGGCTTTTCCAAAGAATAGGCGCGGCCAAATTTGGGGTTTAGATGCAAACCGTGATGTTTTTGCTTTGGTCCGTAAGTTAGGTGGCGAACTTGAACGGTCGAGATCCGCATCTCAGAGGGAAGGATAGCCGTTGATCATTGCAACCTTCCGTTTTAGCAGCCAGCGTTGATCATGGCTTTTCCATAGAGTAGGCGCGACCAAATTAGGGTTTAGGTGCAAACCGTGTGTTTTGGCTTAGGGCCGCAAGTTGCCATGCGTCAGGTGGCGAACTTGTGTGGTCGAGATCTGCATCTCAAAGAGAAGGGTAGCCGTTGATTATTGCAACCCTTCGTTTATAGCAGCCAGCGTTGAGCATGGCTTTGCCATAGAGTAGGCGCGGCCAAATTAGGGTTTAGGTACAAACCGTGTGTTTTGGATTTGGGCCGCAAGTTGCCATGCGTCAGGTGGCAAACTTGTGTGGTCGAGATCTGCATCTCAAAGAGAAGGGTATCCGTTGATTATTGCAATACTTCGTTTGTAGAAGCTTGCGTTGAGCATGACTTTGCCATAGAGTAGGCGCGGTCAAATTAGGGTTTAGGTGCAAACCGTGTGTTTTGGCTTTGGGCCGCAAGTTGCCATGCGTCAGGTGGTGAACTTGTGTGGTCGAGATCTGCATCTCAAAGAGAAGGGTAGCCGTTGATTATTGCAACCCTTCGTTTGTAGCAGCCAGCGTTGAGCATGGCTTTTCCATAGAGTAGGAACGACCAAATTAGGATTTAGGTGCAAACCGTGTGTTTTGGCTTTGGGCCGCAAGTTGCTATGCGTCAGGTGACGAACTTGCAACCCTTCGTTTGTAACAGCCAGCGTTGAGCATGGATTTGCTATAGAGTCGGCGCGACCAAATTAGGGTTTAAGTGCAAACCGTGTGTTTTGGCTTTGGGCCGCAAGTTGCCATGCGTCATGTGGCGAACTTGTGTGGTCGAGATCTGCATCTCAAAGAGAAGGGTAGCCGTTGATTATTGCAACCCTTCGTTTGTAGCAGCCAGCGTTGAGCATGGCTTTTCCATAGAGTAGGCGCGGCCAAATTAGGGTTTAGGTGCAAACCGTGTGTTTTGGCTTTGGGCCGCAAGTTGCCATTCGTCAGGTGGCGAACTTGTGTGGTCGAGATCTACATCTCAAAGAGAAGGGTAGCCGTTAATTATTTCAACCCTTCGTTTGTAGCAGCCAGCGTTGAGTCATGGCCTTGTCAAAGAGTAGGCGCGACCAAATTAGGGTTTAGGTGCAAACCGTGTGTTTTGGCTTTGGGCCGCAAGTTGCCATGCGTCAGCTGGTGACTTTGGACGGCTAAGATCTGCATCTTAGATGGAAGGGTGGCCGTTGATCGTTGCAACCCTTCGTTTTGACATCCAATGATGTGAAGGAGATGCTGGCATGGTATAGGCGCGGCCAAAACTAGGGTTTTGGTGCAAACCGTGGTGTTTGGCCTTGGGCCGCAAGTTGCCGTGCGTTAGGTGGCGAACTTGGATGGTCGAGATCTGTATCTCGAAGAGAAGGTTAGCCGGTGATTATTTCAACCCTTCGTTTTGGCATGGAGAAGTGGCTAGCATGGTTTGCCATTGGCACGGTGGTGCGGTTGGCATGGTTGGCATGCCTTGGCGCAGAGACGTGGATGGCATGGTTTGCCATTGGCACGGTGGGAGAATTAGGGCTAGGTGTATACAGAGGTGATGTCAGTTAATACTAAGGGTTCTGTCGTGGAACATGACACATGTATAAAAAAAAAAAGGTACCCTGGTAATTCTTACGTAAATACGCTGATTGATTCAATAAATGCCATATTGGTCATAGTGACGTCATGTCAGATGTACGGTTTTACGATTTTATCCTAAAGCTAAAAACCACCATCAACACCAAGATAAGCTAACCTTTGGAGGAGGAGAGCTTGATTTGGTCTGACCTCTAGACGAAAGTTTTATCCTTAGTCTGTAAGTTGCTTGTGATCAAAGATCTTTAGCTTTCCAACGAGACTGCTTCCAGAAAGTGTATCAATATCATTTTCCTCAGTGATGGCATGTTTCTTAGACTCGTATCTATCTGGCAAAGATCTAAGAATTTTCATCATAATGTTCCTTTCAGAAATAATTCTTCCTAATGCATGACAAGCATTCGCTATTTCAGACAACTTGTGATCAAATTCCTCAAACGAATCTTCGTCATCCGTACAAAGGTTTTCCCAGTTTGAAGTTAGGTTTTGAAGCGTGACTTCTTTCTCTACGGTATTCCCTTTAAATACGGTTTCTAAGATATCCTAAGTTTGCTTCGACATAGTGCACGTAGGCACATGATTTTGAGATTCTTGGCTTATGGCAAGGATAATATCATTCAGACCATCGGATTTGTGTTTAACATTACTGATTTCGGCCTCACTATATGTAGCTATGTATTTTTGAACATCGGATGCGCCTTATCCAA
The DNA here is from genome assembly GCA_023531295.1 of Papaver armeniacum. Classification (NCBI taxonomy): domain Eukaryota; kingdom Viridiplantae; phylum Streptophyta; class Magnoliopsida; order Ranunculales; family Papaveraceae; genus Papaver; species Papaver armeniacum. The sequence goes on from JAJJWW010016215.1 coordinate 73,765, forward strand.
CCATTGGAGGATCATATCCACTTACAAAAATTACCCATATTTTAAAATCACGAACTTGTAAGAAGGAACACATATCTATTTTCCACCATAAGTAATTTATGTCATTGAAGACTGGCGGTACGTTAATAAATGATCCCAGATCTAGGTACTTTATAAAAATTGGGTATGCAGCCAAACTACGTAGCACAATCGTTATTAGTAATTATTAAATTCCATGAATAATTACCGACCTACTTAGTCAAATGGTAAAGGTTATTTTGTTTTATATGGCAAAAATGCTTCACAAACCGTGAAAAAAAAAACTACACGAAACCGTATACTCACATACTTCTATCTGGTGGGGCCCAAAAGTGGCCCCTGCTAATCTCCAAACGGCGGGGCCCACCACTTTATTGAGACAGTAGTTTTTGTGTGGTTTTTTTTTTCACGGTTTGTGAATAACCACTGTGTATATGGATAGTAATTTCGCATGGAATTTAGTAACCCCGTAAAACTGCCATGTTCGTGGGGAATCATTTTGTCACAGATAAGCAAGATGATCTTGCCATTTGCTATTAGACCCACTAAACCGACGAACCTTATGCACTTCACATGGTTAGGAAAGCTTTCTCGCGTTTGTCGTACCCACCTCAGTGTGCTTCTCGACCTGTTCGTAATAATTCAAAAATAACTTTTAACTCTTTTTATTAGCAACAAATTAACTTAGCAAGCAATGGAAAGTGACATTTTTTAGTATAAACGATAGATACAAATTCAAGGCACAAGCCTACACATATATGAGCAAGCAAGATTAGAGGAACATAATGCTAAGAAATGTGATGTTTAAGTTGATCGAAACACCTTACCTAGAATTTTGAAAATGTGGTGGTGGTGCTTATGTCTGTGTCTTGCCATGATTTGTGTTTGTGTTGGGGTTTTTGCTGTCTTTGATCCCATTTTCCACATGGTGACATGAAGAAAACATCATGTTATGATGTAGGGTTTTGTTATAATTGAGTTCTTGGGATAAAAGCATATTCTTAGCTTAGGGTTTTGCTTGGTTTGAGTTGTATGTATGATGCATTAGAGTCCAATCACCATCATCATGTCACAAATATAGAGCCTTCTAATAAGTTTGTGATCTTATCACAAAACCCCATTTGCATAATTCATTTCTCTTTCGAAATTTTTCATGAGTGTGTTTTGACCCACTTTTGAAGCCAAACCAAGACAACTTTATGCAAAACAACTAGTAAAGTTGGGATATCTTATGTTTGAACCCTATTGGACAGCTTCGCCATGTGTCGGTTTCGTATTGAGTTGAGTAGAATACCATCAAGTTCACTGGAGCGCTTGTATTTTGGTCTTGGTGAGTCGGAACCCATGAAAAGATCATCACCATTAGTTGTACTTGAGTTCACCAACCGTCCAACCCTAGTCTGTCTAATTTGTCAGTTTATCCATCAAAGAACAGTCAGGCGTTCTCGTGCAATCTTGTTCCCAGCAGTTCTAGAGTCTCGACAAACCCTCGAGGAAAAACTCCTCCAAAATAGCCAAGGTCCACGTAAGAAAACGATGGACCTGTTAGAGGAATGATGGATCTTACAGGAATATCAGAAGACCTACCAAATAAACATTTTACAATCACACACTCAATGACTTTACAATCACACACTCAATGCTCATTTATAGTTTTTGTTCTTTTGATGTGTTTCTTAACTTAAACTTTACAATCACACACTCAATGACTTTACCATACAAAAATTCATCCGTCGTACTTAAACCTAATCAGTTATGGATGGGGAGGTCCATAATCTTAAACTGCTCCAAGGATTATTGTCCGTTAGGGGCCAGTATACCCCGGTAGCCAGGGTCAGAGCCAAGGCTTGACTAACCCTGGCTCTAGCCTCACCCCCCCACCACCACAAAAAATCACTAAAACCATGGAGAAGCCCCTTGTATTTATCTTGAATTTTATAGTTAGTCCACCAAATATTTTAAATTTAGCCCATTGAAATCCTTATGTTTATATAAACTTTTTTTTTAGCCCCCTCATTTTAAATTTCTGGCTCCGCCACGCTAACATGTCAAAATGGAAAACAAAAAAACATTGACACATCCTAATAATCATACATTATCCTAAAAAACATAATTTTGTTCGTACTTGATCATTCACCACATATGTAAAAGATGGTAACTGTTTGGAAAATCTTTATCACCCTTTGCCTATTGATTTTAAGATCTAAAATGTTGTTTTTCCTTGCCGAAAATGACAAGTACTGAGACAGTGAAAAAACAAGAATGCAAATGAAGACTTAATGCATGGATATAAGATTCCATGTCTCATTATAAAAGTTACTTGACGTAATATGATTCATCTTGCCGACCCTATAACTATTGAAGATAAGACGATGATGATGATAATAACTATCGATGGCTGCGATGATTACGTTTTAAATTTTGGAAAAAATAGAAGTCTTTTTTTCTTTTCTACTTTGTAATGTACATTAACTTTTAATAAGTACTTATTAGTGTTTAGAAGACAAAGCTCTTTTTCGAGCTTAAAGTAAATTTTAATTATGAGCTTGAGAGTAAAGCCCGTTGTTCTACTTAATTTGGCCTTAAATTTAGATGAAAAATTGAAAAGTATAAGTCGATAAATGTCTTTGGAAGTTGATTTTGACTAGTGAAGTCTTGAGCTGAAGTTTGACGAATGAGAAAATATCGGTTAACATTTGTTTTTGGAGGAAAACATTGCTTTCTACTTTAGCTTTTGGTCTCCATTTTAGGCCCTAAATCACTTCTTTAGATTCGGTTTTCAGTTACTTGTGATCTTTATTTTCGTTTACAAATTTTGTTTCCTTCTCTCGAATTTAGAATAGTTAGACCATAAATGTGTATTATTGCATGCCACAAAAGTAAGTAATAAAGCCTATGCAAAGAAAACTAGGCATACCCTAAAGAGTGAGGTAAATTATGTTGAAAGAAAATTGTATGTTTTCTTAACACTGGTTCGTACAGTTTTTCGAACTACTGAATTCAAATATGAGAATCAATTATGTTGGGGAGCTATTATATTCTGGTTTATGAAGCTTTTTGAAGCTTGGGAGTGGAATGTTATGGCTGGTAAATGCAGAGAACTATGGAGGATAATGCATTATGCACTGTTTTGGATAATCTGGGAGGAAAGAAACAACAAGGTGTTTGGGGGTCGACATAAGTCTGTGTTTGAGATCATCACACATAAAACAGACTCTCATCCTGTGGAGCTGTGAAATGGATACTTTTAAATTTATTAACAGTTCTCAAGTCTTACAGTACTGGGAGCAAGTTATTCATATGTAATCTAGTCTCCGACTAGTGCTTGTATCTGGTTGGACTTTTCTTAATATAAACTTTTCATTTCGAAAAAAAAAAAATTCTGGTTTATGAGTTTTTTTTAAGCTATACAGGGCGTTCGAACTTCGAGAAATAGTAAATGCCGACGAGTTTCGAAGTTAGATCACTGATATGATTATTTTGTGACTTTATCACTGTACTACGGTAACACCAGTGTCCATATGAAAATTTAATTGGCCAAGAAACAGAGCTAAAATGGCTAATGGTCAACGTGGGTGCATAACACTTAATCACATAAAAAGATGATGGCTTCAAATATGACAAAAGCACTAGGACCCTCATGGACCATTCCCCTAACCACCCTAGCTAAAAAATTGGTCAATACAGTTTGATGATACAAAGGAAACAATGAAGATACCTTAGTTAGGGTTTGGGCCCATTGTTGTTTCCCCTTTTATTGGTATTGTCTTCTCTTTTGGTAGCTAATTCTAGTTTTACTACATCAGTATGTCAGTCACACCTTCTTCTTTGGTCTCTCAACCAATCAATCCTCCTTCCCATCAGCTAAACTGACTTTTAGCTTTTACTTAAAAGTAATTTTTTTCCTTTCTTTTCAGTCAAATTAGCCTGAGATCTCTTGGTAAAAAGTGAAAACAATACTCAAGAGAGTCAAACTCAAAACAGAAAAAGAGATAAAAGCCCATGTGAATCTTAAACTTGTTTAAGGACAAGCATAATTAGAGATGATTTAAGCTAATCACTTTTTTTCCTCACCTTAATATATAACTACTACTTAAAAGTTTAAAGTCAAAATCCTTATTCAAAAAATAAAAGCTAAAAGCCAAAAAATATGAATTATTTAGTGTACCTTTTTATATTGAGCCTTTTATTTTGCCTAAGAACGACTATAAGGCTACATAGATGGAGTAAGCTCAACAGCATTCTAATTGAAAAATAGATCCTTTGTTGGGAACACATCAACCATAATAACTGAAAATTGATTTGGAGAAAGCTTACGATAAAAATACCGTTGGAAGACGTTTCGACAAAGCGTCAATCGGTCAAAGGTCGGTTTAATGTCCATGATCAACGGCTTGATTTGTCAATTATTTTAAATGTCTGTAAAACTATGTTTTTAGTACATTATTTATCCAATTTTATGAAAATATTGATTTATGGAAGATGAACACGAAAGTGTAAACGATCACAGACAAATGAATTCAGACAAACCGAAAGCAGTTTGGTTATATTGTCAATTAGCATGGGAAATCAGATAGTAAACTGTCGGTAACTAACATAACTGCTTCTAGAAAATTAATTATGTTAAAGAAAATAATTAAGAAAACTCCTCTTAAAACAAAATTAAGAAAATTAAAATGAAACACTCAACCAATGCTTTAGTTTCCAAGCAACTAGGGCATATAAAAACGAAGATTCTATAATATTTTAGTGCAAAAACATGATTAGAGAGCTTTAAAAAGTGATCATTAGTCCATAACACTATTTTAGTAAGCCAAATTAAGTATCTTGATTAACTTTGATTAATCATAAGTTTTCTTTAACTTTAAGTCGACGTGATTTATTTAGTCGAACTTCCACAGTCACTTCTAATTATCATGCATCTCAGTTTTCGTTTACTTTCAAAAGTTTTGGCGCCAAAGAAGCACCAACCAACAAAAATTTCTCGACAACTTAACTTTGTTTCTCATGCGTACTACGAGTTTCCATATCAGTTGGCAATAGTCTTATGTAGCATGTTGCCTCGTTGATCAACTTTCAGCATATTATGACTTATGAATGCCTTTGTTTTCTTTCGGTCACTTGGCAAAGAGTTTTGTACGGTCGTCAACTCCTTACTCCTCAACAATTTTATTATTCTATTGGATAAGTATATTTATTAGGAGTGTATGACGTACCTTTGCATCGTGGCGAAAATCGGAAAAGAAATCAGCCAATCTCTTAACATTCTCGCGTTATGCATGTATCTGGGTTTTATAGTTGTACCATATACTTCATGGGCCTGACCCCAGTGGGCTAGTTCGTTGTTTAAATACAGTACATGAGTCGTGAGAGATCAAAAAAAAAAAAAAAAAGTCGGAAAGATATGTGGATGCATTCTGCGTGTGTTTGAGAGAGGGAGTTGCAGAATTTTAAATTTCCGAAAAAAATAATCTACTCTAGTTTTAGTAACTTCATTGAGGTAAAAAGAACATTCCAAAAACTAAAAAAGAGAGGAGTCGAGAGCTCGACTTTGGCCGGGCGATTTTGACCAAAGTCAAGGAGATTAGGCTTTGTAAATTTCTTGTAATTTTGTCTTTCTAATTTCATCACCACGTATGCTGGAGGTGGATCTCTTCATCTGGAAAGGGTTTTCTCTCTACCTTCACCTTCCTAGATGATAGAGAGATCTGATATGGGAGGGCTTAATTCTTCGTCGGAGAATTCTCAAGGTTTTTTTTTTATAAGGGTTCGTCTGAATTTCATAAGGGTTCTTCTGGTTTTTTCTAGTATGATATTTTTGTTGAAAAGAAAGAATTATCACATGATGCTTCAACGGATTTCTTGTCGCCTGGATTTATTGGTAATAAAGAGGTTGCTGATGTTTTGGAAGAAGACGTGGTTAATGAGTCGAAATTCTATGAAGATATGTTAATTGGGGTTTTTGTGACGAAGAAGCTTCCTTATATGATGGTTAAAAATGCAGTACAACGTGCTTGGAAACCTAAAGGAGCTATGCAGATGGAAATTCATGGTGAGTCCAACCACATGTTTGAATTTGATGATGTAGAGGATCGTGTTATTGTTATACAGTATGGTCCTGTATTTGTAATTTTGACCAAAGTCAAGGAGATTGGGCTTTGTAAATTTCTTGTAATTTTGTCTTTCTAATTTCATCACCACGTATGCTGGTGGTGGATCTCTTCATCCTGAAAGGGTTTTCTCTCTACCTTCACCTTCCTAGATGATAGAGAGATCTGATATGGGAGGGCTTAATTCTTCGTCGGAGAATTCTCAAGGTTTTTTTTTTTATATAAGGGTTCGTCTGAATTTCATAAGGGTTCTTCTGGTTTTTTCTAGTTGATATTTTTGTTGAAAATAAAGAATTATCACATGATGCTTCAACGAATTTCTCGTTGCCTGGATTTATTGGTAATAAAGAGGTTGCTGATGTTTTGGAAGAAGACGTGGTTAATGAGTCGAAATTCTATGAAGATATGTTAATTGGGGTTTTTGTGACGAAGAAGCTTCCTTATATGATGGTTAAAAATACAGTACAACGTGCTTGGAAACCTAAAGGAGATATGCAGATGGCAATTCATGGTGAGTCCAACCACATGTTTGAATTTGATGATGTAGAGGATCTTGTTATTGTTATACAGTATGGTCCTGTATTTGTAGCTAGTCAATTTTTCTTGGTCCATGGCATGAATTATTTGGACTAGAAATAGCTGAGATGAAGTCTGTACCCAATTGGGTTAATTTACGCAAAGTTCCATTGCATATATGGAATGTTACAACTTTTTCAAAGATGGTTAGTCTTGTTGGAAAACCTATTATGATGGATAAACTCACATTGAGTTGTTCTAGAATGTGTTTTGATCGAATTTTAATTGAGATTGATGTTGAGTGTAAGTATCCATTAGTGATGTACTGTATATTGATAGACACATTTTTGTGTCTGAATTGTCCTCATTGTCTCTATTGTTAGTCTCGATTTTTGTACTAATTTTGGTGTTTTTATGTGTGTGTAGGTGTTTTTGGAGGATTACACTTATGCGGAAAAAGTTGCTCAAAAAGTGCTTTTTGGACCCCCGGAGAAAAGTACTAAAGGCACCGTCACTTTGGATAAGGGCACCCCAGGCACCCCAGCTGATAAAGGCGCCCCTGTTTTGGATCGGGGCACTTCATCCTCTTCATTTCAAAAATCAGTTTTGGCGGGAACTCATGCAAACTCACAGGCAGATTTGGATTCGGATTTTGAAGCAGTTTTAGGGAGATTCAATGGCTGAGATTCTTTGGGAAGTATTCATTTAGCGTAACAGGCGTGTTATGAGTGTCCGTTTGGATTGAAATTGGCTAGATAATCCACGAGATAAAAACAGGGCAGCCGTGGTTATTTCACGGGATTGTGCGTGTTTCTCTGTGCATGGCGTGATATTGAAGTGTTATTGACTACACCTGAGGCGTGTACATGACAATTTGTAACGTGCTGGAAGAAGTTTAACGCGTGTTGAAGATAAAAATGGAAATTATTTCCGTTTTTGGCAGCAAAGAATAAAGGAGATTAATGAAGATATCCTGGAGATTTTGGAGTCCTGTCGAGTATATTTAAGTTGATGGGGTCGATTAGAAGAGGGACGGAGAGATTGGGAGAGTTTTGGAGAACCACAGAGTCAAGAAAATCGAATTGGAAGTATTCTGTTTCTGCTGCTGCATCTCTGAAGAACACGAAGAACAGACCACCAGAAGCAGTCGTTCTTCTACAGTGTCTGCGACACATCGTCGAGGGTCGTAATACGGAGGGGGCAGACTTAAAACAAGTAACGGCTTTATCATTCCTTGTAACAGTGTTTGCAACACTTATAATCGTTGCAAACACTTGATTTTCATCATTTTCTCCATTTCATCATTTGTACACCATTTTTGAGCAATGAAATCAACTTTTGAGCGTGTTTCCAATATGATGAGCTAAACCCATCCTCTGGGGCGACGGAGGAAGCTATCTTGCCAATGAAAAAGTGGTAATTCTTAATTATTTAATTTGTGCAATTTTTAATTATGATTATTTGCCTAGATTGAAAATAGATTTTATGATTTTTGTTAAACAATTGTATTTTCTATTGATGGAATATGCTTGCTCTAGGGTTTTGATATCCCATGCTTTGGATTAACATTTGTTGTTTCTAAAAAATCTACTTTTGCAATAGTTGAGAATCAAATTGAACGAGTGAAATTGCATGATTGTAATTAGTATCACTTTGGAATTGGTAAATAGCAGAATCCTATTTGACCTCTCCATAATTTCCAAACAACTTTTTAATTGAACTTGTTATTTTTATTTACGAAAATTAAGTCTAAAAAAATCTGCTTTCACAAGTCTTGAACGAACCTTTTACTACAACATCATTGAAAATAACCATCAATTTTTGGCGCCACTGACGCGGACTTGTCTTTAGGCTAGAGTTTTTAGATTTTTTTTTTTTTTTAGATTTTTATTTGTTTTTATTTTATTTGTTCTTCTTTACGTTTTTGGGTTTTTGTCTTTTCCTTACAGAATTTGGAATTCGGAGCGAAAGAAAATTTTGCCAAACCTTTTGGTGAATACTTAAAGACTGGGAGTAAAAGGCAAAGCGAAAGGAGCGAAAGAAGAAGATTTTTTTTTTTAATTTTTTTTTTTGTTTATAAAAAAGAGAGAAAAAAAAAGAGGCATTTTTATTTTTTGTATTTTTTGTATATTTTTATTTTTTTTAGACTTTCTTTTTCTTTTGCACTTTTACTTTTTGGACTTTGGACTTGGACATTTGGACATTCTTTTATTTTTAAACCCTACGGAAGGGTAGTATTAAATATAAACTGTGTGCAGAGAAGGACGGTGATTACGATATCACCTCGGCCCCTCGGGTTCGTACATGACATAGGAGTCGTGGCCCGAGTCGACTACAACGGTTCATCCCCGTCTGCAGTACGGAGGTAAGTTTGTCGAAACACTCGCGAATCCCATGTCAGCGATTCTTGTATTCCTTCGTTTGCATATATGTCGAGGACTTGAAAACGGCTGTTTTAATTTCCTAGTAAAGGGCAAGGACTGGCCATATAAGATAAGGGTTCGGATTTCATCACCGTTCTCTTCTTGCCCGCCTTAGGAAAACGATACTTAACGCGAACCTAAGCTTTAAAATTTGGAATAGAACGAGACCGATAGGGTAACGAGCTTAGTAGGAAAGTCGCTCGAAAAATATTGGTTATTCTTTTAGCATTCTTCGAAGTTCATGATGGTTTCTGTGAAGTTGAATGCGTGACTGCGCCGCCCTGCAATAGCGGTGAGGCCTTGGGTATCAAAGCTCCACTGAGCTTCCCTCGCCTTGATTCAACTCACTTTAACTCGGATTGATCCAGAGGGGTTTGCTCAGATTATAACGAATTCCCTTTCGAACGATTAGAAAGCTGGTCTAGAAAACAATCTAAGTGGAGCCATCATGCTTTTTGTTTGCTAGATATCATTAGGTTTCTTTGTGGTGGAGTCGGCCTTGTTTGTGTTTGCATAGAACTTCCCTTCCTTTTAGGATTTTTCTTTTCTTTTGTTTTTTTAGTGTATGCCCGAGGTCATTAGAGAACGGGCTTGGAAAAGAAACACTCTAGGTCGTTTGATTAGTGACAAACCTAGTAGTTCTTCTTGTGAAGGCGAGGAACTCAAGACTCTTCTTTTGAGAGCCCCGTTTTTGGAAACTTGAGTTTTGAGAATTTGTCTCTTTGTGAGGAAAGTACCCCTAGTACTTCATTTGTGCAGTGATGGCTACTTTGAAAGATTACATGTTCCCAACTAGGACCAGCCGAGCTTCGTGTATTAAATTGCCAGCCAATACGGCTAATTTCGAGATAAAACCTAGTCTTCTTGAGATGATCCCTATATTCTTAGGAAAAGATGATGAGAACCCTTATTTTCATATTAGGGACTTTGAGGAAATTTGCGGGGACAGTTAGAATAAAAGACCTTCTTGATGAAGTCTTGAAACTTAAGATGTTTCCCTTTTCCTTGAGAGATAAATCCAAGACTGGCTGAACAACCTACCATCTGGATCCATTGAAACATGGCAGGAAATGATTGCGGCTTTCTATATGAAATTCTACCCTAAGCATAAAGCTGCAATTTGTTAGGCGAGAAAATTAGTGCTAGTGTGCAACAAGAGGGAGAGTCTCTTTATAGGTTTTTAGAGAGATTCAATGATCTCCTATCCCAGTGTCCTCACCATGGATTTGATAAGATGAAACTCGTAGAGATTATTTATGATGGTTTAGACTATTCGACCAAAGCCATGGTCGAGTCTATGTCTTATTTGGTGAGTTCACTAGTAAAAGTCTTGAGGATGCTTTTACCTTCTTAGGAACTATCATTTGAAAAATCCCAACAAAGTGGGAGCCTTGTGTTGAACCCCTAAAAGACTCTTGGTCAATAGAAATGGCACCAATGTGGTAGATACAAGTTTCGAGTCAGATGTTAAGTTTGCTGCTTTGTCTAGAAGGTTAGAAGCTTTGGAAATGGGCCAGTCTAAAAATAGGTCCCTTGTTGAACCTAATAGAGCCTCTCAAGTCTCTAGTTGTGGAATAGAGCCCGATAACTCATTTTGGGAAGGTCATGTTAGTGAAGAACAAGCCCATCTTTGTCTATAACAACGCTAGGTTTGAGAACCGTCAAAGTTTGACCCATACTCAGAGACCTACAACCCTGGTTGGGGAAACCATCCTAATTTTTCTTGGTCTAAGGGCCAGAATCAAGGACAGTCTAGTAATTCTCAGCCTCCCCCAGGTTTTGGTTATACTCAAAACCCTTCAGGTCAAACCCAGTTTCAGAACACTTCTGAGAAAAAGATCTCTACCTTAGAAGAAGCTCTTACTATGTTAGTAAAGAACCATGATATGTTATCAGCCAACCACCTTAGCTTTCAACAAGAAACCAGGCAGAACCATAAGGATAATTCCCAGACTCTTGCTAAATTAGAACTTCAAGTCGGCCAAATAGCTAAGTATTTAAGTGAGAGAGAAGAGGGTAAGTTTCTAGTCAATCTCAACCCAATCCTAGGGGGTCCATCAAATATCGTAGTTGGTGAGGAATCATCAAACCATGTAAACTCGATAAAAACCCTTAGGAGCGGTAAAACGGTAGACAATAAGGTAGCCATGCCTAGTGGACATACTTGTAGTTCCACATTCTACGGCCCCAAGAGGAACCCGTAGGCGAGGAAACCGAAACAATCCCTAAGGAGTCCCAAGAAATTCTGATAGGACTACCTTTGTGCCTAGAGCCCCATATCCGCAGTTGTTAGCACCAACAAAGAAGGAGTCGACTTTCAATGAGATAATGGAAACATTTAAGCGGTGAACATTAACATTCCTTTGTTAGAAGCAATTAGGCGGATGCCGCTTATGCCAAGTTCCTTAAAGATCTTTGTACACGAAAGCGTAAGCTTAATGTCCAAAAGAAAGCCTTTTAGCATTGGTCAAGTAAGTTCCATTCTTCGAACCAAACACCCCCTAAGTATAAGGACCCCTGGATGCCCCACCATTTCTTGTGCGATTGGTAATCACATGGTCGACAAAGCTTTACTTGACTTAGGAGCTAGTGTTAACTTACTCCCGTATCATGTATACACCAGTGGGTCTTGGTAAGTTGAAATCGACCAAAATGACACTTGATTAGGCGATAGGTCTGTCAAAATTCCTCGTGGTGTCATAGAGGATGTTCGATTGAGGTTGATAAGTTTATTTATCCAAAGTGGATTTCGTTGTTCTAGACACCCAACTTTGTTCGGGACCCAAGTGCTCAAATCCCGGTGATTCTAGGTCGCCCATTTTTAGCCACACTAACGTTGTCATCAAGCTGTAGGACTCGGGCTTATGAACATATCCTTTGGTAATATGACCACTGAACTAAATGTCTTTAATGTTACTAGACAACCTTCTGAGATAGATGATTTAGAAGTGGTGAACATGATTAGCACTCTAGTTCCTGATCCTTTAGCCTGCACTATGTTTGATAATCCATTATTTGATGAATCTTTCAGTGCCTCGGAGGAGGTAACCATGACGAACACCTTAGTTGATGAGCCTATATTAGAGATTTTCTTTGATAATCCCTTATATGATGATGTTGTTCGTTTAGATGACCAGTCTCCCAAAGAAGCCAGTTATTGTGCTGACTTTATGGACCCTAGAATCCATCCCATAGATTTTGGTCTATCTGAGGATTTTGTTCACCCTAAGTTTGGGGGTAATGATGACTCTAGTGATCGTCTTGTATCCCTAATTGAAGTCCCTAACTTGGGACTCGAGCTTTGTGCGTATGAGATATTACTCGAGTCTATTCAGACTCAGCAACCCGATCCTCCTGATAATGTCCAGGAGGTAACCCAAGTATTAGAGACCCGTTTTTCGGATGAATCTATTTACCAGGATACACATATGAAGCTCAATTATGCTACCCAGATGAACCTAGTTGTCTTGACAGAAACCTTAGATGAGGATGTGCTCCTTCCGTTCATTTATCTGAACCAGTGCAATTGTCTGATATTGGTGTTAGCTCTATTTGGTCTTATGGACCCACAACTATTTCGGCTATTGGTGTATGACTTTGGAAGGTGAAGATCCTTTTTGAGGTATTTGATGTCCTGGGTCAAGACTTTAAACTTAGCACTCCTTGGGAAGTATCCCTTGCTCATGCAACACGGTAATATTTTTCCTCATTTCCCTACGGTGGTAACGGTTTCTCCTTGTTCCTGTTTTTAATTTCATCTTTAGAACATTGAGGACAATGTTAGATTTAAGTTTGGGGGTATGGGAAAAACTTTTTAGTTGCAATAAATAAACTCCAGAGACTAGAAATTCATGCTTATTAAGGTTGGCACTAACTAATCTAAGTGGATGGAAACATCTTGGTTGTAGGAGTTGAGGAACCAATCTGATTAGATGGAAACATCTAAAGAGTCTATTCATAGAAGCACGAGCTCGGGTGTTAGAAAAATAAAACATGGTAGTTTCGCCATATCCTCGTGATGGAAACATCGAAAGAATCCCGATCACTTCTTTTATTTTTCTCTTTACCATTGCTAGGGTGAATTAGAGTCGAGACACGAGACACAAAAAAAAAAAAAAAAAAAGTAAAAAAAAAAAAAAAAAAAAAAAAAAAAAAAAAAAAAAAAGACCAGACCATTAGACCAACCGGAATAAATTCAATAAAGTCGACCACTGGAACCCTTGTATATGCCAGTTGTGTTGACCTAGAGTTAGGATTATCGATCACTGGTCCCCTTGTATATGCCAGTGCATTGATATTAGTGCAGACCAGTATCTCAGTCCATTAGGATAGGTTCACCTTAGTCAAACATCATCCACGTTTTTCTCTACATCCATCTTCTTAATCTTTTCATGTGATTGGTTGACTCCGGTTTATGATGTCTAGAAACTATCTGAGTAGAGCTCTGTCACTTTATATGAATTTTAGTATGCTTGAGTGCAAACTCGTGTACAGCAATTGGAATTTCGCATCAGGGTACTTCCTCCTATACTCAATGATTGTATGCCAACCAAGGAGATTCTTTAGTGCCTTCCAAGGTTCGCGTAAATAGCTAGGGTCCGGAGTAAAGGTTTTGTGGGTACACCTCTGGTAAACCCTCCGGAGACAACACTCCGCCACTAGGGCCACCTAGGGGTTTAAATGATTTTTATTTTTTTAGAATAAATTTGCTCGAGGACTAGCAAATAATAAGTTTGGGGGTATTTGATAGACACATTTTTGTGTCTGAATTGTCCTCATTGTCTCTATTGTTAGTCTCGATTTTTGTACTAATTTTGGTGTTTTTATGTGTGTGTAGGTGTTTTTGGAGGATTACACTTATGCGGAAAAAGTTGCTCAAAAAGTGCTTTTTGGACCCCCGGAGAAAAGTACTAAAGGCACCGTCACTTTGGATAAGGGCACCCCAGGCACCCCAGCTGATAAAGGCGCCCCTGTTTTGGATCGGGGCACTTCATCCTCTTCATTTCAAAAATCAGTTTTGGCGGGAACTCATGCAAACTCACAGGCAGATTTGGATTCGGATTTTGAAGCAGTTTTAGGGAGATTCAATGGCTGAGATTCTTTGGGAAGTATTGATTTGGCGTAACAGGCGTGTTATGATTGTCCGTTTGGATTGAAATTGGCTAGATAATCCACGAGATAAAAAACAGGGCAGCCGTGGTTATTTCACGGGATTGTACGTGTTTCTCTGTGCATGGCGTGATATTGAAGTGTTATTGACTACACCTGAGGCGTGTACATGACAATTTGTAACGTGCTGGAAGAAGATTAACGCGTGTTGAAGATAAAAATGGAAATTATTTCCGTTTTTGGCAGCAAAGAATAAAGGAGATTAATGAAGATATCCTGGAGATTTTGGAGTCCTGTCGAGTATATTTAAGTTGATGGGGTCGAGTAGAAGAGGACGGAGAGATTGGGAGAGTTTTGGAGAACCACAGAGTCAAGAAAATCGAATTGGAAGTATTCTGTTTCTGCTGCTGCATCTCTGAAGAACACGAAGAACAGACCACCAGAAGCAGTCGTTCTTCTACAGTGTCTGCGACACTTAAGAGAGGGTCGTAATACGGAGGGAGGCAGACTTAAAACAAGTAACGGTTTTATCATTCCTTGTAACAGTGTTTGCAACACTTATAATCGTTGCAAACACTTGATTTTCATCATTTTCTCCATTTCATCATTTGTACACCATTTTTGAGCAATGAAATCAACTTTTGAGCGTGTTTCCAATATGATGAGCTAAACCCATCCTCTGGGGCGACGGAGGAAGCTATCTTGCCAATGAAAAAGTGGTAATTCTTAATTATTTAATTTGTGCAATTTTTAATTATGATTATTTGCCTAGATTGAAAATAGATTTTATGATTTTTGTTAAACAATTGTATTTTCTATTGATGGAATATGCTTGCTCTAGGGTTTTGATATCCCATGCTTTGGATTAACATTTGTTGTTTCTAAAAAATCTACTTTTGCAATAGTTGAGAATCAAATTGAACGAGTGAAATTGCATGATTGTAATTAGTATCACTTTGGAATTGGTAAATAGCGAGAATCCTAGCTGACCTCTCCATAATTTCCAAACAACTTTTTAATTGAACTTGTTATTTTTATTTACGAAAATTAAGTCTAAAAAAATCTGCTTTCACAAGTCTTGAACGAACCTTTTACTACAACAACATTGAAAATAACCATCATATATGTAAGGGGAAACATGTGGTGGATGTAAATGTTGAATACTCGTGGTAAGCCCCTGTGTAATTTGAGTGTTTAGTATTTGGTCATTCTTTGGCTAAATGTCCTAAAGCAATTCCAAAGAAACTTGTTGAGGTTGGAGGGAAGAATATTGATGGTGCAGTGAAGCAGGTTTGGATTACTACGGGTTTTAAACGTTTGAGGTAACAACTTAGACTTTGAATCATGGTGTTGTGGATGGTTTGAGATATAGGTTTGGAATATTGATGATTCATGTTAAAAATATGTTTGAGGTGTTGATTCAACAACAAGAGGATAATTCTATCATAGAGGTTATAAGGTCGGTGCAAGTAACAACTCGAACTTTGAATCATGGTGTTGTGGGTGGTAAGGGAGGAAGTGGTATGGACTCTTGCTCTCAACATAATGGTACAAACTTGGCTACATGAGTTCGAGGTAAAATTCTAGCTAAGGCTAATAATTCTTCTTCCATTAACATGAGACCAAAGGGTATAGACCTGAAAAAGCCTACTAGAGTTCCTAAAAGACCCCTAATGGTTCAAAATAACGATGTTCAAAATAGGGTGTTGGAACATTAGAGGGTTGAATGACTCTCTAAAACAGAAAGAAGTAGGTAGGTTTATTGCTTTCAATAAATTGTCCATGGTATATGTGTAGTTGAAACACATGTTCAAGAGCTAAATAAGGATCAAATAATATTTTCTATAAATAAAAACTGGTGGTTTTTAGATAACTATGCGAATAATAGTTCTGGCAGAATATGGGTTGGATGTACCCTTTGGACGTAGGTGTTACTGTTTTGCACTCTGCGTCGAAAGCTATTTTTCTTGAAGTAACTACCTCTAAAAATCTAAAATTTAATGTTTGTTTTGTTTATGAGGATAATGATAGTCGTTATAGAATCCCTTTGTGGAATGATATTATGTCTTTTGCTTCTAGTTGTGAAGTTCCCTAGATGGTTTTAGGGGATTTTGATGAGATTTTAATGAAATTCTTGCTCCCCGTGAAAGAATCGGGAGTAGTACTGGATCTATTTCTTCTAGTAAAGATTTTTTGAATCATGTTAATATGTCTCATCTTCTATATTTGTTGTTTTATGACGAATTTTGTACCTGGTCTAATAAACAGGTTGGGCCGGGAAGAATTATCTTTAAAATTGACAAGGTGTTGGTGAATATTGAATGGTTGGCTTGTTTTACCAAATCTAAAGCAGAATTCCAAAACCCTAGAGTTTCTGACCACTCTCCTATGGTTGTTTCTATCTTTGAGAGAAGAGAGCATGGGCCACCATTCAGGTTCTTTAGTTATTTATCTGAAGAACAATAACTTTTTGATATTGTTAGGATTGCTAGGAGTGAGAAGGTGTAGGGTAATCCCATGTATGTTCTGATTACTAAGATGAAGAGGGTTAAAACCTTACTAGTTGATTAGAGGAAGGTTAGGTTTAATAATATTTCAGAGTCTGTGGTTATGCCAAAGATGATGTGATTAAGGCTTGAGCTGATGTCCGATGAGACTTCTTGATTCTGCAGTTGCTTATAGGGAGAAGAGAGTTGTTAGCCATTATGCAAAGGAAGCAGGGTTGGAGGAATTAATCCTGAAACAACAATCCAGTGTCCAATGGATGAAGGTAGGGGACTCGAATGCTGTTTTTTTCCAAAATTCCTTGAAGGAGAGAAGATGTAAGAATAATATTCTCACTTTGAAAGATGGGAATGTGAACATGTTAGACCATTGCTCGGTCGAACTCACAAGCGTTGCTATCTCAAGCTTGTTGTCAAATTTAGTTGTCAAAAATATATCTTGATTTCTAGTCTACAATTAATTAAGTCTCGGTCTAGGATAGAGGCAGTTGAGAAACGAACTAGTCAACATTTGCGTTATACCGTTTGAAGGCGGAGATCAACTAAAGCTTTTGGAGAACTTCTTCAATAAAAGGTAAGTGAAGACTGAACCACCTATTTCTCAATTTATATTCACTTTTCTATCCTTGAGACGTTTTTCGCGTAACTAATAAGACTAGCTTTCATAGATAAGAATTTCGAGTCGAGAACTAATTACTTAGTTTACGAATTTCTCGAAATATAATGACTAAGCTTAATGAACATTTGTTCATACTTGATCAATTTCGGTGGAGAACAATTTATTGTTCGGGACCAAAATCATAATTCAAGTTTATCATTCGAAAATAGCCTGGAACAGTGATATGTGTCATTGATGTTATTCAGGAATGTTTCGAATTGATTTTAGAGAAAAATATTGAACTACTATATTCGGAATACAAGACAGTGTTATTAGTCTTACAAACTGGGATAACTGTCATAAGTCTGAAGTCGTATTACATGTACTCGTACACGTAGCAGAGTAGTTATATATCGACTTACAAATTTGTGTGATATGCATATTCGTATGCACATCATGAGAAAATATGTTTGTTTCGTGATTCGGATAGGTATGCATATTCGTATGCAAACCATTTTGGAACTGTGGTAAGGGAACCGGGTTTTCAAAACGGTATGCGAACCAATACAATTATATGTTCCCAAACCCGTGTAGTACCTAAACCGCAGTGCATGCCGAAAAGCTTTTGTGAACTCCGGAACCGGTAAAGTCTTAAGCTTTCCAAACCGGTTCGCAAACTGAAAAAGTTCTGTCAACTCTGAAATTCAGTTTTGCACCTAAGTTTGCAAACCGGTACGTGAACTGAAAAAGATATGTCAACTCCGGAACTCGGTTTTGCTCATTAGTTTGCAAACCGGTCCGCGTACCATGACTCGGTCGATTCACGAACGACTCATGTATTTGTACTTTGTGCATTTACCAATAGCTATGTCGATTATGTTTCAATTGCGATTAAATTTTTTCTATGAGATAATTTGCATTTGAACAATTCTCTAAAAACACTAGACTTATTTGATCACATGATTGTGATTCAAGATCAATGTCTTTGTGTTCATGAAAATGAATGTTAAGCTTTTAAGTTCAAACCGTCTAGTTTCAGCTAACCATGTTGAACATAGTCTCTGTACACGGTTCAGTTACGGTTTACCTAACCAGGATATCTTGTTTATGTGAATAAGATTCAAAGTTTTCATCTAATGGTGAATATTGGTTGCTTGGTTCCAAAGCTATCTTAGCTTAAACCTAAATCAACCTATGGTTTGAACGTCTATATAAGGGGAACTCTTAGCAACTGGGATCTTTGAATCCTGACACTACTTTTTGGTGTGTCCTAGTTGTATCTAGAGTCGTCCTCTCCAGAAACCCTTTTAGGGTTTAGCGACTATCAAAAACTTCATTAGGATTTATGAAGCCAGGTCCAGTTATTTTTTATCTTGATAACTTGAGTATCCTGATCTTGTTCAATCGTTGATTTATCACTTGAACAATATAGATAGAAATCACAAAGTTCTCTTCGTCTCAACTTTGTGATTCCGAAAGTTTTATACTTGTGAGGTGAATAATAATCTAGGTTGCACTTTGGGTTGCATAAGTCCGGATTTTGAGGATAGCTAGACTTTTGTCAAATTGCTATCGATTTCCATTACCTTGATCCTACATTTGATTTGATCATCCGTTTCGATCGTAATCAAGAAATCAATTATATAGGCTTAATCTGTGGGAGGCAGATTTGGTTTAAAGTCTTCAATTGAGTTGAAGCAACTTTTAGTTGGTGTGACATTATCTAAGGGAATCACTTGCGCGGAGTCCTGTTGGGATTCAAGAGACGTAAGGAGCGCGACTGTATGTGAATCAGTGGGAGACTGAATTCGGGCTCAACTACATTCCAAATCGAAGTTAATTGGTAGTAAGCTAGTGTCTGTAGCGGCTTAATACAGTTTGGTGTTCAATCTGGACTAGGTCCCGGGTTTTTCTGCATTTTTGGTTTCCTCGTTAACAAAATTTCTGGTGTCTGTGTTATTTGTTTTTCCGCATTATATTGTTTATCTTTATAATTCACAGGTTGTGTGTTGATCAATCAGAGTAGATACGCCTGACCTAGCACTACAGGAAAAATATACATCTACAACTAGAGATTTACAACACTTTTCTAAACATCGTAGAAAGTCCTATGTTTTACAACTGGTTTCAAAGGAAGAGTTATCGTATATCATCACTGCCAACCCTTAGGAAACAAGGGGTTGCGCTAAGGAAACAAACGACAACTCCTTAAGCAAAACAGGTGTGACGACATTTAGCTATAACAACTCTGTTCCATATATGTAGTGACTTAGCCTATCACAATTCTGACAAGTGTTGTTGAAGAACACAAAAATATGATAATGAAAAAAATGTTATAGGGGAGATTCGAACATGAACCTACTGCATGGAAGTCTAGCTCATCAACCACCCTTTCAGTTCACAAGTTTCGATTTTTTTTCTTTTTTTTTAAATAGAAACCCACAACAACACTTATAAGTGTTGTTGAAGTAAAAAATATATAATGTTGGAAAAAATGAGGTTATAGGGGAGATTCGAACATGAATCTATTGCATAGACGTCTAGCTCATCAACCATCCTTACCGTTCATAAGTTTTGGCTTTTTTTTTTTTTTTTAATAAAAATGTATAACAACACTTATAAGTGTTGTTGAAGTAAAAATATAGAACATTAGAAGAAATGAGGATGGGGGATTTGATCCTCAACCTCGTATGGAAGTCCTGCACCACTAACCATACCTACACTATTACATATTATCGTCAAGTTTGTGGTTCTTTAATACACTAA
Organism: Papaver armeniacum; assembly: GCA_023531295.1. Taxonomy (NCBI): domain Eukaryota; kingdom Viridiplantae; phylum Streptophyta; class Magnoliopsida; order Ranunculales; family Papaveraceae; genus Papaver; species Papaver armeniacum. The sequence goes on from JAJJWW010016215.1 coordinate 93,809, forward strand.
CTTTATGACAACCCTTCATAAGAGTTGTAAAACAAAATGTAAAGCTCAAAAATAATGCTCAGGTGACTGAGCCGCAAACAACACGAAGCCTTCTCTGTAAACAATCACATACACGCCTTCTCTGTAAATAATTACATACATTTTTCACTATATGTAATATTTACTTTACTCACTTCAGATAAGGGTAGTCTGGTAATTTTCACAGTCTCCATAATATTTATTACCTTTATTTCTAGTAAGGGTAATAAGGTGATTTTAATAATTTATAATATTTAGTTTACTTATTTTCCGAGATAAGCGTGGTCGGTCATTTTCATAGTCTTCATAATATTTATTGCATTAATTTCAAGAAGGGTAATATGGTCATTTTCAAGCAAGTAATATTTACTTTACTATTTTTTGATAAGGGTAGTCAGGTCACTTTCACAATCTCCATAATATTTATTGCACAAATATCCATGAAGGGTAATATGATCATTTTCACTATCTGTAATATTTACTTTACTTATTTCAGATAAGGATAGTTTAGTAATTTACACAATCTCCGTAATATTTATTACCTTTATTTCTAGTAAGGGTAATATGGTTATTTTAACTCTGGTAATTTTCGAACACAGGATGTTCAATTCGATATATTTCTTATCCAATTACGATATATTTCTTACATGTAAATGGATGGATTATTCGTTCTTACCAAGTTTACGATTTGAGTAGTCAACTCGCGGCCGGGTTTCGATATCGGAGCATGGTATGCATAGAATATGCATAAATAAGGTTTGTTTAAGGTTTCGTAGAATATCTCGAAGGAATATTACTGTAAATGGATGGATTCGTCGTTCTTACCAAGTTTCGACTTAGAGTAGTCAACTCGTGCCGGGTTTCGATCTCGGAGCATTGTATACATAGAATATGCGAGAAATAAGGTTTGTTTAAGGTTTCGTAGAATATCTGAAGGAATCTTACTGTAAATGGATGGATTCGTTATTTTTACCAATTTTTGACTTAAAGTAGTCAACTCGCGGTCAGGTTTCGATCTTGGAGCCTGGTATGCATACAATATACAGAAATAAGGTTTGTTTAAGGTTTCGTAGAATATTTCGAAGGAATATTACCTGTAAATGGATGGTTTCTTCGTTCTTACCAAGTTTCTGACTTAGAGTAGTCAACTCGCGGCCATGTTTCGATTTAAGAGCTTGGTATGCATACATTTATGCAGAAATAGGGTTTGTTTAAGGTTTCGTAGAATATCTAGAAGAAATCTTACCTGTAAATGGATGGATTCGTCGTTCTTACCAAATTTCTGAATTAGAGTAGTCAACTCACGGCCAGGTTTCGATCTCGGATCCTTGTACGCATACAATATGCAGAAATAGGGTTTTTTTAAGGTTTCGTAGAATATCTCGAAGAAATATTACCTGTAAATGGATGGATTCGTCGTTCTTACCAAGTTTCTGATTTAGAGTAGTCAACTCGCGGCCAGGTTTCGATCTCGGAGCATGGTATGCATAGAATATGCATAAATAAGGTTTGTTTAAGGTTTCGTAGAATATCTCGAAGGAATCTTACCTGTAAATGGATGAATTCGTCGTTCTTACCAAGTTTCTGACTTAGAGTAGTCAACTCGCGGTCAAGTTTCGATCTCGGAGCCTGGTATGCATACAATATGCAGAAATAGGTTTTTTTTTAAGGTTTCGTAGAATATTTCGAAGGAATCTTACCGTAAATGGATGGTTTATTCGTTCTTACCAGGTTTCTGACTTATAATAGTCAACTCGCGGCCAGGTTTCGATCTCTGAGCCTGATTTGCATACAATATGCAAAAATAAGGTTTGTTAAGGTTTCGTAGAATATTTCGAAGGAATCTTACCTGTAAATGGATGGATTCGTCGTTCTTACCAAGTTTCTGACTTAGTGTAGTCAATTTCGATGATGTATCATGCTAAGTTTGAATTAAGAACCCTCTCAGAGCTTCTTGGTTCATAGATTGTATGCTATTATACCAAGTTTGAAGTTCGAATTGACATTTAGCTTCATACTTATCGATTTTGATGATGTATCATGCTAAGTTTGAAGTCAGAACCCTCTTCGAGCTTCTTGGTTCATAGTTTGTATGTTGTTATACCACATTTGAAGTTCGAATCGACACTAAGCTTCATATTCATCAATTTTCGATGTTGTATCATGCTAAGTTTGAAGTCAGAACCCTCTCAGAGCTTCGTGGTCCATAGATTATATGCCATTATACCAAGTTTGAAGTTCGAATCGACGTTGAGCTTCATGTTTATCGATTTCTATGATGTATCATGCTAAGTTTGAAGTCAGAACCCTCCCATAGCTTCTTGGTCCATAGATTATATGCCGTTATACCATATTTGAAGTTCGAATCGACTATGAGCTTCATATTTATCGATTTCAATGATATATCATGATACGTTTGAAGTCAGAACCCTCCCATAGCTTCTTGGGTCATATTTTCTATGCCGTTATACCATATTTGAAGTTCGAATCGACTACGAGCTTCATATTTATCGATTTCAATGATATATCATGCTACGTTTGAAGTCAGAACCCTCCTAAAGCTTCTTGGTTCATAGTTTTTATGTCGTAATACCATATTTGAAGTTCGAATCGACACTGAGCTTCATATTTATTGATTTAGATGATGTATCATGTTAAGTTTGAAGTTTGAACCCTCATGGAGCTTCTCAGTTCTTAGTTTGTATGCCGTTATACCACATTTGAAGTTCGAATCGACATTGAGCTTCATATTTATCGATTTCTATGATGTATCATGCTAACCTGAGTTTACCAATGTGAACTAAAGCTACTTCATGATCTGTATGAATTTTCAAAATTACTTCATAACCTATGCGGCTAGTCGAAATCCAAACCGGAAGCACAAAGAGAAAGCACAAAAACACAAAGAGAAAGCACAAAGAAACACACCAATTATCGAATTCATTTTTCATTTTCCCGATTCATTCTTATACATTTTTTGGATTTTTTTATATCAGAATGTCGATAATAATGTCCTAAATTTATTAATATTTTTTTTTGGATTTTTTTTCATGTCGAAGGTTGATAATAAATCGAATACATGAGTTCGTATTAGCACAAAGAGAAACACAAATGCTTTTCAATCCGTATGAGCATCACAAATACAATATCAACCGTCAGATTCTTTTCTCAATCCGTATGAGTGGATCAAACGAAATCTGGTCCGCCCATCATTTTCATTCACCCACCAAACCCTCCCTCAACCACTTGAGCTCTATCTCTTTCTTTCTCTATTTCTTCGTCTCCTCTTCCTCTCCCCCGAAGAACACCTCTCTTCTTCTCCACATATGACCGGCGCTTCATCACCACCGCTGCTCTTCTCTCAATCCCTCTTCTTCATCTGCAATTTCCGGTGAAAATCATCACAACCTCAAATCACAGAAACTCATCAATCGAATACCTCGAGATAGACCTTCTACAAACCCTAAATCAAACGAAACCCAACTTTAATTCGTAATATGCTATCAATCATTTTCTTCTCAAATTCGGGGAAGAGAGAATAACATTTGTTGTAGGATTTCAATGAGATCGATGAATTTAGGGAACCGGATGAAGATGAGAAAGAGATGGTGGTTGCTCCAAGGTTTCTTAGATGGGTTTGATGGACGAAGAAATTGAAGCGAGAGAAGTTAGGGTTTCAAGAAATACGAGAGATGGATTTGTGTTTATGTTCAAGCTCGAGAGGAAATCAAGGGATAATTTATGGTAATTTAGGGTTTGTAAATGATAGAAGAGATGGGGGTTTTGATGAATTTACCTCAAAGAGCAGGGAATGAACAAATTGAGATGTCTTTGATGGTTAGGGTTTGCATTGAATTTGTGGAATGCGGATGAAGAAAAATTGGGTTTGTGGACTCGATTGTTGCTGCGAGTAAGTTACATGGTTGAACGCAGTGGTCTTGGCTAGGGATAGTATGGGACATTGATGCTAATGGAGCTGAGAGAATGCTTCAGATGAAATGGGTTTTGGTTGATGTGTTGTAGTTACAAGTGATGTTGTTGAGTTGGAGATTCAGGTAGATAATGGCCGAGAGTTTGAATTAAGATCTTTGGTGGAACTTGAGTTGCGGGGAAGCATGTAAGAGTTGATCTTTGTTGGAGTTAAAGAAGTTGGAAGAGATGCAGTTGTGTATGGAGCTTTTTATGAATGATTGAATGATTGTGTGATGCAATGGTGTTGAGACTCTGTTGGCGACAAGAGTGAGAGATTGCGAGTTAAAATTATTACTAATGGTGATGATGTTGATGGTCTTGATGGTGAGATGGTGAAGCAGCAATATGGAATAACAAGGTGATGGTGGAGGTGCGGCTACAACTACGAGAGATGAGAGATTGCAAGTAGTGTTGGCTTGTGAGAAAAACCAAGTATAGTGATGGTAATGAGAAGATAAATTGCGAGTAATGGAAGAACTAAAATCTTTTCATTTTGAGTGATGTTTGTCTTTGATACTTAATTTGAGTTTAACAAGCTCTTGGTAATAAATTGATTCGATTAAATTCAACTTTGTAGAATCTCTGTTTTTAGTTTTAATGATATCTTTAAATTCAGCCGTTCGGATGCGATGAAATTTTAGTATGTTGTGTTTCGTTAATTCATAATGATACAATAAAAATTGCATGATGATCAGGTCCTGTTTACTACTGCTAAGATTGCATAATTTACTAGTACGACCGTTGCCACGGTGGAAAGGCCGACCGAAGAAGAATCTCAAGATGGGGTTTGTCTATGATTACTTTCGTCCCGTTTCAAAAAAAGTGATACTTTCACCCCGTTTCAGACGGAGCGAAAGTTTCACTTTTTCCGAAACGGGGAGAAAGTATCACTTTTTCCGAAACGGGGCAAAAGTATCACTTTTTTTGAAACGGGTGAAAGTATCACTTTTTCTCAAACGGAAAATTAGTCGATCCATAAATCAAAATATGGTTGCATGATGTCTTATGCATCCGTTGTGGTGGTTTGCATAACGGCTATGCATTTAATTTTCGAGAATTATGCCTAAAATGAAAGTATCATTTTTCTTGAAACGGAGGGAGTACATCGTTTTATTAATTGCAACGGAAAATTAGTTGATGCATAAACAAAAAATTTGTTACATAAAGTATTATGTATCCTTTGTGGTGGTTTGCATATTGAATATACATTTAATTTTCTAAAATTATACTTAAAATGATAAATACCTCCGAATTTTTCGTAAAAACTTTAAATTTAATATTGCTGTTTATACTCGTTGCGTAGAGTTTTTTATAACCTTTGCAACGAGATAAAATTTGTAAACTTCCAAGGCACGGATTTTTAGATATGTTATATTAAAGTTTGTTTTCCAATTATACCCCTGAAAAGATAGGATACACAAGGAGTTATAGTAATTGGACTAAAAGGGAGGGACATTTTTGGTTTTTCGGCCCTAACCATTTCCAATCTTTTTGTGGTAATTGATCACTTAGATTTTACAAAAAAGTGGTCATATAAAGGACCTCCCTCGCTTCGCTCGGTCGGCCTAATTACTACGTTCTGCAAAATTTATATCCTGAACAGCTTATTCTCAATGGGTGCGTCTCATTATCCATATATCGGATGAAGCTGAATTTTTAACTTGTTGTTTATCTGTATGTAATCAACTTACTGTAAAAATTTCATGAAGTTATGATAAGTTTAGGTACCCCAAAGTGTGGTATAATCGTAATCGAATTACGTGTGTTAGATCTTTGAAAGCAGCCATGTTGAAGTGTGTATATCTTTTTGATGAACCGTTAGAATCAAGTGAATTTTGCATATGTTATGCTTGGACATGTCAGGAAAGCTCTGTTAAATTTTAAGGGCAATCAGCTTAGGGAAAGTGGTACAAAGTGTGGTAGTACAGAGTACTTTTTCAATTTTTGTTTCATAAAGTGAATTTGTTTGATGAGAATGGGAGTTAAGGGTGTTTTGATTTTGTTTCTTTTAGTTGGGAGATGATGGAACTCTTAGAAAGTCAAGTTCAGAGATTCATAAAGTAGAGGAGGAAGATGAAAGCTATATGGATGGTAAGCTCCATCTGGAGTGTATTCGTAGGAACTCGAAGGCTGATTTGGCAAAGGAGAAATCCATTTACCACACTCTAAACATACTCAGCATTGACTGACGAAGAAATGTCTTGTAGCAGAGGGATGGAGCCCTGTGTTTGCAACTCATTAGGTATGCTTCCTGATACAATACTTGTATAATTTTGGTTGCATATACTTTATCTTTTTCGTAAACACACCAGAAGTAAGCTTGTTAATATTATATTATTTTACGAGCAAATTTAGTCTTGTTTATGCAGATTCAAGATTCATTGCGGCGATGCGTCGTTCGATAAACAATTCACAAGTCGGAGCAGTATTTCAAATTTTGCATACGAAGGAATCCCCCCTACATACTTCAGGACAAATAAATTTACTAGCTCTTTTCAAGAAATTGTTGATGTTTATGGGTAAGTCCTTGTTCTGGTAATAGGCTAATAGCGTATGATGTGAGTAATTTATTATGATTGAACGCATCATACATTACAAATCTACAATGCTATACAAAATAAATTTCTTTGTTTTATTAAAGCTGCATGAAACCATAATAGGAACACTTAGATAAAACATTTCTAGTCTTATATTGGCTCATCTGTAGTCTTATCTTTTCATTATGGGAACATGTGCAACCTATAAACAGATGTTCTTTTTCTGCCTCCCGTTATTTTATTGTAAAGTTTAATGCTACAGTTTGAACGAGAACCTCATTGATAGTGTGTTCTTTGTCATTTTAGGGTGGCAAGGTATCAAGAAGTAAACCCTGGTCTATACACTATTGTTACGTTCCCATTTCTGTTTGCGGTCATGTTTGGTGATTGGGGCCACGGAATATGCTTGTTACTCGCATCATTATTCTTAATAATCAGAGAAAAAAAGTATTCTAGTCAGGTAAAGGTTACACAAGCATCTCATACTTCGTTAATTGTACTTGCAGGTCAGTGGTGTATCTTTCGACTCATACTGGTCATCACCAGCCTCAGATGGCACAGGGAAAAGCGGCATGTACCGGTTTGGTTCCGTTGGTCAAGTAAGATTTCCATGCCCACTTTGAACTAATTGTTAACTGAGATTAAGATATCATCCAGTTTAGATGTCTCCTCTTAGACGCTATGTGGGAATGAGGAAAATGAATTTAGCATATCTAATGGTCTGTTTGAACACTGTTAGAAGAACCTGTTTTTCGTACCTTTGGTTCATGGATATTTTCAAGGTGTGGAAACAAGATACAATCTTGAAAAAAAGACCAACAAAATGGGGTAAAATTTCTTATTGCATGTCTGAGTTGTGCTGTGAGTTAGGTGATTGTGTCTGGCCCAAGTGTAACTGAGGTAGATATAGAGGCTAATAGATTGAACAATGTGAATTTTTGTTTAATTTGATTCGATTAAGTTTGACTCGGTCGAGACAGATGGGAACCTGTAGAACTAATGATTTTCCTTGTTGGGAAGTTATCTGTGTTTGTATTATGAGTCAGAATTATCTAGTCAGAGTAGGACAAGTTGGCTTGACTTGAGCAAATTGTTAACATTATCTGTGGCCTATTCAAAATTTCTTCATCTCTGTACTAAATTTGACTCAGTTTGAATCTGATCGAATTAAACGATCAAGCAAAACAAAGAGTTGACACCAGTTTCTATTTGTTGATTTTGAATTATTTGGCCTTCTCTTGTTTTCCTTAGTGCTTGTACTGAATTACACTTGTATGTAGTATATGTATATATTATTATGAGTGTTTGTATTGAATTTTTCTTGTTTCTGACATTTGTAGATACGAAACGTTTGATTGGGAGAAGGGTTTCAGATCCATCAGTTTAAGATGATATGAAGCTATGGGCTTTCAAGGTTGTAGCTGGACTAGGTGAAGATTATCATCACATACAAAGGGGAAGAGAAGCAATTTCCAGCTGAAGAAATATCTCTGTGAGCTGGAAAACTGACATGTCCGAGTACATCATAACCTCATTCGGAAATATGTCCCTTAGCGAAGCCCTTGACCAAATTGTAAGTGACATTATCTAATGCGCAATTTTTGAAATTACCTTTTTTTTGGAAAGACCACGATACGTCAGAATAGCATAGAGTATCCATTGGTGACATCTCACAGTAGTTCCCGAGATACCAATGATTTAACCCGATGCTTATCCGTATTCCTATTTTGTATTTGTAGGCAAAGAATTCATCCCAATGGAATGAGAAGATAAAGGATGGTATGACTAAGGATTTCTCATGGGGTGCAGAATCCTATGACATACGCTTGAATGCTTACACATCGATAAAGAATGTTTATAATGAGTTAGCTGGTAATTCGAATGTAAATGTGTTACACTGGCAGGTTAATATGAAATTATGAATGTGAAATACTTTCGGCAATTCGGTTTCAGCTATGATTTTTTTTTTCAAAATAGATATATGCACACAACTTCTAATAAGAGTTGTGTTTCATATTTTCAACTACACAAACCAAAGGTTATGAAAGAATGTCTTTACGACATAACTAGGTGTTGTCCAACATAGTTCTACAACTCTAACAAGTGTCGTGAAAATCTTATTCATAATAGTAATAAGAGTTGTTACATATTTCTACAATACACATCCTACGTTGTCTAAGATAGTCCTTCAACTTATACAAGTGTTGTGTTACATATTTCCACGATACACTACTTGTGTTGTCCAAGATATTCTTGCAACACAAGCAAGAGTTGTGTTAGGCTTTCTAAAAAAATCGAAAGAGAATCACAACTTTGGCAAAATATTGTCGAACCATGAATCACATCACCCTTTACAACACTTAGTCAAGTATTGTAGAAAAGCTTGGACTTTCTACAATACCCCACCTACACAATACACAAAAAAGCGTTGTAGTAGGGGTACTACAACCCTAATACAGTGTTGTAAATGATGATTTTTCCCGTAGTGTAGCTTGTTGGACATAACTTGATTAATCCTTGGATCTTGGTCTTTGGTACAGTCCAAGAACTCTTTTTGTGATTAGGTTCACGAATTCAATTCTGTAAAAGTTCTAATCAAATCTAGACACTTTCCTTGATTGAGTTTTAACTCTCAGAGTTGTGTTGAGTTTTTCCATACAGATTGCCTACGAAAAAGTTGGTGGTGTATTTTGGTACCCCCAGTGTTTTCAGAACATATTTGAGGAGGATAGGGACATTGCCTTAGATTGTGCTCAATTATTTTCTTCATTATTTAATGGTGATAATTCTAATCCTTTCGCTGTAGATGATATGAATTTTCATCAATTTGCAAATATTGTTTCCATTGAGAATGCTAATGCTCTAAGTGCCCCTGTCATGAGATATGGAATATGTTTATGCTCTTTTTTTGCATTGGCTCAAATAAATCCCCGATGAATGATGGCTTTATCCATTTCTTGAAAGTGCATGTGCTGGCATATTGCGGAGGCTGATTTTGTCAAAGCTATCACTAATTTCTTTTCGAAGACAAGGATGTTGGGTGAGGTAAATAGTTTTTTTTTTTTTTAACTTTAGTGCCTAAAGTGGAAAATCCTTCTTCTATTTCTGATTTTCGTCTGATTGCTTGTAGCCCGAACCAATTCGCTTTATCTCGGGTAGGTCCATACAAGATAACATTATGTTAGCTCGTGAACTTGTTCATAACTACCATAGGAAAAATGGCCCTCCTAGATGTGCTTTAAAGATAAATCTTAGGAAATCTTATGATACTGTGTGTTGGGAGGCTATTGTGTTATGTTTGAGGAAAATGGGTTTTCCCACTGGCTTCATTGATTGAGTTTATTTGTGTATATGTTCTTCTAAGTTTTATGTCCTTGTGAATGGTTAGCCTTATGGATATTTCTTTGCTAGTATGGGCCTTCAACAATTGTACCTTATTTGTTTGTCATGGTAATGGAAATTTTGAGCATATCCCTTAAGAATCAAGTGGATGTAGGTAGTTATGGCTTTCACCTTTGGTGTCGTCTAACTAAGCTAACTCACATGTGATTTGCGGATGATATTCTCAAGTTTTTCGAAGGATTTTATGATGCTGCTAAGTCTCTTAATTATGTTGTGACTGGTTTTAGCCAAAAAAAAAGGGGGGGGGGACGGAACAAACATAAAACAACATTATATTATTCCTCTATTGATAATTCTATACCTGATCTCATTATTACTTGCTTGGATTGTACCATTGGTGAACTGCCGATTCGTTATTTGGGAGTTCCTTTCTTATCTACTAAGTTGGCTTATAAGGATTGTCTTCCTCTTTTGTCTAAAGTCACTAAACGGGTCCAAACTTGGAGATCTAAGAATCTTACCTACGCTGGAAGACTCCTGCTGATTAAAGTTGTGTTAAGTGGAATCTTTTCTTCTTCTAAATTTCTTATTTTGTATTGCCAAAAAGAGTAGTGAAGCAACTTAACACTATTTGTATGAGATTTTTATGGGCTAGTTCTGGGCACTTGAAAAGAAGTCATGTCTTGTGAAGTGGTACATTGTTTGTAGTCATGTTGTTAAAGGAGGATTTGGAGTTGGAAGTATTAGCATTTTTAATGCTGCTGCAAACTTGCGACACATATGGAACTTGGTAAGTGGGAAAGTGATATCTATTAGGTGTCGAAAAATCTTATTAGGCAGAAGGATTTTTGGTCTCTTTCTATTTCTCATGATGTTTCATGGTGTTAGGGGAGAATTTTAGATCAAAGGAAAGTGGATCGGAAGTTTTACTTCTGTTGATGGTGGTTTTTAGTTCAGGGATAAAATTGTAAAACCCTATATTTAATGTTTCGTCTGCAAAGGGACTGAGCCATTTAAAAGTAGTGAGTGTCCGGGCCTCTCTACTCACACATGTATTGAGCAATTCAATATATTTATTCAGAATGGTGCATGTAGCAACAATCCCAAACATTTTGTAAAACTCTCGTCTGCATTACTCATTAGTGTATGGTTTATTGAGTATTTTCCTATGCTATGTTCCACAGCTGAACCCTTAGTATTGGTATGACATGACAATTAGTGTTCACTCGCAGCTGAGTAGCATGAATTTCCCGAAGTATCAAAATTAAGGTCTGCAAGAAAATGCTCAATCAGAAGACGTGCTAACTGCTTTTTGAGAATAAAAAGAATTTTGTGTGAACACACAAAATTTGTTCAATTTTGTGATAACTTACAAGATTCAAGTTTTCGGCCTAATTAATTTGCAAACATTAGGTCTTTTGCGCTTTGTGCAAATATCTCGAACCCTATTAGTCGAGGCCAAACCTAGGTAAACTAGGAAACTGATCGGCCCGGAGCTCGTAGGATCAAAGTCCTACCAGAAAATAAGAAACAGGAGAGGAGCTGTGGCTAATAGGAGCAATGATGAAAGAGGCGCGACCAACGCCACATAGCCGGCCAATTCGCTCCAATGGGCGCCGCCTGTGGCCGTTGTCTACGCTCCATCTTTCTCTTGCCGGCCCCCTCTCCCATCAACCAATCAGATCGCTCAAAACCCGCGACACACACTTTTAATAAAGATTGGAAGTTGGTGGGTCGATGCGCCTAATTCCATTAGGAATCTAATCTAGACAGCCCAAGCCAGTCTCCAAAAAACAATCACGTCCGTACAATTTGTCCACTCCTTAACGCGCCCAAATATGCATCACCTTGCCACCACAAGCAGTGCGCCAACACCACTGCTACAATTCGCGCCAAGGCGCCGGGATTGCCTACAATCCATCCCAAACCACGCCTGGTAATCATCATAGGTGCCATGCCAATTGGCTAGCCAACCTGCCAAATCGCGCCAGTATACAAATTGGCAGGCCATGCCATTCCGCGGCAGCAATATGCCAATGGCTTTGGTCAAACCAAAGGGAAACCATGTTTTTCTAGTCGTGGCCTAATTATTCCACTCTGGGCCCACAACATGCCACAAGCCATGTGGGACCAAGGAGACCCTAAAGAATGGCGCCAGCGTCATATTATGATTATCCACGATCGTCCATGGACATGCCCACGTTATGGCCTTACCATGGTTCCTTTGATCAAAACGTCCAAGGCAGTGTTTGCCAAGATACCGCCATGCCGCGCCACCTAGCCGTCTGCGCCACTTAGGGTTTTGATATGCCAAACCCTAATTTGGCCAGGGCCATTACGCCGCCCCATGCCAAATATCATCACCTAGGCATTAAGTTTGATGTGTCAACTAGAGCTAATATCATTAAGCCATATTTGGGTCCAACACCAATATGCCAAGATGTGGAAGGCGCCACCTTGCCGCTACGCCATTGGAAAGCGCCACCTTGACGCTACACCATTGGCAGGGGCCACATTGTCATTGTGCCACTAGCAGGCGCCACATTTCCACTATGCAGGCGCCACTATGCCAGCACCACTATGCCATTATGCTGCCTAGCTTACATGCGATTGGTGAGAATAACTAGGTCTTGCACATTAGACCCACTCAGCAACTTGTTGCATATTTTTCCACGAAACACTCGAGACATCTAACATGTCACAAACTGGGGGATACTCATCAGGGTATTGGTCTGGCGGTTTACGGCGTGCGGCGTGTAATGCGCCCATTACGAGAAAGTGTCATGAAAGAGCGGACTGTTAGATAGCAGTAAGATAATAGTGGGTGTAAGGCTGACCAGTTTCCCCTCACAATGGGAACGTGATGGTAAACCGCTTCTACACAACCCCACTTCTTCACTATTTAATTATCCCCACTTCCTACAAGATCAAGGGGGCTCAATGACTTGTATAAATTGGTTTTCAACTATTTCGACCAACAAGACAGTTTTGGTTAACAACAACACAAGTATCCTGAAAAACATCAAGAACTGATAGCTTGCATTCCGCAAGCCAGTTTCAAATTCTGATACAAGTCATAAAACAGCCACACCCTCAAAATTCAATATTTTGATCTCAACACCTTCTTCGCTTCCCTCCCTAAGATCAACCCGCTTCTCTTCACTTTGTGACCGAAGCAAGTCTGGAACGACCATTTCTTGGTTTAGGCCATAATTGTACAGATTGATCTTTCGAATCTAAAGTACTCCTGTGTAGTGCATTTGTTTAGGGTTTAGATTCGTTTCTCGGCACACCCAAATTTACCATTTCCAGCAGAATCAGTTTTTACCCCAAAATAACTAGCGACCACAGTGGGAGATTAATCTCTCGGTTGCAAGATCAATTTTCAATTTCATTTCAATTTTCCCAAATTCAAGATGGTAGATCTTAGGTCTGGATCAGCAACAAATCCTGATGCTACTGGCGCCGAAAACACCCCTGGCGTCAACATCCCTGCTGGTGACACCAATGTACCGCCTACCAGCACGATCAACACACGTGGCATTACATCCTCTACCGCCAACACCAGCGGTGTAGGAAACATTCCCTCCGGCGTGACACCTCCTATCACCAGAGTCAGAGCTGCTGCTGCCACTCCAAACGTTTCTTCGAGCATAACACCCTTAATTGTTACTAGAGCCGCTGTCACCCCTCCATCAGGGCGAGAGACCGGAGAAGCCAGAGGAAACTAACCCCCTATTACCATTGTTGATTTAATGGAGAGACAAGAAGTTCTCGCTAAAGCTCAGACAGACATGGCCACGACTCAAAAGGAGGTACTCACTTTCTTCAAGACACTGACAGAGCTGCTACCTCGAGAATCACGCCAATCCCAAATGGAGCCAACAAGTACTTTTAATGCTCCCGGTGCATGCACCTCAGTAGGACGCGCTTTTATAGATGAATAGGCTCGTTTCACCCCTGAATGTCCAATGGAAATAAATCATCCATCCAATTTCATCACGTGTGAGGATCTGGAGCGACTTCTTTAAAATCGAAGCAAAGAAAACCCGGTAGACCTACACCAACATCAACCTCCGTATCCTCCTGATGTGCAAAGAGTTCCTCTCCCGAGAGGATACTCTTCTCCTTAATTTTCCCTTTATGACAGTACCGGTAATGCTCGTGAACACATCTCTCGTTTTCTGGAATCCTTAGGGGAGCACGAATACAATCATGTCCTTCGCCTCAAAGAATTTTCGAAGTCACTTACTGGAAGAGCATACACCTGGTACAACAACATCGCACCAAACAGCATACCCAACTGGTCTGAGATGGTGACCGCTTTCTACAAGAAATATTTCTTTGTATCGGAGCAAATCACCTTTTCAGACCTGGGAAGAATATTTTAACGAAATAATGAGCATCCAAATGATTATGTCAAGAGATACAGAATTCAGGCACTGGATTGTCACGACCCATATTTGGTGAACAACAGTTGGTGGAGTCATGCATTAACGGTATGGTTCATATTTATCGATCTTTACTAGAAAACCTGCGCTTCCAGACATTTTCTGAACTCTATGAAGCTGCAAAATTGTCGCCTACAACGGCACCAGCACTGTTGGAAAGAACCAGACCGGCCAGGAGTGAAGATGCACGGGATACTCGAGGGAGCAGGAGTCTCATTAACAAACATTATAATACCGGACCTTCTGTAAGCGTGGTGAGTGAAGGAGGAAAAAAGAAGGCTCCAGCGGCGTAACAACAAACCAAACGTGCAACACCAGCGCACCAGACGGCTCCGCTCCAGAAAGGCGCAGCTAAAACTCCTGCACAACAACAAGAAACCGGAGATGCTTCTCCAAACTTCCCGTTCCCGATTGAGGAAGTAATTGAACTCCTGGAAGCATGGATTCAAGATGATGCCATCAAGCTACCTCGCGTCAGACGCCCGCCAACTGAGGAAGAAATGGGAAATCCCAATTATTGTCGTTACCACATATTCTTCAATCACCCAACTAATGAGTGCAACAAATTGAAACGCATCTTCAAAGAGAAGGTGGATGCGGGAGAACTTCAACTAGGCACTAAAGGAGTTCACAGAGATCCTCTTCCAGTCGGAAGCTGCACACTTTCTGGGGACTCTGTTCACAAAGTCGTACAATCCATGATGGAGCGTTTATGTGAAATTCTTTATTTCTCTAAAGCACATCGTCAAGTTATATTTGCAGCTCTCAATCGCATTAAGGTCTGCATGAAAATGCTCAATCAGAAGACACGCTAACTGCTCTCTGAGAATAAAAAGAATTTTGTGTCAACACACATAATTTGTTCAATCTTGTGATAACTCACAAGATTCAAGTTTTCGGCCTAATTAATTTGCAAACATTAGGTCTTTTGCGCTTTGTGCAAATATATCGAACCCTGTTGGTCGAGGCCAAACCTAGGTAAACCAGGAAACTGATCCGCCCCGGAGCTAGTAAGATCAAAGTCCCACCAGAAAACAAGAAACAGAAGAGGAACTGTGGCAAATAGGAGCAATGACGAAAGAGGCGCGGCCAACAACATATAGCCGGCCAATTCGCTCCAATGGGCGCCGCCTGTGGCCGTTGGCCACGCTCCATCTTTCTCTTGCCGGTCCCGTCTCCCATTAACCAATCAAATCGCTCAAAACCCTCCACACACTTTTAATAAAAATTTGGAAGTTGGTGGGTCGATGCGCCTAATTCCATTAGGAATCTAATCTAGACGGCTCAAGCCAGTCTCCAAAAAACAATCACGGTCGTACGATTTGGACACTTGATTTATTAAGTTTGGTCGCTCCCCAACGCGCCCAAATAGGCATCACCTTGCCACCACAATCAGCGTGCCAACACCGCTGCTACAATTCGAGCCAAAGCGCCGGGATTGCCTACAAGCCATCCCAAACCGCGCCTGGTAATTATCACAGGCGCCATGCCAATTGGCTAGCCAACCTGCCAAATCGCGCCAGTATGCCAATTGGAAGGCCATGCCATTCCGCGGCAGCAATATGCCAATGGCTTTGGTCAAACCAAAGGGAAACCCTATTTTTCTAGTCGTGACCCAATTATGCCACTCTGGGCCCACAACATGCCACAAGCCATGTGGGACCCAGGAGACCCTAAAGAATGGCGCCAACGTCATATTATGATTATCCACGATCGTCCATGGACATGCCCACGTTATGGCCTTACCATGGTTCCTTTCATCAAAACGGCCAAGGCAATGTTTGCCAAGATACCGCCATGCCGCGCCACTTAGGCTTTTGATATGCCAAACCCTAATTTGGCCAGGGCCGTTATGCCACCCCATGCCAAATATCATCACCTAGGCATTAAGTTTGATGTGGCAACTAGAGCTAATATCATTAAGCCATATTTGGGTCCAACACAAATATGCCAAGATGTGGCAGGCGCCACCTTGCCGCTACGCCATTGACAAGCGCCACATTGCCATTGTGCCACTAGCAGGCGCCACATTGCCATTGTGCCACTAACATGCGCCACATTGCCACTGTGCCACTATGCCATTATGCTGCCTAGCTTGCATGCGATTGGTCAGAATAACTAGGTCTTGCACATTCAAATGATAAAAGATGAATTAAGGTGTGTTAATGTGAGTTTTACGGACTACACTTTTGAAACTTTACATGGCTTACAATTATATGATAGCTATATTCCCGTGCATAAGGATGTAAACTATGCCGTAGGTTTCTTATATCAAACTATCTTTAAGGTATCATATTGGATTCTTGCTCCGGGGAAACAAACTATGCCGTAGGTTTCCGTAACAGTGTAGAATGTAGGGGCTATCAGGTTGTGTGCCAGTAGTAGTTAGTTAGGGGGTGCCCATATAGTTATAGTGCCTGTCCTTAGTAGTATTTAATGGTTGGTTTAGATTATCCCACCTGGAGTGTTACTAGCCGTCAGATATTGAGAGAGTGACCTAGCTTTATATACTCAGTTATCTGTAATGAAACTCTTATCTGAAATTTATGAAATGAAACCATTGTTGGCTGCGCTTTTAAAGCACAGATTTGGCCCGAATCAATTGATTTAGGAGGTGTTTATCACCAATTCTATCCTTCTGTTTGTTAATTTGTTTTATATTCACAACAGTTTCTTATATCAAACATTGTCTATTTGTTTTCTTAAAAAATTAGTCATAAGTACCTGAATTAGTAGGACATTGATCTAATTCGTCATGAATTCTTCTACTCAGTAATACCATATGATGCGAAATATTTTTGTTGGAGTTTTTCCTTGGTAAAACTTTTTTCTACCTCGGCTGAATAAAATTAAAACTTAAAAGTGCGAAAGGGTGTTGTTGGGATTCAAAACAAAACTGATCAAGTGAATATGCAATCCATGTCAGCGATAATCCATCACGCATGTCCTTAGCTTATGCGTTATGCCACTACAGGGTTTGTTGCAGGGCCTGCTTACTAATTTGGTTTACAAGGAGATAGAAAGGACAATGAATTGGTAAAGACACAGGACTGGCTCAGCCAGGATTCCATCACCATGTCATTCCAGCCTTCCAGGCCCAATATCAAACACCAAAATTTTGTGCAGAGTGTAAAACCTAGAGCCATTAGTGCAGTTATACTGCAACTAATTTCATATACTGCTGCACTTTCCAGAAGTTACCAATTCAAAAGCAACCATCTCGCACCCATATTCTGATTTTGGCCAAAGAGAAGTACTGTTTTTGGGCGCAATGTTGGTAATAAGAAGATTATAGGCCGCTTCTATCCATGAAAAACAAGAAATAATGTAAAATGAAAGGTAATAGTAGTCCCACATTGGTTGGATAGGAGAAAAGATGGAGAAAACAGCCCTATAAGAGAAACGTGAAATGCAACTGGAAACCATACTTACCTGGACGGGGTCTATGGTTGATCAAGAAGGATCATGGCCTAGGTTAGTGACTTCCATTGCACTTTGGAAGGGCGCTCGCCTAAGATCTCCCCATTGAGGGAGAGTCTACGTCATAATTTGTTCCTGAGGGGGAACGCGTCCGCGCGGCCCCTGCCAATTTCACAAGCCCAAAACTTCTCAGCTGCTCCCTTTCCCTAGTGTTTTACAGATCCATTTTGCAGTTAGTTACCTGACTAAACAAAATGAAGTCTGGTTGATGAATATCCACCTGAAATGCAACTTACGCAGTTTTTCTTGTTCTCGCATTTTTGAAGAACTTCGGGCAGAACATTAGGGGTTGATCTGAAGCTTATAGTCAAGTTCGAAGCTGAAACTATGATGGATAATGCATCTATCCAGCAGAAGTACTTCACTGAGAAATCTGACCATCAAAATTTGTGCGCATTCCTGCGTTAGGATTCCATTTGTTGTTGGCAATGGTATATGGGGTTTAATTGCAGTATTTGTGCGCATTCAGTGATTGTAGAATACTTCTAGCTCTATCACTTTATTATAATTTCCACTTAAGTTTTCACTAAGATGTTGGGAAAACTCAATTGTAGTGCTAGTGATAGGCCAATTCTGTAAATGATGTCATTTCCTCACAACTGAAAACTCCAGAGTATAGTTTGAATAGGAGGGCCTCTGCCTCTCTAGAAGTAGCTTAGATTGCATATTTTTTCGTTAGAAGTTCACAATACTACTTATCACAAAGTTGCTTCAAAAAAAAAAAAAAAATCATCACAAAGTTTTATTGGATTTCATCTTTCGAACTAGAAATCAAGTCTAACAGATTCTCAGCAGGGACATTATTCAAGTTGTGAACTTCTTGATCATGTCAAGCAAGTCTATGGAACATTCTGGATTTCATAAAGATGTAAAATGACCAGATACTTTGAAATTAAAATACATGAGCAAAAATCATGGAAACTGAGTTTCATTGCTAACGTTGTTACTTATCACACACATTGTATTCAAGAAACAATAACAATGGAGAAACAAATCAAACACATAGTAAAAAACTAACAACTGTTAAAACATCGTTTTAGTACATTGTTTTCTGTGTAAAAACATCCCTAAATGTAAGTAAATGGCAAATGTTAAAACATCTGGATGCATTTAAACTCTCTACACTAGCTATAAAATTTCAGTTGGATCTTGCTAAGACCAACTGTATTTTATTGGGTTTTGGGGAATTCCCAACCCCATTGGACATGTAAGGGAAACTCATTGAAGATGGACTATTTAAACCAACCTATCTTATGTAATATGGACGTTGCGGGACTAAATCGACCAATGCCCATCCTATACAGATAGTGAAAAACGCGCTAGTCGTAGTTTCTGAATTCCTTTTCTGAGGCGGTTAACA
Source organism: Papaver armeniacum (assembly GCA_023531295.1). Taxonomy (NCBI): domain Eukaryota; kingdom Viridiplantae; phylum Streptophyta; class Magnoliopsida; order Ranunculales; family Papaveraceae; genus Papaver; species Papaver armeniacum. The sequence goes on from JAJJWW010016215.1 coordinate 112,969, forward strand.
GTTCGAGACTCTCTAGTCACAACTTCATATTATATAATCTTTCCAACATTCTTGCCTAAACCTCTACATTCATGGCTATAGATTTGTACTTCTGTGCAATGGTGATATTTCTTCTTGCCATCACTTATAATTTGGTACACCACTTTTTTCTTTCTTAGTTTCGACATAGTGGAGAAAGTTTCCTACAGTGTAGGAACTAGATACCGTGTTTTTTAAACCAAAGCCAGTCATCTATCCATTGGTATTCGAAAATTCGAAACATCTTACCCGACGTCTTGATCAATCCTTTTGGAGGATGAATGCATATTAATCTCTTTAGAGGTGTCATTGCTCATTAGCAAACTTGAACAAAAATTTGTTTTGGTTCCTCTGTCAATAATTTAGGTGAAACATATGTCCAACCATAAAAACGAACTAGGGATGTTTCCCAGTCCCAGTCAGCCATTTCATACGATGCAAAGCTACTCAAGCTGTGATGTTTGTCTCCAATTCATCCTTTAGAACTGAAATGAACTTCAGCTTGCTATCACCGACTCGAATCATCCATGGTTAATCATGAAGGATGTAGGTTAAACTCTTAAGTTGGGAGCTAAATAGAGCATCCGGAAGACTAGAAACTCAGTTCTGTTTGACAGGATATTAAATTAATTATTTTCATGGGTGAGTTCCCATCACAGTAGCTTGCTGCTGGGTTCTCAAGCGTCGCCTCTGTGTTGCACTACTGCAAAGGCCTGGCGCACCATATTCACAATGTCTAGCAGCTTAACCGATGTGGGACAAAGCGGAGAACTCGTGAATCCATTCAATTCAAGTCTTGGCACATCATTAAGATAGCCTAAGTAAGTAAAACTACTTTGAGCTATAATAATCTTAAGAATAGAATCAGCTGCTATGAAATTTAAGTTGATTGTGCAGCGATTGTGTGATGCAAATGAAGTTAGTAAAGCAAGTAACAGCAACAAGTGTAACATGTCTATCCTGGTCAGACAAGTAAAACAAAGATGACTTTGCAATTAGCACTAAATTCATCAACAAAAGTCACACACATGTCAATGCTGGCGTAAATAGCTTTAAGATGTAGAAGATTTTAGCAGTTGACATGCATTGTCATCACTCTTATTAAATTAGAATTTCACGATGATAATAACAATTAGAGTTTCTACTCACTTATATGATTGTATCAGTCCTGTTCATTGGCGAACCATTAAAGTCAACTTCACAAGGAACTATGATATTACAAAGTTTGAGAATACACCGCAGCTAACATACCAAAATAACTATCACAGTAGACATAAAACGTGAATGAAGGACTACATTAACTAGAAAAGATCAATACATTAACAAAATGATTGTTCAATATTACTTGATCTAAGGTGTATGAAATTTTTTTGAAAATGTTGAACCCAAAGTAAGGAGAGAACATTTGATGTCAGAGCTTATGTAAATCTGCATCTTTTCTTAAAAATCACGATTCTGGACATGCCAACAAATTTCCAGACAGTTCCAGATTGTGTATTCCAGATAGGTGCTGTCAGCATGTTTTGGCATCAGAACAGCATAGCATGCCCTGTCTTTTTAACCTCACCATTGAGTTTGTAAGCATAAGTACATTACGGATTTGGTGAAAAGGTACATTACACTTTAAGAGCAGCTTTGTGGACCATAGTTTCCTTGTGAATTTGGTGGCAACTCTTTTCAACAAGATCAAGCACCTTCTCTAAGTTCACTGCCCATGAATTGAGAACCTCGTTGCTGTCCTTTGCTATCTGGAAGCATACTATTCCCATTGGCCTGTCAATTTTTGCCACTAGGGCCTTAGAAACAACCATGTCCGATAGATGTTTCTCGGCCTCCTGAAACAACAAAACAGAGATGCAATTTTTCAGAGTTATCAATGGTGAAGAGTATTAAAAACGAAACACAGAAGGAAAATGTGTCGCGTATTCAAGGGGATGAAGCAATCATCAGTATATCCACCTAAGAGTTGGTTTGGTTAACTAGGTCTGACATGACCAGGAAGATGTTTTCCCAGTACAAATCTCTAGCATATATAACAACTGAATAGAGTATGGGAAGGCCGTTGGGAACTCGTTGAAAGCTATATAGAGTTCGTAGATAGTGTCCATAACTAGAAACTCTTCAGAATGTAACAACTGAATCATATCCATTGTGGCACATGACATCTGCCTCACGTAACATACTAGGTTTGCAGAACATATAGATGGGTAGAAGAACATTTAAAGTTAAGGAGATTGTTTAAGATTTTCTGTTTTTCGAGAGTAAACAAGAAATTATTATGGGTAGATAAGCAAAGAATTCGCGAAGCACGAGCAGGGAAAGCTGACCTGCCTATACAAGAACTAAGTTGAATCTCAAAGGCACAAAAAATAAACACATAGTCACCAAACCAAGTAGATATAAGAAGGGCGAAGGACGATAATATCACTGAATGGTCAGAGATGAAGGCTAACCTCGAGACTAAGGCATAGCAGCTGTGCCACTCTCTTCATGGTAATCCCTGAGTAATATTTAGATACAACCAGGATATTCTGAAAAGAGATAAAACAAACCGTTCATATCAGCTGAGTAATTGGAGGATCAAGCATGACCAGGAGCAAATCACTTTTTGTGTAATAAAGAAATTACGTGTTCAATGATTCTCTGCTTTAGATCTTCTGCAGCTTTGTCCCCCAACGATCCTCCAAGCATATTCTTCTCGTTCTCAAACTCAGCTTTGTATGCTTCCCAAAGAGATGTCCACTGGATGACTTCCATTGTGGCAATCTGCTTCAGTAGTACCCTGAAAATGGTATGAAAGGAACACATGATAATCAATTAAACAAAAACCAACAACTAAATGTCTAAACCAAATAAAGGAAAGGGACAATCACCAATTCAGGGGTTTAGGCTCATGCATATAATCAATGAGAAAGAAAAAAACATACTGAAAATTCTGGATCTCGGAGAGATTCTTATCTTCCAAAGTGGAGTTAAGGAGGCTTGACTGCATTGGGTCGTGTTTCGCCAAGATTATGAACCAGCAGATCTTTCTTAATACCTACACGAAAAATTATTGTCAACAAAGTTTCAAAAGAAACTGAGAAATAATGACCTAAAGAACAGACAATACCTGCACCATTTGTGCCGGATCTTCTTTAACAGATGGAATATCATATATTGATTTGTAGCAACGACATTTTTCAAGGTAATCATCGTTGTGGGAGTAGTACCTACGACAGAAACAGATAATAAATTGGTTGTACATTTTTTATAAAATTATATGATCCTAGAAGTTGCAGTCTATCCAATAATAATCCAAGGATCAAAAGGCACACACACAGTCTCCATTACGGAATGTACACTTGCATGGACTCTGACAGCATCCTTAAGATTTAAGTCATTTGATTGTAATTGTCCTGGATAACGAGAACAAGACTACACTTTGACAGTAAAAACCCATCCAAAGATTATACATCACTCCTGGTCATAGTCTCTCCCCCACAAAGAACAAAAGTAAAAAGAAAGGTAGCAACACAATCCAAACATGCAAAATAAAGGGAAAGTTAAAGCTTTCATGGGACATAAGTTTCCTACATACCGTATCAGTAGTTCATAATAGATCCGCTTCAACTCTAAGAGAGAAGGTATATCAGCTGGAGCCTCTTCAACAACATTATCACCCTCCTTAGGCTTTTTCTTTTCTTTTGAAGCATCAATGTCAAAAACTCGTGGACTGATCTTCCTTGACAGGATCTGAGCTCGCACATAATCTTGACGGTCCAAACACAGACGAACCTAGAAAAATAAAATTTAACAGGGAAACATCACATTTGACTTAGCAACTGAGACATACCAAAACCTCTGTTAGCAATTGCCAACTGCCACAATCATGGAGAGGCTATAACAATACCTGTTCTAGAATGAATGCTATTTTTTCTGTTTTTGCCATTGCTCCAAAAGTTTCCACCTGTAATTCACATCAAGGTGTTAATAGAAGACATATTGCCCATACCATAGTCAAACACGCTAATTATATCTTGAAAATTCAAAATTACCTAACTAGACTTCAAATGAAAATGGGATTAACTACACGTTATATTACTTTTCTGAGAACACTTACAGCAATTTCTTGCATCAAATCACCCGCCTCAGCAATCTCACCCTGCTCCTCCTTAATCTTTGCAAGTTTTTTGACAAGTCTCGCCCTCTCTATTTCCACGTATATCTACAAACAGACGCAGTAATTCAAACAAAAACACAAAATGATTTGAATTAAAACAGTAAAAAACAACTAAAGTAGAGCATGTTCTGAATTATGCAAGTAGTAATATTACCTTTCCAGCAGATACAGTGTTTAGCGTTTTGATTAGATCAATTCGAGTTTCAACATCTGGTGTCTCATCAATATATTGCATTGCTTGTTGGACAATAGCAGTTACTGCCTGTGTGACAACAAATATTGAGCAGCAAATTTATAACAATATATCTTGCATAAGTTTAGCATATCTCATCAACATAAACAAGATTTACGAGAATATATAAGGAAGTCGAGATAACTTTCATCAACTTAAAGTGATGTAATAGGCGATGTTCACACTATTCAAAACCGTAATGTGATACAACGACTGACATACCCATATAATGCAATGAAAGAGAGATGATTTACCTTCTAACAAATATATAATATAACCGAATAGCAAGCAGATACTACAATTGAGGGACAAAAAAATAAAGATACGTTCGCCCAGTTGCCAAAGATAAGATTACTGCGCTGAAAAATACTATTTAGCAATGAAAAATGTGTTGTCAGAGAATAAGACTCCCACCCAGTTTAAGGCGTAGTTTCAGAAGAATGCAATCAAAGAGAGAATATGACAAATTGTACATTGTGTTACCTTCAACATACTTGACTACAAGCAGGGGCCAAAAAGACAATGGTGTCGTTGCACAGTTACCATAAATATGTATGTGTCAGTGTTTGACATACTGAGCTAGAAGATACAAATTTACTCAAGTCCGTAACTATGTTATTCATTTAGTTAATTATAATCTCTTTAATAAATCTATCAGGTCCCAGTTTTTTTGCTGTGGGTCATTCTTGTTTCAAGGTTCATCGAGTGGAATCCTAATTTCACTTATTTCAATTATAAGGATAGCGATATCTTACATTCAAACACATCTATGTACACACAAGATAAAGTAACAATATTTAACATTATTATGCGCAAGTACCGATCTTGCAGAGTACAGTACACGAGTGTTGGAAGGAGACTGTGTCAGACAGCAATATCTAGAAGTGGAGTGCCCTTGTTATGCAGGTGAGAAAAGCATTTTATTGTCTAACCTTTAGTCTCTATAAGCAATTTGTCTATTCCGCTGTTTCTATAAGACTATAGGGTTACAACCCGCATCAAACAACAGTAAGCTTAATGATATAAACCCTAGTTCGATGCAAACAATGAATTTTGCATTCAGAGAACTAAAATTCATTACTATGAAATCATGAAAGTATAAAATTAGGGTTAAGAAATAGGGATGTTCAGTTACCTGTTTCAATTGACCTCTTTTCTTTGACAAAGCAAGGATCTGTTCGTTTAGGGTTTTCCAATCTTTAGCTTGATAACAGAGTTGTATAATATCCATAGCTGCTTTCTTGGTAGCAGTTACATCTCCCTCAAGTCTCGCTTGCTTCTCAGCATTCAATAGTGATTCTATTTGAGAATCAAGATTACTTCCTCCTTCCTGCAAATAAAACCCTAATTAGAAATCAAAATCGAGTAGAAACGAAGGATCTGATGAAGTTTGCAGTGAACTTACCATCTTGTTTGAAGTTGTAGATTGTGGATAGTTAAACCCAAAAAGGGGTTTACTCAAATACGTTCCGCCTCAAGTTGTGCACGAATACAGGGGCTGCAAAAAATGGGTTTTGAGCGCTTACAATAGGACAAAAACTTGGTCATGAAATAGTAATCAAGAAAACCCCATATCCAACTATTTTTTGTAGTGATTAAAATGCCCCCTGAATTATAAAATTAATTAAACTAAATAAATTAACAATTATATTAGACTAATTCTTGAGTATTTGAGAATCAAAAAATCATCTTTTTATTGTGTAATATAGAGAAAGAGGGGAAGAAGACGCAAAGTAGAGGGAGAGAAAAGACAGAGAATTCTATTAGATGTGTATATTAGACAAACATTAGAGCCTCTAATTATAGGGCTAGACACAAGGGCATCCCAATATTAAACGAGATTCACCCTAGATATTCTTAACATAATTACACGTTTATAACACTCCCCCTGATGACATTGTGTCTAAGTTAAATGCCTCGTTAAAACCTTGTCAAGAAACCCCAAAGGGACAAAACCTGATCGAAGGGAAAATAGTACAATTGTGAGTAAACTTAGAATGGAGCTGGACATGCATATGTTGCCTCATTAAAACCTTGACAAGGAAAAACCCAGTGGGAGAAAACCTTGACGAAGGAAAAAGAGTACAACGTGATAGTCCTGTAAAATACCTTTTACTATGATGCTCCCCCTGATAAGTAATTCAGTTGAATCTTGGCTTGCAAATCTTCGAGTCGAGACTCCCCAATTTTGATGAACGAATTTATGTTGGAGACAAAAATGCTTTCATGAAGATGTCGGATAGTTTGATGAAGTCTTCTTTTGTGTTAGTCTTCTAATGGTAGTGTTCTCGAGTCTTCATACTTCTTCAAATATATTGAGGACTTGCTTCTTGGATATCCAGCTTCTCGAAGATGATTTTCAGAAATAGTTGATGTAATTTCTTTAACAAAGTGCCAATACGCATGTACAAAGGCCTGACTTTTGTATTGGTATGACTTTTATTAGTGAAACCGATCTTAAGTAATCACTTGAGATGGTATGATCGATTTTGTGTTATTGGTATGACCGACTCTGGGTAAAGGGGAACCGATCCTAGTAAGAGGTGCAACCTATCACAAAGGGAATCGATCCTTGTATGAGGTGCAACAAGTTTTTAGAAGAAAGGGGAACCGATCCTATAGACATGTGCAACACGTTTCTAGGCAAAAGAGAACCGATCCTATGGACATGTGCGGCAAGTACAAGTTAAATACCATATATATGTGGGGAACCGATCCTAGTACCTAGTCAACCGAATTTTGGTAACTAGCGTGACTATGCACAATACTCACATGGAGGTAGAACCAAAACTTGTTTTGGTAGAACCGTGAAACCCATGATTTGTGATTGAGTGTTCTTGATCAATCACATAGTTCTTGAAATCAGATGAACCAATTCTAAACTTGTTTGGAAGTGTGGCAAATCGGTTTCAAGATTGTAAGTATGAAAGAGGACTTACAAAGTAAGGATGTCGACATACTTTGAACATGTGCAGTAACGCTAATCTTTAATTGTTCAAAGTTATTCCTTAATAGCTAAAGGAAGAAAATCCCTGATCGAATAAAATAAATTGAGAATCTTTTATATAAGGTTTTTAATTTTATTTTTGGAAAATGAAAATTAGTAATGTGCATTTGCTAGTTGGAGATTTTCTAAGAGATTTTCGGTTATTATTTGGACAAAGCATTTCCAGGAATTATGGAAACCGAATCTGGAATATATTGCATATCTTGAGAATATTTTCGGTTTTGGAAATTCCTTGGTGTCCAAACTTCTTTGGTCTATAAATATGAAAGTTTGCATTTCGACCAAACTAATCCTCGTACAGCAAAAACTATCTCAGTTGTGTTGCTACTGATGAAGCCGCCTATTCGGAAATGAGAGTAACCTAATTAGGCGAAATCTCTTACGACCGCTCAGTTTAAAGACTTCTTTGGGATTGAGAAGCTCTATTAGTATCGTTGGTGGGAAACTAGATAATTGTGGTTTATTATTTATTTTTGATTGATTTGATTGACTAATGGTGGTTGAAATTTGATTGCACCTAGTTTGTTTATGCTTGAGAATCTTCTCTTCTAATATGAGATTCACTCAAACTAGATCGAAGTTTCGACGGAGATCTTTAGACTGTTTGTAGATCTAAAGACGTCTTGTGATAATCCATTGTTAACAGACTCCGTTTTGTGCGTGATTGATCACAAGAGATTTAAGTTGATTGTGTGAAGGTGTTTATTGAAGATCTAAGAAGATTTGAAGACAAAGAAGACTTTGAAGATTTCTGATTTGGGTTCATAATCTTTGGAATGCACAATACTTGTTTCGGTAAAAGAGGATCCAACTGTAATTGGTTTATTCTTGTGGTAGATTAGATTGATTAGTTGTGTAGATCGGCATCAATACAATTCTTTGTGATTAAAAGTATTGATTGCAAAATCTTAACAATTACTTCGGTAGTTGATAATAAGATAGATCTAAGAACCGGACAAAGGAGTTTATTGAGGTAAACAGAAGAGCCTTTTGTCGAACTCATATCACTTGGTTGAAAAGAGTTGATACCAAACAGATTTGTTGTTCCTTTACTATTTGGAATACGGACCAAAGGAATTGTTACAAGTACGTGACTTATTCATAAGTTTGAGGCGTGGGAATACAGACGGAACTAGGTGAACTATAGGTTTAGTTGCTTGGTCTCAACTATACAAAGTTGGTTTGATTTTGTATAACGGCTTAATCCTGAGAGTATTCAATTCTGGACAAGGTCCCGGGGTTTTTCTGCATTTGCGGTTTCCTCGTTAACAAAATCTTGATGTGTCATTTACTTTTATTTTCCGCAATTGTAAGTGTTGTTATTATAATTTAAAGTAAATAACACAAACGTTAATTCCTATTTACTTGATAAGTAATCCTATTGTGTTTGGTTAAGTCTGAACCTTTTATCAAGTAAACATACTTTGTCATTATATTGTCTCGATCTCGTATCCATAGATGATCACACGAAGTGTGAACCGATTTGTTGTATTGTCTCGACTCAGTCCATAGACAATCACTTTCGGGATATTTCTGCACATGAATATATATTATGCACCTTCACATACCATTGTAGATCAACTAGAAAACCCAATTTTTCATATGAACATATGGTGGTCATCACAATCCATCACGATAGATAATGAGAACCAAAAAATAATAAATAAAAGTTTGTATGTTTGAAATTCATGTATTACAAACCCCTGTTGCAATCAGTCTTGATTTTTATAATAGTTTTACAACATTCTTTTCGGCATAATTTATATTCAAACCTAAAGGAATGCCCTCAAAAAATCTAATGGTCGAAGATCAAACAATTAACTTAAAACTATAAATTATTACACCGAAAATGTGCTTACTTCGGAGTGAGATTCTTCCATCTGTTGTTGCATATCCATCTTTCATTTCCTTGTACAGTGTTGGTTTAGCTTCACCATCACCTATTATTACACAAGGTTCATACCACAAGAAACATACCTAAATATTTGGCGCTATAAACTATAAATTATAGTTTACTTAGTGTACACATGTGCACTAATCCGCTATCCAGCTCCCAACCTTCCGATGAACGAGACTACTTTGGATAATATTAATTAAAAGTTCATACCACAAGAAATATACCTAAAATCAACAACTATAAATTGAATTGGTGGTCTAATTCTATCCAGCTTCAAATATTAAAAAATTTATAAGGCTAATTTTGTCAAACCAAAAAATTTATTTTTTTTTTTTTTGCAAATTAAAGGTTGATATTATGAATATAAGCAAATTTATGAATAATCTTGTAAAGTGTTCTGATATACCATTTTCCACTTTGCTTCGTGGTTTGTTTGACTCCTAATGGTAGCATAAACTTTGGCATACGACAATATTGTTGCGTGGACGGGGATTAAGTTCAATGGTAAGTGATCATACACTTGACTACCCATGTTGTTTGGATATATGTGTGCTTTCCTCCCTGTGAATGAAAACCTTAGATCAATCCATGACAATACATCATACAAATTTCTATTAGAAAGTAAGGGAAAATTAATCCATGTATTATTTTCTAAATAGAGTACTACCCTTCCTTCACTACAAGTTCGCAAGAGCCTGGACCATGGAAAAATTGAAACTGAACAGGTAAACCCTATGCGAAAAAAACAACACTCATTCATAATAAAAACTGTATTCAACTGAGTCAATCAATAAAAATCAAAGAAACCCACAATTTATAAATATTAGCTAGGTAAATATAACCTTCAGAGAACCAAGGATAACATGCTCAGATACACCAGAATAATTTCCAAAAATAGTTATCTAGATTTTGGTTGTAGGTACATTGTCGGATATATCGGTTGTTTCAATCTGCAATACAACAAACAACAACTATAACAAAAAACATACCTAAACCTGACACGGATAGCTTTAAGAATGAGTATTAGCAGTATATAGTTGAGGAAAATATGCCATTAACTTCGTCTTGAACTCCCCTTATTCTACTGTCACCATGTGAATAGGAGCGCTAGCAGTTCCAAGAACACCGGCATTGGACAAACCTGAAAACATCGCTTTGTTAACATAAATTATTGCAAGTCCCAGATGAAACTTGAAATTACTGATTATAACAAGAAGCGCAAATATTATCTAGTTGGCAAGTGAGACCCGATTCTCAGCAAGAATTGATACAAAAACCAAAACGAAAACCTAAATTTATGCCGAGGCAAAGATTGGTGCAGAACATATTAGGTTTCTAATCAGTTTTAAGATATATATATATCTAAAAGATTGAAAGAAACGGGGGTATCTGGTTAGTGCACCTGCATGAAGCCCTTAAAGTTTCAATACAATATGGAACAGTTGATATATTACAGGACATGATTAAGAATCCGGAGATTACCGTTACTCATGAACCATTATTAAAATAAGTTATAATTACCTCTTTGCAATGCGCTGAGCAGTTCACCTTCTTTTAGCCTATGAACTTCAACTAAAGCTTTCACATAATCAAAGCAAGAGTTATTGAGTTAGAACGTTGTGCAGGCTGACTTTCAAATAAGCTTATGACTGCTTCAACATTCCTTAGAAATGTAGGATTAGTTACTACACCTCCTGAATCATGTACTCGAGTTAAATTGCCACCCATATACGATTCAAACCCTTGCCGGAGCGAAGGATCTCTCCTGCATAGTCAGGAGAAATAAAGTAGGCAATGAAAACAATGTACATAATCATCCTTATTTCTGCCTTAATGCGCTTGTTGACCTCCTTCATTATTAAGTGATACAGCAAACTACTAGTCTAGATGAATGTCTATAACCTAAAAACACAAAAATAATACCAACTCAAAGCTAAGAAAACTTGATTTTGGGATATCCCTAAAAGATGTCTAAGAAAATAAGTTTAATGTGTAGAATGTGTGTTATCTACAATATTAGGCGTCCTTATATAGGCTAGGGAATTACAAAACGTAGGACATGTTCTATTTTAGTTAGTTTACCTTCTTTCTTTTCCATGTTCCTTCCTCCATGAGATACGGGTTATCGTCCTCTTTATGCAGACCACCGTGAAAAGCTATGAATATGAAAGATGAATCCATCAATCCTCCTTTACGACCGTTGTTGAAGGGTTTATCACAATCTATAAATTGTTGCTCAGACAACAAGTCAGATTTCTTGTTACAATTTGATTTATGCCTTCTACAGCTGCCACGGTAGAAAATGCCCAACAACTCCCTACATAATACGATAAATTGATCAAATAATGGTCCTTCTAGTGAATGAGTGAGCTGAGAGAGAGATGATTGATACATACCACAACCACCTTGGTCCTTGACATGAGTTACGTCACATTTTTTCCTCCAATCTATAGATTTGGGTAGATCAACATCAGCAACATCTCTAGGAGACGAGGGTGATTCAAAGCCATAAACCCAACTTTGTATGCAAATTCACTTTTGAAAGACTTTTAGCATTAAATTGAAGTCACCAAAATCTATATAACTTCAACAAAATCACCAAATTAACCAACATTAAACTGAAATCACCAAAATCTAGACAATTTTAAAACTGAAATCAAAACACACCCTTACATTAAAATTACATAATACAAAAGAAAATCATCAAAAAGGGGGTTTACCTAAAAAATAATAATTATGGTTTTCAATTAATCATGAGTATCACCCCAGATGTATCAAGTAAACATAGAGTTTTCAATTTGTATTTTTACGTCATATTATCATGAGACTCGTTTTAACCAAAGTACGATTCACGCTTAATAACAAATAATCAGATACATATGCTTACCAAACATGGCTTCATTGATAACTGATTTTGAAGATCGAGAAGAAGAAGATGTTAGGGTTCTAGACCTATACACTGAATTAAGAACACAAGAAAACTAAGAACCCTAGGATAAGACCCTTTTTCTTTGGGGTTAGCAACTTTAGCAGTAAACAAACTTAAAGAAAAACTGAGTTGTATTGATTGATACTCCTTACAACTTGAAACAAAGTATTTATAGTTTACTGAGCTTGTTGTTCAAGCCAATAAGATGTTGAATTTAAGAAGTTTAATTAAATAAGGAAACTGACTAAACAAAGTAAAACTAATTAAGGAAAACTAGTTTGGTTAGGAGTTGGCATCGCAACATCCCTCCCTGCTTAAAAAACATGCTTGCCTTCAAGCATCAAAATCCGGAAAATGTAAAAGCAGGTTGTCAGCATCCTCCCAAGTAGCCTCTTCTACGGAATGATCCTTCCACTTAACCAACCATTTAGTTGCTGCATGATTTCCTTTATTGAACATTCGATGCTCTAAAATGCTCTCTAGTTCCCAATACGCATAATCAACTGTAACTGGCAGATTAGTATCAACAATATTGGTCGAACCAGGTTTCAGTTTCAATTGTGAAATGTGAAATATTGGATGAATTCGACTTGTAACAGGTAGTTCCAACCTATAAGCAACCGGTCCAATTTTCTCCAAAATAGGAAAAGGGCCATAAAATTTCGGAGAGAGTTTAGAATATGCCTGGGTAGCGACAATGCTTTGTCTGTAAGGTTTTGGACGAAGAAAAACCAAATTATTAACAGCAAAACTGCGCTCAGTACGATTGCTATCAACATATTTCTTCATTCTTTCTTGAGCAGCTTGTAAATGTGACTTCAGAAGCTTTAAAGTGTAATCTCTTGCCTTCAAATTAGAATCAACAACATGAACAAAAGTAGATCCTGGCAAATACGATGATATTGTAGGTGGTAATCGACTATACACTGCTTGGTACGGTGACATCTTAATAGCAGAGTGAAAACTGGTGTTATACCACCATTATGCCCATGGTAACCACTTTGACCAGTCACTAGGCTTTGTTTTAGCAAAACGGCGTAAGTAACATTCCAAAGTGCGATTTGTAACCTCAGTTTGCCCATTGGATTATGGATGATATGCATAACTACGACACAACTTGGTGTTCTATAAGGCAAAGTATGCTTCCCAAAAGTTGTTGATAAATATTGGATCACAGTCACTGATAATGCTCCTTGGCATGCCATGAAGACGGACAATCTCGCGTACAAAAATCTCAGCCACTGAACTGGCAGTATACGGATGTGTGAGAGGTATAAAATGTTCATATTTAGAAAAACGATCCACTACCACGAGAATCAAATTTTTTCGATGAGAAGTTGGAAATCCATCGAAACATCTAACCATATGTCAGCAGGAATAGGAAGGGGATTCAAAAGACCAGGTGGAGCAATCGATTCTGACTTATTATGTTGACAAGTATCACACTTAGAAATAAAATCCTTTATCGATTTCTTCATCCCTTTCCAGTAAAATTTTTGTTGCAGTCGCTTGTAAGTTCTCAAGTATCCAGAATGGCCACAAATAGGATTAGAATGAAACTCTTCAAGAAACTTAACACACCATGCAGAGGATGATGGCACAACTATACGATTTTTGTAACGCAATAAACCATCAGTATAAGAGAAATGCGTCTTACAGCTTGCATCTTGGCGTAACCGTTGAATTAGATCGCCTAAATATGTATCATTATGACATTCTTGACTAATGTCATCAATACCAGAAAAAATAGGTATAGATATATGAAAATATTAGCTTGGACATCTTGATAGTGCATCAGCTGCAACGTTTTCCTTTCCACGACGGAAAATTATCTCATAATCATAACCTAACAATTTGGATAACCATTTCTGATGTTCCATTGAAGATAATTTCTGATCCAAAAAGAACTTGAGGCTACGATGATCAGTATATATCTTGAAGTGCCTTCCAATCAAGTATGGACGCCATTTTTTTACTGCAGAAACCACAACGAACATCTCTTTGTCATAATAGAGAGATTTAAATTTTTTCCTGAAAGAGGTTTACTAAATAATGCAATTGGTTGCTTTGATTGCATTAAAACAGCCCCAATGCCATTTCCAGATGCATCACTTTCAACACAAATTCTTTTGTAAAATTTGGAAGTGCCAGAGTTGGAGTTGTAGTGAGAGCCTGTTACAACAGTTTGAATGCAGCAATAGCTTGTTCAGTCCAATGAAAAGCATCTTTCTTGAGTAATTGTGTTAGAGGAGCACTGATTTTACCAAAATCCTTCACAAATTTTCGATAGTAACCAGCTAAACCAAGAAAACCTCTCAACTCTTTAACTGTAGTCGGAAGTGGACAAGACAATATGCACTGTATCTTATCATTCTCAACTGAAACCCCTGCAAAAGAAATTACGTGGTCGAAATATCCAACACATGGTTGTGTAAAAGTGCACTTTGAATCTTTGACAAACAGCTCATTAGTGCGTAAAATATTAAACACAATAGCTAAATGTTCTAGATGGTCAAACATGTTCTTGCTATAGACTAATATGTCATTAAAGAAAACAAGGACAAACCTCCGTAAGTGTAGCCTGAAGATATGATTCATTAAACTCTGAAAGGTTGCAGGTGCATTAGATAATCCAAAAGGCATAACCAAAAATTCAAAATGACCATCATGTGTGTTGAAAGCAGTTTTTGGAATATCTTGTTGATAAAGTCTGATCTGATAATACCCATAACGTAAATACAGTTTAGTAAACACAACTGCACCAAATAATTCATCGACCGTTGGAATGGAAAAACGATCTTTAATGGTCAGTTTGCTTAAGGCCATGTAATCCACACGCATACGCCAAGAGCCATCTTTCTTTCTAACCATAAAGATGGGAGAAGAATAAGAACTCGTACTTGGTCGAATAAAGCCAGCTTGTTGAAGCTCAGTAACTATCTTTTCTATCTCGCCTTTCTGAAAATGAGGATACCTATATGGACGCACATTAACAGGAGAAGAATCTGGTAATAATGGAATATGGTGATCATGAACACATTCTGGAGGAAGAGCAGTTGGTAATTTAAATATATCATCAAACCGAGAAAGTAATTGCTGCATCTATGGGAGGATAACTGAAGAAGCATTCATGGAAGTATTTAATGCAGATATTTGGAAAAAAAATCCCATGATTTTCATGATGTAATAAACGATGCATTGATTTTGCTTCTAAAATCATTACTGATGATTTGTTGTTCCCTATTAATTAAATAACTGCGTCATTAATGTGAAAATGCATGGTTAACTTTGTAAAATCCCATTTAATTGGTCCTAACGTTCTTAACCATTGAACTTCCAAAACTGCATCACATCCACTAATATCGAGCAAATGGAAATCAATGGTAAATTCATATTGTTGAAGTCATATAGGAACATCTAAACAATAACCTCTAGTGTCCAGATGCCCTCCATCACCAACTGTGACACTTAGTGGAGATTTCTTAGAGTGGATCTCATTACCACATTTCTTAGCCACAGATAAGAAATTATGAGTGGAGCCTGAATCAAGCAAAACTGTAACAGACTGAGTTTTAGTGTTACCAGTAATTCGCATAGTTCGTGGAAAAGTAGATCCCAAGAATGAATTGAAGGAAAATTTTGGCTCAGTGTCAGTCGAGTCTACAACCTCAAAAGCGAGAATCTTCTCTTCAGTAATAGGTACATCTTCAGATGGTGTTGTAGAAACTTCATTAATCTCATCAACAGTATCCAGGATAGTTAATCTGGGGTTCACACAAACATGATCCGGCCTGTAAAATTCGTCGCAGTTGAAGCAGAAACCTTGTTCCCTTCTTACTCGTTGTTCTTCTTGTGATAATCTTCTAGCTCTAGGAGGAATAAGCTTTTTGAACTGAGTAGGTTGAGTAGTAGTTACATTCCTGACTGGTGGAGGGCGATATGGTTGTCTTGGAAGAAACTTAGTTACTACACAAGCTTCTTCTTGATGAATTGCCTTATTGTAGGCATCATCCAATGTTTGTGGTGCAAGCAGTTTAACCACAGACCCAATATGCAGTTTCAGAGAACGAATGAAACAACTTATCAAGTAATCCTAAGGAAAATCAACGAAATTCAGCAATTTTTTAAATTCAGGGATATGTTGACGAACCGAACCTTTTTGGTCAATCGTGTTAATGGATAATCTAGCATCAACAAACTTTTTCAGGATTAAATCGAGCACCAATCAAGTTGCAGAATTCCAACCATGTAGTTACATTAACTCTGGTTTTTTTCCATCTATACCGAATATTGGCCTCACCTTTGAGATGTGCACAAGCAATAATAATTTTGAGGGCATCAGAATTGTTATAAACGCTAAAATACTAGTCGGCATTGAAATCCATCCATCCGGATCTACACCACTGAAGTTTGGAAACTTGATATTGTTAACAGGTCTAGGCTGTTGCGGTGCACCATCATTAATTGGAGGTGTGGGTGGTGGTGGAGCAGCGCCAGTACGTTGTTGAAACTGAGGTAAAAATTCCCTAAACACAATACGTAAGGAAGTTTCCATTGTTGTGGTAGGAGTTGAATTTAGGGATGTTGTAAGCTTGTTTGACAGAGATGTGCTTGCATCATCATGTTGTTGGAGTTTTTCAGCTTGCTTCTCACGTTTTTGATCTTCATCATGCATATGAAGCTTTGTAATAGTATCCGTAAATGTATCAAGCTTTTCTGTCACACCTGTAATACTATCTTGAAGACTTTTCAATTCTTCTATATAAGTCATTGTAAAAAAAATGGTCGAATTTTTGAGATTTGATCTGATCTGGCTCTGATCCAGGTATTAGGGTTCTAGACCTTTACACTGGATTAAGAACACAAGAAAACTAAAAACCCTAGGATAAAACCCTTTTTCTTTGGGGTTAGCAACCTTAGCAGTAGACAAACTTAAAGAAAAACTGAGTTGTATTGATTGATACTCCTTACAACTTGAAACAAATTATTTATAATTTACTGAGCTTGCTGTTCAAGACAATAAGATGTTGAATTTAAGAAGTTTAATTAAATAAGGAAACTGACTAAACAAAGTAAAACGAATTAATTAAGGAAAACTAGTTTGGTTAGGAGTTGGCATAGCAACAGAAGAGGAGATTTTCATACCGAATCCCCCTACTCAATAATTCGACATCGGACCAGATCTACTCCTCTTTTTTTTTTTTTTTTTTTTTTTTTAACCTTTCGCAACACATTTCTGGAACAGTGATCTTTGCCTTCAGACCTTTGGTGACAGGTTTCATTGACTTGTTCTGTTTTCCTTGAAAGCTTCTCGTAACATCCTATGGATTTTTAGCAACGGTTGTGTGGACTGTTGCTGTTTCTCCTAGGATTTTCACCATGATTTTCCTTCACTTTTGTGGCCCTTTCTGGAATTTTCTGAGATGCTTTTCTGGAGGTTTTCCCTTGGGTATTCAAGCGCCTTGAGATGTAGACAACTTGACAACTTTGCGATCATGACAGTATTGATTTTGTCATACAACAAACTTGAATAGGTGGATAATGCGTTATTTGAGAAGCAATTTTTTTCGGACTTTGGACTTGAACATGCTGCGGATCGAACATCCTGACAACAACCTTGGTGATTTTCACAGTGAGTCAGCTTTGGTGGCTTCCGACTGCGATGTTGGGCTATAGTAATTGTGATTAACTGAACTGCAGCAACTGCGATCAGCTGGACGGCAATGATAGAAATCGAGACTAGATCCAGCCATGTTGTGGATCGAATATCCTACAACAGTTTTGATGGTATTTCACTACATCTTTTGCCGCGAACCGAGCGTCCCAGCAACACTATCATCAGATTTTATAGTGATGCGATTTTCAGCGGTATCCGCAGGTAATAGCTTCAGCAAATCTGAAACGGCGAATCTTGATTGCGCAGGTTGCGATCAATCGAATCGTAGTATGTGCGATTATACGATTCTGCAGCTGCCGCGATCACTGGATGCGAATATTATGATCAAAATGGATCTGCGGCGATTGCGATCAATCGATCTGCAGCAGATGATTTTCCAAACGCTCGAGATTGCTTTTTCACGGACACGATTTTGAAGCATTTTCTACAACTTTTCTCAATGGGAAAACACGATTTCTTTTGCCGTACCCTTAGTCGGCGCCAATGTTTGTACCCAAAATTACTTTTGGGCACCAAACACGATGAATTGATAATTTGGTGAGTACTTAGGGCTAGGAGACGAATTGGAACATAGACCAATAGACGCAGGTTTTACGTGGTTCGGCATGGCTTGCCTACATCCACGGACGAATCCCCTTGGGGAGTGATTTTTTTATTGATAATTGTATTACAGTGTATCTTTTCTCTCCTATCGGCCCCCTTTCCTGATTTCTGCTCACCCCTATTTATACAGTTCCATATCTAAATATAAACATAAATTACATTAACTGCTCATTCATGTCTCCATCATCAATTACGTATAAAGCAATTTGGAGTTAATTTGCATGTATGAAATCGTTGCAATTAGCACCGCATGCATTTTGAAAATCTTTGCATTTAGCATTGCATGGTAAATCTTTGGAATTCAATTCGCATTTTGCATTTAGATGGAGGCCGTTTGGCAACATGGTTGGAGAGATTGGTTAGCGCGCGGAAGAGTTTTCTTTGGGAATTGGTTAGCGGCATTCCGGCTACAAGGCTAAAAATTGGCTAGGGGTGCGACCGACTTCGATAGTTGACCGACGGATGACTTTGATTTGTTGACCGACCGTTGACCATTGACCTTGACCAGGAAGTTGACTTTGATAGTTGGCCAGAGCTTTGACCATTGACCGGTGCGTGCAGACTGGTGGGCTGCCTTGGTTGACTGGTTTAGTGGGCTTGGATGAGGATCAAAAGATGATTCAAGTATCAATTTGGCCCATTAAGTGGTATTTTTACTTATGGTACAAACATGGCCCCCTCTTAACCTCCAACTTGTTGGGGTTAAGAAAAATTTTTGTGTTCCTTAGTCAATGATAAAACTCGCCCCCAAGTGTGGACTATTGATATTGAGGTGATTGGCGAACTTCCCTTGTTGTTTGCGGAAATCAAGACGACCCCAAGAGTAAATTTATGTTGCTGAAGCGTAAATAGAACCGCCTTCGTTGATTGTGGAGATCGTAATCAAGTCGCCCCAAGTCTTTGCAAAAACAAGACTGAGGTGATGCAACGGAAGCTTGATATGGAGCAGAGTGATGTTGGAAATGAGCGGTAACAACATTGAGTGAAGCTGGTCTGCAGCAGCTGTGATCAGCTGGACTGCAGGAATTGTGAACATAGCTGGATTGCAGCAGTTTCGATCATTTGATGCGCAATGACGACGAGCAAAGTTGAACCGCATTTGTGATCACTGGATTGTAGCAACGACTAGCAACACCGCAGCAGCTGCGGGCAGGCTGGACTGGGCAGAACGACGAGCTCACCTGCAGCAGTCGCGGACACCGGACTGCAGGAATTACGAATCTGAGTGGATCGCAGCCCGCCTTCGATCAGCCGGGTCTCGATAGCGACGAACAGAGCCGACTATGCAGCCTTCTCGATCACCTGGTCGCAACATGACGAACACGATTAAAGAGCTGCGATCAATTGGATCAGTAGGAATACAAACAGAGCCGGGACTGCGAGAGTTCGATCACTGGATCTGCAGCATTCCGAGGGACGGATTTAAACAGTTCGATAAACCTAGGTGTAACCGTTACAAATAAAACTAGACAGCATCAGTTGCGTCCAACTGAGTGCAACCAGACTGCATCAGTTGCATCCAACTAAGTCTGAATGTCGCAAGCGAATCGGATCGTCATTGCGTCCAACCGAAAAAGCAGCTTGCTTTTGAATCTGGAGTACAATAATTCAATCAACATAACTATAGAAGTTTAACATTACTGATGATTGTAAAAATTGCGTAACAATATTAGGGTGTACGCTCGCCCCCTCTTAATCCTGCAACTCATTGGAGGATTAAGAAGTTTCGGTTACCTGAAGTTTCTCACTTCAGAAGATTAATTCCACATTACTCGCCCCCAAGTGTATGAAGTGTTACACAGCTTGCCCCAAAAGAGTAATTTTAGACCATGAGGTGTTACATATCTCGCCCCCAAGTGATAGTCAGTCACGTTGAAGTGATATGAAACTTGCCCCCTGAAGATAGTGATTGTCATGCTGCTTAATGCTCGTACAAGGGAGCCTTTGCCTTGCTTTGCATTTTGCTCGCGCATGAAATTTTGAAGATGTCTCGCTATCCGGAATTTGCGGGGGCCAATCCCACTATTCCGGATGCGCGAGAATTGAAATGTGTGCGTCTCCTCGTGAGAAAATGCTCGCCACATTATAGGTGTCCCATTGAACAAAAGTATGCATGAATATATGAAAAGATGCAAAAATATGTAAATTGTATACTTACCTTATTGAAAATGTTATTGCGACTTCGTTTATGAAATGATTAGGATGCCCACTGGCTATGCTGGTGTTTTCCAGCGACGATGATTAGTATAGTTGCCTTAGTGTCTCGTCTCAACTTAGTAATTGATTTGTCTGTGGAACTGGAATGCACCAGTTAAGTCGAAGCTGAATCGAAGACAGTTGTCACGGAAATGTATTTCAAGACATCTGTGATCGGTATGCATCTGTGATTATGCACAAAACCGGATCAAGCAGTTGTGAGGAAAAGATCAAACAGTTTTGGGGAAAATCGGACTACAGCAGTTCGACCAACTGGACTGTAGGAATTAAAAAGGACTGCAGCAGTTCGATCAACAGGCTAGTAGTTGTTGCTGTGAAACTGGATTACAACAGTTCGATCAACTGAACTTTAGCAGTTTCGATGGTGATTGCATATGTTCGTATTGAGGTTTATGAATCTAACCAGCACTCACGAACTTTGCACCCGGGTAGGTTGTGGGTAAAACTTGACGCAACAACGTTCGCGAACTTTGAATATGATATGTGGTTTTCACTTGCTAGTGGTTGATGTGTTCGGAATGTCAAAAAATAATTTTTTTTCAAACTCAAGATTTTTCACCTCCATATTGTAGGAAATTGAAAGGCGATTCCAACGAGCAAAAAATCACCTAATTCGGACTTAAAATGAAGGAGTTATCGACGAAACAAGATTTTCTTTGATCGCGCGTCTTTCTGCACGACGTGGCAAGCCGATCGGACTACCACGCTGATGTGGCCTGCTGACGTGACATTGAATGACGACGTGATCTGCTGACATGGCATGGGAATGATGATGTGGCGCGATACTGTCGACTGGAATGCTGACGTGGCACTAATAACGCGGCTAGGTACTGCTGACGTGGCGTACTTTTGCTGACGTGGCAGTATGACGTGGCACAACCTTACTGGCGTGGCATGCTGATGTGGTAGGATGATGTGGCTGTCTTTTGCTGAAATTTGATGTAGCCTAGAGCATCGAAGTTTAATGTACTACTGAGCATCAATGGTTGACATACGCAGATCATCGAAATTTGATGTAACATGAAGCATCAAACTTTTTCTGAGAATTGAATTTGATGTAGCGCAGAACATCGAAGTTTGATATACCAAAGAGCATCAACGGTTCATACTCGTGGCGCATCGGAGTTTGATGTTGCAAAAAGCATCGAAGTTTTCCTAATTGATGGAAGTGGGTGCACAAAACCTCTAGAAGTGGGTGAGGGTTTTTAACGTGGGTGAGAGATACCCCTGAAGTGGGTGAACAGATCTGAGGCTGTTCGCCGCCACCGCTCGCCGCCGGTCTGTGTGTCCAGTCCATCGAAGATTGATGTACCACCGAAAATGTTTTACAGAGCATCGAAAATGGATGTACCAGGGAGCATCAACGGTCTGTGTGTCCAGTGCATCGAAGATTGATGTACCACCGTTGCATCGAACTGTTGCTGAGAATGGAATTTTGATGTATCGCGGAGCATCGAAGTTTGATGTACCTAAAAAAATCCACGGTGGTCATTTTATGCGCATCGAACTTTGATGTAACTTGAAACATCGAAGATCTCTGACGTGGGTGATTGACACCTTTGACGTGGGTGAGTGAAAAGAAATGTGGGTGAACGAAACTCCTGAAGAGGGTGAACAGATCTGAGGCCGTTCGTCGCCGCCGCTCGTAATGGCCGCCGGGGTTGGCCACCGGCAAATTTTTTTTTTTTTTAACCTTTCGCAACACATTTCTGGAACAGTGATCTTTGCCTTCGGACCTTTGGTGACTGGTTTCATTGACTTGTTCTGTTTTCCTTGAAAGCTTCTCGTAACATCCTATGGATTTTTAGCAACGGTTGTGTGGATTTGTTCTTTGTTTCTCCTAGGATTTTCACCATGATTTTCCTTCACTTTTGTGGCCCTTTACGGAATTTTCTCGAGATGCTTTTACGGTGGTTTTCCTTGGGTATTCAAGCGCCTTGAGATGTAGACAACTTGACAACTTTGCGATCATGACAGTATTGATTTTGTCATACAACAAACTTGAACAGGTGGATAATGCGTTATTTGAGAAGCAATTTTTTTGGACTTTGGACTTGAACATGCTGCGGATCGAACATCCTGACAACAACCTTGGTGATTTTCGCAGTGAGTCAGCTTTGGTGGCTTCCTACTGCGATGCTGGGCTATAGTAATTGTGATTAAGCGGCTGCAGCCCATTTGCGATCACCGGACGGCAAATGATAGAAATCGAGACTGGATCCAGCCATGTTGTGGATCGAATATCCTACAACAATTTTGATGGTATTTCACTACATATTTTTGCCGCGAACCGAGCGTCCCAGCACCACTATCATCAGATTTTGTAGTGATGCGATTTTCGTGTATCATGCAGTAATAGCTTGACAAATCAAACGGCAAATCTTGATTGCGCGATTAGCGATCAACCTGATTGTAGTATGTGCGATTATACGGTCAGCAGCAGCTGCGATCAGCTGGACTGCGAATGTTATGATCAAAATGGACTGCAGCAGTTGCGATCAACTGGACTGCAGCAGTGATTTTCCAAAACGCTGAGACTGCTTTTTCACGGACACGATTTTGAAGCATTTTCTACAACTTTTCTCAATAGGAAAACACGATTTCTTTTCTCGTACCCTTAGTCGGCGCCCTAGTGTAATTCTCCGAATCATTCCCGAATGATTCACGAACGTATCCGAACTGACCGCATCCGAATGATACTTCCGAACTATTTGAACTCTGAACCTTGTTCCCGGATTATAGGGACCTCACGAATGGTTCGCGAACGTATCCGAACTGACCGAATCCGAATGATACTTCCGAACTAGATTCGAACGCCAAACCTCGCTCTCTCGTAGGTAACTCTCTGACCAGATTGGTTTTTGTATATACTTTACATTTAAATACAATTATTCAGTTAAAATTTTTTATTGGTAGTTGTTTAACCAGTGTTTTATGTGTTGATTTTTGTTTAAAAGTCTATAAATTCGTTTTGTAATACATTTATGCGATTAAATTGTTTACTTCTTGTTAAATAATCACGCTAAAATGTTTTTTCCATATTATTAGTCTCGTAATAAGGTCATAATACTTATCAATTTATCATATATGTGAGCCGAATTTTAAGTGCCGAACTCACATTTATAAAACGAATATGTACGTACGTATGCCGTTCCGAACTACTGTCCGAACAACGAACCGTTGACCGGATTTTTGACCGAATCCAACCTATCCGAATCCGTATAATTCCTGTACGTATGCCGTCCCGAACTACTACCCGTACCCAAAATTGCTAACTAGGGTCGGCGCCAATGTTTGTACCCAAAATTACTTTTGGGCACGAAACACGATGAATTGACAATTTGGTGAGTATTTAGGGCTAGGAGACGAATTGGAACACATACCAATAGACGCAGGTTTTACGTGGTTCGGCATGGCTTGCCTACATCCACGGACGAATCCCCTTGGGGAGTGATTTTTTTATTGATAATTGTATTACAGTGTATCTTTTCTCTCCTATCGGCCCCCTTTCCTGATTTCTGCTCCCCCTATTTATACAGTTCCATATCTAAATATAAACATAAATTACATTAACTACTCATTCATGTCTCCATCATCAATTCTGTATGAAACAGCTGGAGTTAATTCTGCATGTATGAAACTGATGCAATTAGCACTTTGCATGGCTGAAATAATTTGCATTTAGCACCGCATGGTCAAAGCATTTGGAATTCAATTCGCATGACTGAAATCATTGAAATGAATATTGCATGGTGAAATTCTTTGGACATCAATTCGCATGGTCAAACAACTGGAATTCAAGTGCATGAAAGCGCACATTTATGCTTCCATGATAAATTCTCGCATAAATGATGGCCGGGCGATATTGGTGGACATTTTTGGCGGAAAAGCCGACTGCGTGGGCGGGATAGCTTGATGGTTGTGAGCATGATGGCAGGGATGTAGATGGAGGCCGGTTTGGCGCATGGTTGGAGAGCTTGGTTAGCGCCGCGGAAGAGTTTTCTAGTGGGAATTGGTTAGCAGCATTGCTGGCTACAAGGCTAAAAAATGGCTAGGGGTGCGACTGACTTCGATAGTTGACCGACGGTTGACTTTGACTGTTGACCGACCGTTGACATTGACCTTGACCGGAAGTTGACTTTGATAGTTGACCGACTTTGACCATTGACCGGTCTGTGCAGACTGGTGGGCTGCCTTGGTTGAATGGTTTAGTGGGCTTGGATGAGGATCAAAAGATGATTCAAGTATCAATTTGGCCCATTAAGTGGTATTTTTACTTATGGTACAAACATTAGGGTTTCTGAGTTACTTACCAAACATGGCTTAATTGATGGATTTCAGATTCGGATCGAGATGAAGAAGAATAATATGAAGACGGAGCAGATTTTTCTAATGGAAACCCCCTTCGGCATAATCCGACATCAGATAAGATTTTCCAAAATCTCGTTTTCCCCATTTAATTCAAATCGCCACTTCTGCTCTGTCACTCTTTCTTACAATACGAGTGAAGATTTTGATTACAAGGTTTTGATTCCTGAGATTTCTCGGAGAAATCTCTAGGTTTTGAAATTTATCAGAAAGAAATAGAGAGGATGTGAAAATAAATGTGTAAAATAAAAATAAAAATAAAACATCGGAAGACTGAAACTAGATTACTAAAAGTCCATGAAAATGCCTGATATTACATAAATGTCATGACAGCCCAACGTTTTAATAATATCAAATACGTTGCTCAAATAATTTCATTTTAATAAATCAATGCTATTTATTTTGCGCAACGTATCTCTAGGTGTGCAATGGATATTGGCGTTGCTCCATGTTGCAAAGTGTATATCCGTTGCACACCTCCGAAATTGAAATGTTGCAAATTCCAGGATATGGTGTAGTGTAATCTCTAGAAATTTCATAAAACTTCTCGATTATATCGGAATGTTCTGCTTCAGCATACTCCAATTGCTTTTTCATGCAATTGACTTCATCTTGAAGACGAACAAGTTCAACATTTGCAGCTGCAGAAGTACTTGCTGAGGCACTTGTCGAGGATTGCTTCATCTTTTTGATGCTTTCAATACTCAAAACCTTTAGACCACCACTCTCAGATCCAAAAGGAGTAATGTTAAAGTGACTGCAAATCCTTGAGACGAGACAAGGAAAGCCTGGAGTTTTCTTTGAAGTCTGTTTCACACTTATCATCTGATTAACAATAAGTCCACAGAAATAAATGTTCCTCCCTTCAACAATATAACAGACAAATTCAGCAAGCGACCTGGTCCATAAATTGTTGTCAATAGTGCTTGGCATCATGTTAGCCACAATAAGTTTTGCAGCAAATTTGAGAAACAACCCAGCACAACCAATAAAGATCTTGCCATCTCTCCGAGAGACATCTCGATCAAAGAGACGATTTGACACCACTTGTGGAGACAATCTTTCATTCTCAGGAGGAGGAAATCGAGGGCTACCAACATGAGTTAGACATAACAGATAAGCAATAATATGACGATCCACGGTGAAAATAGTTCCTCCTACCATAGTCTTGAACATGCAATTGGCAGGGTCTGGATCATGAATATTTGCATAAAATTGTGCAGTCATCTCAATGCGAGCAGTTCTTAATTATTTGTGAATGATGCCCCATGAATGATTTTTGAAAAAATCAGATAAACCTTGTACCTCAACCTCTGATTCATCATAGTATCTTTCAAAGATTGGTTGTTTGTTCTTGTACTCCAAATATAGAACACGAGCCGATGGGTTGACAAACCTAGCACATATACTAGGGTCGTAGAAAGACTCATCCCTATTTTGACCTCTTGAGTTTTCACCCTGAGTTCGTCTCTTATGTGCCATAGTTTCAAGGAAAGATAGAAGAGGTAAATACTTACTTGAGTCCACGAACGGCTGCACAAGGGATGCACTGGAAGTTGTTCCTGAGCCTTTAGAACAAATTTTTCAGTTGAGTACACGAACTGATATAAATGGTAGACTTTCACGGCTGCAAGAAAACATGAAACAAGTGCCAACCCGTGACGTATTTTCCTGTTGTGAGAAAAATGAGCCTAAGAACGCTCAAAATGGTTGAAAATTGAGGTTAGGGGAATCAACACTTCATGAACAGTTGAGTTTCTTCTTCGTTTGTGAACAGAGGAGATGAAGAACAAAAAGGAGAAGAAACCAAAGCTTTTTTTCTTTAAATGTGTCGAGCGGTGGACTTGAGCTGGTTCGGGTGCGTTCTGGAATAGGATTAAAACGTACGGGAACCGAGTTCAAGTAGTGTGATCCACACGTGTGCAAGAGGGACTTGTTTGGATAACCAAAATCATAGATTTGGAGTAGAGACTCAACAAATAAACCTCTTGAGCCGAGACATGTGGACACAAAGACACAGTGTGGACTAGTCTTGAGTTCCATGACACCAGGAGAGGGTTTCTTTCCAACAACTCTTACAAACTTCAAAAACGAGCAAAACCCATAACATTGTTTTTATAAGCTTATCAAGGAACTTCAAGAGAACCCAAGGAAAATTGAGTTTCTGATTTCCTGTTTTCTAACTTATAAAGAACAGATTCATCAGATAGTATTTAGTACTGTGAAGGGAAACTCTTTTGGTGAAAGGAGACATCATAGCTTCTTCATAAGAGAAGACAATACCACTATCTTGATAGGGAGTATCAAGAATTGACTGTTGAATCAATTCATGCTTTGAGGTGATATACTCATATGACTGAGATTTAAACTCCTCATTTTTTATGGGTGAAAACTATTTCTGCCGGTTTTGGTAATTTGGGGTGTGTGGATGAGAAATGAGTCTAAACCTTAAACAAATGCACTGCGCGGTGAGTGCTTGTAGATTCGAGAGATCAATCTGTGCAAGTCCGGCCTAAACCAAGAAATGGTCGTTCCAGACTTGTTTGGTCACAAAGTGAAGGAGATGGGGTTGATCTTAGGGAGGGAAGCGAAGAAGGTGTTGAGAATGTGAAGGTGTTGGCTATGAATGACTTGTATCGAGAAAGCTGAACCGGCTTTGCGGGGTGTAAGCTATCGATTCGGTGTTTGAATACGATTGTATCAACACTTGCCTCTGTTGTCTGGACTTGTCTTGTTTCTCCTGTTTGGAAAATATGGAGGAGAACCTATTTATACAAGTCATTTGAGCCTTATTCACGTCTCTCGTGGGAAGTGGAGGAAGTGGAGTGATGGAGTAGTGGAGTTGTGTGTTGGTGTTACACGACCAGTCTTGCCCACTTCTCCTGTCATCTCTAACCGTCCATGACTTCCCGACACGTTCTTGTGATGGCGCGTTGCACGCCGCACGCCGTAAACCGCCGGACCAATACCCCAAGTATGTATCCCCAGTTTGTGACATGATTGATGTCTCGAGTGTGTGGATCGTGGGACCCTGAAAGTTGCATGCAATGCTAGATTAAATAACTAAATTATTTAGGAAGTCGATACTTGTGAAGTATCATGTGTATTCTATGCGTGTGCCGCATCATGGTGTGGTAGAGTGATGGGTGGTGATTACCATGACGCCTCACCGACCAATTAACTCGACTGTGGTTGTATAACCAAGCCGGTGAAGTTGGACGGACGAGATGATCTTTGAGACACTCATCTGGGACCGTTGATGGAATCGAGGGTTTTAGAAGAGGTGCGCAAGCATCCTCTTGACTCGGGTCGAATCCAAGCTTGGGATACGATTTTGGCCAGGCCGATCGTACATGCGTGTAGACGGCATGACGGTGTAGGCGCCCATACCCCATTATCTCACGAAAGTGTGATATGGACCACTCAATTCGTCCGGCAAAGTCGAGTGGTCGAGATCGGCCATGGCGTAAAACGAGTGCAAATAAGAGCCGCGCATCGTGCCAACTTCGGGCGCGCATTCCAAGACGACCAATCTTGGTCGGTCTTGGCCGATCGGTCCGGCGTGTAGGTGGTAGGCTGGTGTTCACGCCTATACCTGATTGTCCCATGAAAACGTGATCTGAGCCACTCAAATCGTCCGGCGAAGTTGAGCGGTCGAGATTAGTTTGCAATTGGGAAGTGTATCCACGCTAGTTTGGGCGCACGATTTGGGATAACCAGGCATGGTATGCCTTGGCCGACCAGGTGAGTAGATTGATGGGTCCACGGTGGTCATGTTGGTATGACCGGACCTGCTTAATCTAATCTTGGGCCCTCCATTCGTGCCGGAGAAGATGGACGCTCGTGATGCTCAAAACCCTAGTTTTGGCTTTCACGGCCGTGTAACCATGCCTTATTCGGGCGCACGGGTGGGATGACCAACCATGGTTGGTCCTGACCGATTGGTCGGGTATGTAGGCGGGCCACGGTGATTGTGTTGACATGCTCTGGGCCTTTTGAATCTACATCTACACCCTCCATCTATATCTGCGAAGATGGATGGTTGAGACTCATTTTTGTGACACATGTAATGTGCCGCAAACCCTAATTTAGGGTTTCCCGCCCATACCGCTCTGGTTTGGACATTTTGGCAAGCTATGTCAATGCGGGAGGCCGACCATGCGGGGTCCGCATTGGTTCGGCGGCGAATATTCCATACCTGCTTGGGGGTTATGGAATTGATCTGGGCCATCCAATCATGCTGGTGAAGTTGCATGATCGAGATCATATCCAGACTGATACGGACAGTGCGGATGCTCAATCGGGCTAGTATAACACACCGAGAGTTGCAGTCTGTACGGGTATTTCGTACATGCTTTCATTATAATGCTTGGAGGTTTGTGTTGCTATGCTAAGAGCAACACTCAGTCGTCATGCCGCACTGATAATGAGTACAGGAAATACAAGGCTGCTCACGCATTAATGAATAATGCTATAAATTCACAGGGTATATGGGATTGTTGCTACATGCTCAAACCTGGATGAATTTCGTGTATTTAATTCACAGAATGGGATTGTTGCCACATGCTCCATTCTAGGTGAATTAGTAAAGTGATGAAGTATTCAACACTTATTAATGGCTTTTATCTTTTACAAGATGTTAGCGCATAATTTTCTGGTTTTTTTTTACAATTTTAACCTTAAATGAAAATCCACCATCAACACTCATGTAAATTGTTTAGTTTGTTCCAACTACAAAGATTACATGGAGAAGGAGCATTGCTCTTACTGATTAACAAATCAATATCAACCTCAACATAAATATTATTCGTCATAACATGATTTAGCCTGTCAAGAGATTCTTGTTCATTCTGGAGATATAGATCAACATCAGAAGTTAGGCTTTCAAGTTTCTTTTTGAAAAGGCGAGGGTACCCAAATATACCTCAAGCTAAAATTTTCCTACCTATAAGACTTTTCTCCGAAAGTGATTGTATATGGACTGAGTCGAGACAATGCAACTAATCGGTTCACACTTCGTGTGATCGTCTATGGATACGAGATCGAGACAATACAACAACGAAGTATGTTTACTTGATACAAAGGTTTGGACTTAACCAAACACAATAGGATTGCTTATCAAGTAAATAGGAATTAACGTTTGTGTGATTTACTTTAATTATAATAAAACAATTACAATGCGGAAAATTGTATATATAATTTGAGTACAAATTGCTGGTCTCACATTGAAAGTTAGGCCAAAAGCTTGAATTCTAGAGCTCCTGGCCCCCGACCAATAAGAATCAAGGATTGTGAGATCTTTTCGGTATACATGCTCAATATCCATATATCAAACCTATTCGCAAAACAAAACCAATACCTTAATTTGTGAGATCGAAAATAAAACCCTAATCTCCAATTCTGCTGTCGGGATTAAGTGAAATAGTTAATTGAAGAAAGAAGGAATCAATAGAAATGGAAAAGCTTTGTATTTTATAGAACCTCTTAAGGTTTTGATTTCAGTATCTCCTAAAAATTATTGTCCTGCTGCGGTTGGTGCCTTATCTTTGTGTGTTTAGATGTTTCAGAGACTGATAATGAAACTGGTTTCTTGGTCAAATTCACCCCGTCCTCTACTCTCCCTCTCTCCCTCATTTATTTACCGTTTCTTTTATTGCTGTATTTTGATTATGCAGGTGAGTTATTATCAGGTCGAACCAGATGTGGGTTAGGACTTAGGATTTGTTCCTTTTCTTTCTTTATTTGATTTTGGATTTCTTATTTTTGGTTCTTCAATTAGAAACCTAACCAAGATTGTGATTTTTCAGTTTCAACATAACCAAGAAATTTTCTGTCTTTTTGTAGTGTGCTTTTGATGAACTGATCTATGTCTTTCTCTCCAATTGTTTTTTACCAGAAATAATAAACCAGCTACCAATTTTCTTCGGTTTGCAGAGGTGGTAAAAATCGTAACTATTGTGTTAATTTACTTTTTTGTTACTAAGTTTAGAATATCAAAGGTGTGGTGCACTATGTAGGCCCCAAATGAATACTCTAAAATTTATGACAGTCTTGACACAATTGCAAAAGGAAGTGTGGTCAGGAAGTCCAAAAGATTGATCACATCAGTGGTCATATGATTGATTTATGTTACTGTATTATTGTTGTATTGCTTCCATGTAACTTAGCTCTTGCCATGAAATTTAGTTTTTAGGTTTCATCAATAAACTTGGAGATCAGTTGAGGTATGCTTTATTGAGTATTGATGTATGTTTATTGAGTATTTTAGGTTTTATTTGTTTGGGTGAACTGAATGTTCAGATGATTGCAGACTCAGAGCTTGATAGCGAGTGGGGTTATTGTACGATCAACTAAATGGATATTATTATGATCCAAATCTGGCCCTACTCGGACGCAATAGGTATTGGCTTTTACATGATCTTCTTTTTGTCTCATTTCGCTTAATTTTGCATTTTATGTTTTTATTCATACTTTACTTCAACTGTTACCACTTCTCCGACGCCGAGTCAGCCCGATATTTTCCGGTACAGACACCTAAAGACCGAATCAGACTACCACACCTACTTGAGACACTTCGGTTACTATCTGAGACACTTTGGTTACATTTTGGCTACTGTTACTATTAGTTGGGTCACAGTTACCTTGATTGCACTAGGCAATCTAAACTTTAAAAACTCCAGTTCATGTTGTTTGCATGTTCTGAGGAACATTGGGTTGGATTCCATCCCGTCATTGCTTTGTGCTTTGGCACATTCTGATTTTGTTTTCAAAATCAGTTTGACCCTATATGTTTGGACCTTTCCTTTGTGAGAGAGAAGGTTTTCTGAAACTGTTTTTTAGATCTGTGGGGAAAGATTTGATTGGCAAGAATTGGTGGAGATACTATAACATGTATGACTATTGTATGATCTTGAGCAATCTCTGTAAGGTTTTCGATTACCTAAATCAGCTTTATCAATATAAGTTCTGAGGTTAGCCTCTTTTTCGAAAAAAAAAAAAAAGACTAAGAAATGTGGGCAAGCCAAGGTTAATCCCAGGTCGTCACTTGGTTTAGGTGTTCGATCCCAAGTTCCTTCTGATTTATGCACCAACATTAAGGACTCACTTGAAGCCTCAAAAACTTCTCTTATATAGAGGGCATATATTGTTGCTTCATTGAAAGGAATATATAAATTTGAGTTTGGAGGAAACAGGTTAATATCTTCACTTTGGCTCATCAAAAAAAAAAAGGATTTTCATTACGGATATGCTTTATATTTTTTTTAATGCAGAGGCAGAGAAGAAACCATTCTCTTGGTGCCCCTATCTTAATGATTAAGCAATTGACAAGATAATTAATGACGACCAATGAAGTGACCATTCTTCGTTTCTTTATATCTTCTGATCTAACAGAGCTTGGAAGGTCTCGGGTTGCAGTATTTTCCAAGAACTCTAGAATTTATTCGGTAAATAGCACCAACTTATCTTTTAATATATAGATACTAATGCTTCTCAAGTGGAACCTCTGCACACAGGAAACACAAGGATTTACTATTGCGTGTTATAAGACCCATGAATTTTCAGCGTCTTTTACACAAACAATTGGCTCCAGGTGCTACTGTCTGAATTTAATATTTGTTTCCATGTTTTCAACTTACTAAAATTTGCATAGCTCTACATTTCTTCTGTTAGTTTTGGGCTCACGTGTCATATCAAATATATTTTGCATTCCCTGCTAACGATATGTGTCGTTATTTGTTCACTGTTATGTATTTAACTTTTTTAATACCTTGGGGATTCCAGTCTCAATTGAATTTGATCGATTCATGTCCAGGGTTGTTACGTTTCTTAGGCAAGTGTGGTTGGTGGTTGAGATTTAAATTTATTGACAAGATGGTGGTGCCTGGTGCTGGACTTGATCCAGTGTTAGGGACATTTTGCTCAGTTTGATCCTTCTTTGTTGGTTCCATTTCATGCGTGTACACCGACACACCATATTACGGGTTGGTGATTTTAAGATTTTGTCTATTATATATAGTTTAGTGAATTTATTTTACTCTATCTCAAGCAGTTCTCTTTGTTTTATGGTATGACAGCTCACTTACTGTTTGGTGGATCAGGGACTTGATATGCGAATTGCTTTATCCATTTATGCTTATGCAGCAGGGGTTCAAGTAAATTATCTTCATGATATTCCTTTATGGTTATGAACCACAGGAGCCTTAACTAAGAGTTATTAGATTAAATTCCACTTACTTGCTGTCTTAGCTCAAATGGAAGAGCACATCATCTCAACGATGTAGTTGTGGGTTCGACTCCCACAGATGGCATTGTTATTTTAAGCCAAAACCATACATGCTTCCGATGAAAGTATATTAGTCCTTCTTGCTGCAATCTGTCGTGTCCCTAAGATTAGTTTATTTGTTGGTTTACATTTAACAACCGATGGCTTAGGAAAATGAGTCTACTGAAGTTGGTGTATCTTGAATGCACATCATTGATAGCTTGAGATGTTATTTCAATGTTTCAGGTCTTATGTTGTGGTGTTAAATCATTTCAGCAACTGCTCTGTTTTGGTAGTTTAGCTATTTAGGTTAGAGCTAAAGAAAAACACTGGCAATTATGAGCATAGGAAAAAGATGAACTATTAGAGAAAGCTACTAGACAACTATATGGTAGAAAAGCTATTAGACAGGTACATCGTATTGGTTCCAGATAACGTGAGTATTTGCTTGGTATTTTTTTTTTTAATGTTCTAAGCACTGAATGTTATGCACTATTTTGTTGCCTTTACATTTTTCTTATCAGAAAGTCTTGATATGTGAATAGTTAAATATGTGAAATATTCATAAAAGTGACCAGATTTATTTTCTCATCTTAATATTAACTTCAGGGATTTCGAGTTGTTGTAATGTTATGCAAGTATTTCAATTTCAAATTTTTGTTTGTACAACAAACTTCTAAAATGGAATGTATGACGCAGGGATGGGCGCAACTTCTTAACAATGTTCAGGGATTGGAGATGAATATAGTATCTTATTCTCTGTGAAACTTGAGCTTTAAAATGAGTATTAACTCATCATAATTCATTCTCCACCGCATTATATACAATGATGATAAGAGCCATGGGATTGATAAAACTGTGGATATTCACGGGCACAAAGTTGATATAACTAATCTCAAAAAAAGAGAAACAATATGGGACAACAAATTTGATCCCGTGCAACGCACGGGCGCACAACTAGTAAAAGTAAATGACATAGCAAGATTTTGTTAACGAGGAAACCGCAAATGTAGAAAAACCTCGGGACCTTGTCCAGAATTGAATACTCTCAGGATTAAGCCGCTACACAAAATTACACCTAACTTCGTATAGTTGAGACCAAGTAACTAACCCTATAGTTCACTTAGTTTCGTCTGTATTCCCACGCCTCCGACTTGTGAATAAGTCACGTACTTGGAACAATTCCTTTGGTCCGTATTCCAAACAATAAAGGAACAACAAATCTGTTTGGTATCAACTCTATTCAACCAAGTGATATGAGTCGAACAAAGGCTCTTCTGTTTATCTTAACTTAAACTCTTTCGTCGGGTCCTTAGATCTATCTTATGTTCAATCACCCAAAGGTAATCGTTTAAGATTAAGCCAATCAATACCTTTAATCGCAAGAAAACGTATCGATGCCGATCTACTCAATTAATCAATCCAATCTACCACAAGGATAAACCGTTTATTAATTGGATCCTCTTTTACCGAAACAAGTATTGTGCACACCAAAGATTATAAAATCCAAGTCAGATCTTCAATATCTTCTTTGTCTTCAAATCTTCTTAAATCTTCAATAAAAACCTGCACACAATCACTTGAATCTCTTGTGATCAATCACGCACAGAACGGAGTCTGTTAACAATGGATTATCACAAGATCGTCTTTAGAACTAACAACAGTCTAAAGATACCTGTCAAAACTCTGAACTAGTTTGAGTGAACCTTATATCAGAAGAGAAGATTCTCAAGAATAAACAAACTAGGTGCAATCAGATTTCAACCACCGTTAGTCAATCAAATCAATCAAAAACAAAGATAAACCGCAATTATCTAGTTTCCCACCAACAGGTCCCGCCAGAGCTTCTCAATCCCAAAGAAGACTTTAAATTGAGTGCCCGTAAGAGATTTTGCCTAATTAGGTTACTCTCCTCTCCGAATATGCGGCTACACCAGTAACAACAACAAAAGAGTAAATCTGTTGTTACGAAGGATTAGTTTGCTAGAAAGGCAAACTTCGTGTATTTATAGACAAGGAAGTTTGGACACCAAGGAATTTCCAAAACCGAAAATATTCTCAAGATATTCATAAAAGCACAGATTCGGTTTTCATAATTCCTGGAAATGCTTTGTCCAAAAATAACGATCGAAATCTCTCTGAAAATCTAATTAGTAAACGCACATTACTAATTCTGTAATTTCTCTACAAAATGAAATTAATAACATTAATTAAAAGATTCTTAACTTACTTATGTTTCGATACTGGGATTCTCTTCCCTTAACCGTTAAGGAATATCTTTGAACAATTATAACAATAAACATTCACATCACGTGTTCAAAGTTTGTCGACATCTTAACTTTGTAAGTTCTCTTTCACACTTACAACCTTGAAACCGATTTGCCACACTTCCAAACAAGTTTAGAATTGGTTCATCTGACTTTCAAGAACTATGTGATTGATCAAACCAACATTCAATCACAATCATGGGTTTACGGTTCTACCAAAACAAGTTTCGGTTCTACCTCCATGTGAGTATTGAGCATAGTCACACTAGCTTCCCAAAAGTTCGGTTGACTACGTACTAGGATCGGTTCCCCACATATATATGATATCTAACTTATATGTGTTGCATATGTCCATAGGATCGGTTCACCTTTCTGCTATAAACCTTGTTACACCCCATACAAGGATCGGTTCCCTTTGATGTACCGCACCCCTTACTAGGATCGGTTCCCTTTCCCTTACTAGGATCGGTTCCCTTTCCCTTACAAGGTCAGACATACAAAATCCGATCATACCACAGGTGATTACTTAAGAATGGTTTTACTAATAAAAGTTATACCAATACATAAGTCAGGCCTTTGTGAACAATTCTACCAAGAACACAACAAGTTGTGAGCGGTTATACTCTATCACACATATTGGTTGTTCATAAGATATGCAATGAATAACAAAACCAATAACACCTGGCAATTTCCTTTTCGGTTCACATACAAGTTTATGAACTTACTTCCTTAGAACACATGTAAACATTGTTCCCTAGGATGAAATCCTCACCTCATACCCATACATAATCACAATAACATTCAAATGATTATGGCGATGTCTTATCTACAAAGTTTAATGGTTAAGCAATAAACCTCGTATTGTATTCCTTAATAATATGTCTATCTAGAGTTCAAATATGTTTCTCAGTTATGTTTTCAATATGCACGACTTGAAAGATACGTTAGGGAATGAAACAGTTCAAGTGAAATATAACTAACCTCAAGTGGAAGGATGATTGTTGTCGTTATAGCTCCTTGCTTCTTCACATCTTCAAGTCTTCGCAATACTTGTAATGTCTCATATCCTAATACTTTCAAGCTAACCTATACGAAGTTTAACTCTAGTACATAATCAAGAGACTCTTAACATGAGTTTTGATTCACTAAAATATGACAACCAAACTTGACATACCAACGCTTGGTGGTTTCAACCGAGCCATGCTCTAACAATCTCCCCCTTTGTCAATTTTAGTGAGAAAACACTTACATCATATGGATAAACAAATTACAATAATTCATTACAATCCGCTTGATTCCCGATTCAACAGCACAGTGAAACTGTTTACATTCAATCCTTGAAAATGTCGTTGTTGA
The DNA here is from genome assembly GCA_023531295.1 of Papaver armeniacum. Taxonomy (NCBI): domain Eukaryota; kingdom Viridiplantae; phylum Streptophyta; class Magnoliopsida; order Ranunculales; family Papaveraceae; genus Papaver; species Papaver armeniacum. Next base: position 149,965 of record JAJJWW010016215.1, read on the forward strand.
CATTATAATAACAAAGCTATTAATCCCCCTAAGGAAGATAAGTAGATATTCAATCCGCACATCTTTGTTATACCAATCATATGACATGTTACTCCCCCTTAGTCTGTGCTTTCACTCTTTCGTTAGATAAAAACATTCAAGTACCAATGTTATTTTCCCTAGCGATGCCAATCAATATAAATATCAATGCCAGCATCACCTGTTTACTCCATATATTTCTCCCTCTTTTTGTCACAAAAATGACAAAGAAACGAAAAAATAAAGGACAACACGAAAAGAATCTTACAAATCTCAGAATAGACTTGCAAACCTAGTTAGGCACGAGCGTTCCACACATCATGTTCTGATAACCAATATCAAAACCGAAACTACAAGTAGTCTTATTTTGATATGTTACCAAGGAAACAATTGCCCGAAACAATTTTTCCAATTTAGTTTAGCAAACCAAAATCAACTAAGCATATTAGTCCCTTTGCTAAACCGATTGTTCAAAAACAACCGCCTAATTCGATAAGACCAAAATAAAGATAAACTCCATTTTTCTCATCAGGTTCTAATTATCCATAAACTTAGACCTTTCAATTTTAAACAAGACAAGTACTAGGTTAGTTAACTAGCATTTCTTGCTTATGCATTCGATTAGACTTGAATAACCGAAACCTCACTTCGATAAGTCTAACTAAGATCAGAATTAACTTAGTTTATCTTATCCGGAATCGAATTGGACTAAACAACTCATTATTTCGTTAAGACATAAATAATTCATACAAACCAAAATAAACCAACTTGCATAATTATTCACCTCAACCGGAAGCAATTGAAACAACATAGACATTATAAGCACCGCAATTGCACCGTAATTTTGTAAGCCTAAACGATTGATACCATACAAAAGCAAGATAACAATAGTTTTCTTATCAGAACCAATTTAATCACACACACACATCAATTGTACCGAAATTTTGTAAGCCTAAACAATTGATACCACACAATAAAGCAAGATAACAATAGTTTTTCTTAACCGGAACCAATTGAAACACACATCCACACACACATCATGGAATAAATATCAACTGAACCGAAATTTTGTTAAGCAAAAGCAACAAATATATATAATATAAACTCAGGCTTTTCTTAAACAGGAAAACAATTAACTAACAAGATTGTTACCTCAAATTTCGCATCCACTTCTCCAATATGATTGCATCTTCGTCCAGGGAGAATTGATATCGAAATATCACCACGTTGTCATCCTTATGCGTGAATAAAAGAATAACAACACACCTCAACCTTTAACAGAGAAAGGTTGAAGACCGGTTTTAACAATTGCAAGCAAAAGTTGAAAACCGTCGAATCACATATACTTTAATGCTAAACCAAAACCGATTCAACATATTGTGACTTTTTCACATATTGTTTCTATTAGAACCCCTCATAATCCTTTGATAAAGCCTACCTACAAGGGCTAGAACTTAATCCCGCTAAATCAAAAAGTCACCCAAACCATGAGGGTTCACAATATGAGATCGAATATTAAGGTAGTAAAACCGAAATCAAACATCCCATAAACTTCATAGCAATAAGGTAAAAGCAATTAAGCACAGGCTATGTAAACCAAAAACTATCACAAGAAAAATTACCAATCACATAATTTTATTCATAATAGACCAATACAATCAATGAAAGAAATCAAAAATTGATGTCTATTTTTCTTCTCATTTGTGAAACTCTGAAATAGACTTTTTAGAGTTTTCATCCAATGCTGAAACTGGATCCATGATTTCTTGGATTCCAATCATCTTCAATGATCACGAGCCTAGATTCAAGACTCACAACATTGTTATTGACTTCTTTAACTTCCTTTTTCAAATCATTTTCCATGTTCCTTACTTCACATAAAATTAGATCCAGCTTTGGTGAAAGATTCTTGAGAAGATTATCATTGAGAGAGGAGATCTCTTCATTAGGAACATCATCTTTGTCAAGCACTTTGGAGATGAATCAGAATCTCCATCGGACGATTCAAGACGAAGTTTCTTGTTTGGAAACAATATTGTCCAGACTTTTTAGGTTTTCCGAGAACTGCAACTAGAGGTGGACATTTTTGACAGAACTCTGTGAAAATGAGGCAATATATTTTACCTCTTATAAGTTTTAGAACTTTTCTTCAAAGATATTTGAGAATATTTTTCATAACCGAAAAATTAATTTTTAAAAATATTTAAAACAAAATATTTACATCAGTATCCTTACTCCATATTATTAAGGGTAACTCGTAAGGATTCATGATAATCGGTTAGACTATCAAAATCTGGTTGTTGAATTTTCTTCCTTTGGAGATTTTAACAGAATGTTTGAGCACTTAGATTCACTTCTTAGTCTTGTTGTGGGATCATGATACTCAAGGAGCTTATTCTCTTGTTTCGAAGAGATTTTCGATCTACGATTAGATCTTGATTTTCTGGTTTTATACAGTCTCTCTCTCTATTTTGTATTTAAACATTCCCTTTGAAAATGCCCGCTTTGTTTGCACAGAAAGCAAACACCAGAATTATTACGCTTCCTGGAATCGGATCCCTTAGATCTCTTTATTCTTGCCTTCTTGTTTCTTGAATCATTCAACCTAGGTGATGAATTTTCAAAGCAATTGAGTCTCTCTCTCAATTTCTGATTTTCTGCTTTTAACACCCTAATCTCATCTTGACAAGAACGAATGTCGGAGATGACTTTAGATACTTGTACTCTTTCGGAACATTGAGTAATCTCGATTTTCTTTAGACGTTTGTTAAATTTCTCTTTATCATTCAGAAAACTCTGTTTGAGTTGATCAAGCGATGACTTTATTTCACAAATGTCAGACTTAAGAAGATGAGTTCTTTTATCTTTACATGGAAATGTTTTTTTCGAAAATCAAAGGATTGAACTCTTCATGAGTATCTATGTTTGGAAGGGTTTCAGAATCACATATTTCTACAATAGTTGCAACATGATCTATCTCATCAACTTGATTATTCTCATTAGGACAATAATCAAGAGTGGCAGTATAAGCTTTTATTTTCCACTGTGTGTCCTTGGTTGGACAGTCTGGAGAGATATGGCCAAAGCCTCTGCACTTGTAACATTGGGGAATAACATCATCATCATCCCATGTGTCTTCACATTTAAGTGGAGGAACACTTTTCCTTTTTGACGCATGTGCTCCTCTTTTTCGATGTCTCAACAGTTTTTTGAATCGTTGAGTAATAAGACACAAGTGATGGTTTATTTCTCCTTCATCTTCAGAAAAGAGATATTTTTGATCATCGTAATCTTCCGAATATTGAGTCGAAGCTCCTTTTATGGCTTTATAGCCCAGATTGTCCTTTTGTTTAGACAACATTTCTTGATCAAAGATCTTTAGTTTTCCAACTAAGGAACTTATAGATAGAGATGAAAGATCATTAGCTTCAACGATTGCATGCTTCTTAAAATCGTATCTAGATGGCAACGATATGAGAATCTTACATATTATATCCTTTTCAGAAATAGTCTTTCCTAATGAGAAAGAGCCATTAATTATCTCAGAGAGTTTAATGTGAAACTCCTAAAAAATGTCGTTATCATCCATTTGAAGGTTTTCCCACTCGGAAGTGAGGGTTTGAAGTCTAGCTTCTTTCTCTGAAGAATTTCCTTCGAATACGATCTAAAGATTATCCCAAGCTTCTTTCGAAGTTTGACATGTTGACACATGATATTGTAGGTTGCGACTTACAGCATGAATAATAGCATTCAAACCATCTGAATTTTGCTTTGCAAGTGCCTTTTCTTCGTTCGAAAACTCTGCTAAGCGTTTAAACTCAGTTTCTGAATTTTCTCTCTTTGATAGAGTATAACCATCGACGACTAATAGCCAAGTATTAAAGTCTCGTGATTGAAGAAAAGATCTCATAGCAGATTTCCACCATAGATAGTTGGTTCCGTCAAATCTTGGCGGCATGTTAATTGAAGTCGATTCATGAGAACTCGAGTTCATTCTTATAGGTTGGATCGCACCAAACACAAATTGTTAGATCTTTTCATGTTTGTCTGCTCTGATACCAATTGAAAAGGCGAGGGTCCCAAATATACCTCAAGCTAAAACTTTTCCTACCTATAAGTCCTTTCTCCGAAAGTGATTGTCTATGGACTGAGTCGAGACAATGCAACTAATCGGTTCACACTTCGTGTGATCGTCTATGGATACGAGATCGAGACAATACAACAACGAAGTACGTTTACTTGATACAAAGGTTCGGACTTAACCAAACACAATAGGATTGCTTATCAAGTAAATAGGAATTAACGTTTGTGTGATTTACTTTAATTATAATAAAACAATTATAATGCGGAAAATAAAAGTAAATGACATAGCAAGATTTTGTTAACGAGGAAACCGCAAATGCAGAAAAACCCCGGGACCTTGTCCAGATTGAATACTCTCAGGATTAAGCCGCTACACAAAATTACACCTAACTTCGTATAGTTGAGACCAAGTAACTAACCCTATAATTAACTTAGTTCCGTCTGTATTCCCACGCCTCTGACTTGTGAATAAGTCACGTACTTGGAACAATTCCTTTGGTTCATATTCCAAACAGTAAAGGAACAACAAATTTGTTTGGTATCAACTCTATTCAACCAAGTGATATGAGTCGGACAAAGGCTCTTCTGTTTATCTTAACCTAAAATCCTTCGTCGTGTCCTTAGATCTATCTTATGTTCAATCACCCAAAGTTAATCGTTTAAGATTAAGCCAATCAATACCTTTAATCACAAGGAAACGTATTGATGCCGATCTACTCAATTAATTAATCCAATCTACCACAAGGATAAACCGATTATTAATTGGATCCTCTTTTTACCGAAACAAGTATTGTGCACACCAAAGATTATAAAACCCAAGTCAGATCTTCAATATCTTCTTTGTCTTCAAATCTTCTTAAATCTTCAATAAAAACCTGCACACAATCACTTGAATCTCTTGTGATCAATCACGCACAGAACAGAGTCAGTTAACAATGGATTATCACAAGATCGACTTTAAAACTAACAACAGTCTAAAGATCCCCGTCGAAACTCTGAACTAGTTTGAGTGAATCTTATATCATAAGAGAAGATTCTCAAGAATAAAAAAACTAGGTGCAATCAGATTTCAACCACTGTTAGTCAATCAAATCAATCGAAAACAAAGATAAACCGCAATTATCTAGTTTCCCACCAACGGGTCCCGCTAGAGCTTCTCAATCCCAAAGAAGACTTTAAATTGAGCGTCCGTAAGAGATTTTGCCTAATTAGGTTACTCTCCTCTCCGAATAGGCGGCTACACCAGTAACAACAATAAAAGAGTAAATCTGTTGTTACGAAGGATTAGTTTGCTAGAAAGGCAAACTTCGTGTATTTATAGACAAGGAAGTTTGGACACCAAGGAATTTCCAAAACCGAAAATATTCTCAAGATATTCATAAAAGCACAGATTCGGTTTTCTTAATTCCTGGAAATGCTCTGTCCAAAAATAACGATCGAAATCTCTCGGAAAATCTAATTAGTAAATGCACATTACTAATTCTGTAATTTCCCTACAAATGAAATTAATAACCTTAATTAAAAGATTCTTAACTTACTTATGTTTTTATCCTGGGATTCTCTTCCCTTATCCGTTAAGGAAAATCTTTGAACAATTATAGAAATAAACATTCACAACACGTGTTCAAAGTTTGTCGACATCTTAACTTTGTAAGTTCTCTTTCACACTTACAACCTTGAAACCGATTTGTCACACTTCCAAACAAGTTTAGAATTGGTTCATCTGACTTTCAAGAACTATGTGATTGATCAAACCAACATTCAATCACAATCATGGGTTTACGGTTCTACCAAAACAAGTTTCGGTTCTACCTCCATGTGAGTACTGTGCATAGTCACACTAGCTTCCCAAAAGTTCGGTTGACTAGGTACTAGGATCGGTTCCCCACATATATATGGTATCTAACTTATATGTGTTGCACACGTCCATAGGATCGGTTCCCCTTTTAGCAATAAACCTTGATGCACCCCATACAAGGATCGTTTCCCATTGATGTACTGCACCCCTTACTAGGATTGGTTCCCTTTCCCTTACTAGGTTCGGTTCCCTTTCCCTTACAAGGATCGGTTCCCTTTCCCTTACAAGGTCAGACATACAAAATCCTATCATACCACAGGTGATTACTTAAGATCGGTTTTACTAATAAAAGTTATACCAATACATAAGTCAGGCATTTGTGAACAATTCTACCAAGAACACAACAAGTTGTGAGCGGTTATAATCTATCACACATATTGGTTGTTCATAAGATATGCAATGAATAACAAAACCAATAACACCTGGAAATTTCCTTTTCGGTTCACAAACAAGTTTATGAACTTAATTCCTTAGAACACATGTAAAAACATTGTTCCCTAGGATGAAATCCTCACCTCATACCCATACATAATCACAATAACATTCAAATGATTATGGTGATGTCTTATCTACAAAGTTTAATGGTTAAGCAATAAACCTCGTATTGTATTTCTTAATACTATGTCTATCTAGAGTTCAAATATGCTTATGATTATGTTTTCAATATGCACGACTTGAAAGATACGTTAGGGAATGAAACAGTTCAAGTGAAATATCACTAACCTCAAGTGGAAGGATGATTGTTGTCGTTGTAGCTCCTTGCTTCTTTACATCTTCAAGTCTTCGCAATATTTGTAATGTCTCATATCCTAATACTTTCAAGCTAACCTATACGAAGTTTAACTCTAGTACATAATCAAGCGACTCTTAACATGAGTTTTGATTCACTAAAATATGACATCCAAACTTGACATACCAACGTTTGGTGGGTTCAACCGAGCCATGCTCTAACACTTTTCAATTCCTGAAAAAACTTCAAGGGATTTTAAACCTGGTGGAGGTTTATATAGAATTTCTTCTACAAACTTAATTAAATCAGACATGGAAGAGAATTCTGGAATCCCGGATCTGGTGGTGCATTTATTGAGATAACACTATTGTCCATATCAGATCGTTACAAACACAGACTTATGAGGTCTTTATTGTGTTTGCCTGCTCTGATACCAATTGAAAATGCGGGGATCTAACAACCACACCCAACAATTCGTTTGGCAATCTGAGAGGACTTACTCTAATATACTTTCTAGAGAATCAACTAGACAGTCAAACTCAATCTAGAGTAAAGTATATCAAAGAGTTTAATATCACTGTTTCACAATGTAATCAGCAAATCAAACAAATAGAAATCCGCGAGCCTGATTATTATGTGAAACAACTTGAACTGTACCAAAGACCAATGTTCAAGTGTCAATCAATTTAAATCAACAACCAAAGGTTGGATATTCTAATTGATTGATCTTAACGCACAACCTGTGATATTCAATCATATAACAAAATATAATGCGGAAAAGAAATAACACAGACACCAAAATTTTGTTAACGAGGAAAACCGCAAATGCAGAAAAACACCGGGACCTAGTCCAGTTTGAACACCACACTGTATTAAGCCGCTACACTCTAGAGTCTAGCCTACTACAAATTAACTTCAGACTGGACTGTAGTTGAACCCTAATCAATCTCATACTGATTCAAGGTACAGTTGCGTTCCTTACGTCTCTGATCCCAGCAGGATACTATGTACTTGATTCCCTTAGCTGATCTCACCCACAACCAAGAGTTGCTACGACCCAAAGTCGAAGACTTGATAAACAAATCTTTCTCACACAAAAAAGTATATAGATTGAATAAATCTGTCTCCCACAGAATTACCCAAGAGTTTTGTTCCGTCTTTTGATAAATCAAGGTGAACATGAACCAATTGATAGCTTAGGACTTATATTCCTAGAAGAACGACCTAGTATTATCAATCACCTCACAATAATCTTAATCGACTAGTGAAACAAGATATTGTGGAATCACAAACGACGAGACGAAGATGTTTGTGATTACTTTTATCTTGCCTATCATAGAAATTAATCCCGAGTCAATTATTTCAATTGTACTCAATACGATAGAATCGGGCAAGATCAGAACACGCAACTACAAAGAAAATAATTGGGTATGGCTTCACAATCCCAATGAAGTCTTTGAAGTCTTTACCCTACAGGGTCTCGGAGAAACCTAAGGTTAAAGGAGAATCGACTCTAGTTTATGCAACTAGTAACACACACGAGGTGTGGGGATTAGGTTTCCCAGTTGCTAGAGTTCTCATTTATATAGTTTTCAAATCAGGGTTTGCAATCTAAGTTACCTTGGTAACAAAGCATTCAATATTCACCGTTAGATGAAAAACCTGATTCAACCAAGCTACTATCTTTCAACGGTTAGATCGAACTTAGCTTGCTACACACAAATGAAATGTACCCTCATTTAGGTTTATGTAACCGTACCCAAACATGTACACCATGTTGGCTCACAAATAGTTAACCGAGGTTAGCCATATGATTACTCTCATATCAACCTTATTCATCTTAACCATAACTAGTTCAAATGACTCAAATGAAACTAGTTAAAGAGCCGTTCAATTGTTATATTCTCATAGAAGTATATAAGAACACAATTGAAGCAAAATCGGTTTGATTCACTTGAATCAATCATAAACATTATAGCCACGGTTTGCAAAGATTGCATTCCTTATTATATAAATGTTTATGTTCATGTTCATAACCGATTTTAGAACTTTAACCTTCAAGTATGCAAACGTGTACGCATACTTGAAATACCCGGACCAAGATTGGGTTTCACCAGTATGCAAACGAGTACGCGAACTTTCAATCCCAGCAGAAATTCTCGAATATGAACCTGTACGCCAGTACGCAAACGGGTACGCATACTTAGGTTCCCGGATTTCTCAAACCAACATGTACGCGAACGGGTGCGCATACTATGGTTCCCGGACATGGATTACATATGTGCAAGAGTGCACCACATGACATATCCAATAATGGTTAAGTGTTCTAAACTCTTATTTCAATCATTGAAACTTTCTTAGAGGATGACAATATCCGTTTTCACACACTATTAGCATCAAAACAATTTTCAAGATATTGAAATAATCATAACGAAACATTCAAGACTACACCAAATGATTGTATCACACAAACCATGTAAGATATTACTCGGCAATTTTCACATGATATAAGATGAACTTGGTCGAAGCGAAAGCTTGCCAACACATATTTCAAGAAATATGTAAGCGAGATAAACTCAGCTCGAAATCTCAAATGTGTATATAGAAAACTATATCGTAATACGACTTATGTCTCAATATAAAAGATAAAGTAGGAATAAACTTTCCAAGTGATAGATGAGTTTCAGCCTACACATACCTTTTGTCGATGAAGTTCCACAAGCTCCCCTTAGTAGTTCTTCGTCTTTAAATGACGAACGCCGTGAAGTCTAAGCTCAACTACACAGTTTATGTCCTAGTCCGAGACATCTATAAATAGGATAGAAATCAAGACTTATAGTTTTGATCACTAACATTGACAAACATGCTTGAGATAGCAACGCATGCGAGTTCGACCGAGTAGTGCTCTAACAACATGATCAAGACAAGTGCATGCTTTCAACAATTCCTAAGCTAAGTAAAGAGTTGAAAATAGGCATGCAATGGCCTATATGTAAGTTCAAGGCATGTTTTATGCCTAGAAAGGACTCGAAAGCCAGTGATACATGTAATAATGCATCGGCACTAGCCTCTATGGCTTTAAACCATTTGCAGAAAAAGGACAAGTTGGAATGGTATGGAAGCTAAGTTAGCTGCATCATGCTTAATGAACATGCTTGCAAGGGAAAATGAACATGCATTCGCCTAGTTTAAAGGTCTGGTTTGTAGCATCATAGCTGCGCATCAGGGAGTTATGGACTGCGCATAACTGGCGCGCTAGGCATAATTTTCCGGTCCGTCACGGGCCTATACGGACCAGGCCATTATTGCTTGGCCTATATGTTTTAAAATGATGATTGCGAGGATAAACCTTTCGAGCGTCCATCAACCCGATGACTTTGATAGATCCCCGATTGATAAATTGCAATTGGGTTTGCGTAGTCAGAAATAAGGTCTCTTATCCACTTTCGTGGTGGAAAAGGCGTGTCTGGCGTCTGAGTTAACAAACTCATTCGCATCTAACCTAAAGTTATATTTATATGGACTTATATACCGATTCATTAAGTGCGTTGCGGGATTCTGGTTATGGCGACGACATTTGTGTGCATTTGCATCACGCAGTTGGGGGTTTAGGACGAGGAGTGTTGTGAAAAAATGGCTCATGCGTCTGGCCGTTTGCAACGTGCACGCAGTGTGTTATCTTCCTTATGTATTTGCCACGACCTTTACTAAATCATGGATGGTGTGAAATAATTCATCAAATTGGTTAGTTATAAAAGCGTATGCTTCGTATGAATCTAGACAATCTTATTTTTTGAACATGAAGAAACAAAGAAGTCATTGCAAATGCCGGGGAAACTAGGCCCGTTAAAGACACAAAATATAGGATAAATCAAAAGTTGTCATATAATGGATACATTGATAAATCAAAAAAATAGATATCAGTTTAATATCTGATATGTGAGTCATCGGCTCACACGATATTAAATTAATTTTTTGGCCTGGCGCACCCCCACCAACACTAACAAAAGCATTCAAGTGCATTGACTCAAGTCATCTGCTTTGTGTGTTATCTCAAACTTGTCTAAAGTACGTATTAGACATTCTACCTTTCTGAAAGAAATTTAACACCATGAAACAAATCATTCTACCTTTCTGAAAGATGCACCTGGCATTCCAATTTAACACAAGGGCAACAAATTCGAGCGAACTGAGTACGGACTACAGTTTTGAAACTTTATGGCTTTATTCGGGTACATATAAGGATAGTTGGTTTCAGAAACTATGCCGTAAGTTTCTTACATCACATTATCTATAGGCATCATCTTGGATTCTTGCTCCGGGGAAACAAGATATCATGGTCGGCACTACACAAGCCAGTATCACTGACATTGTCTATTTGTTTTCTGAAAAATTTAGTCATTTTCAAGTACCTGAGTTAGTAGGACATTGATCTATAGTAGAAACTCTTTTAATTAATACTCGATTATTTAATAAACTCTCTTAAATAATATTTTGGCCGGTCCCGAGTCGGGGAAAACGTGCCAAATTAATATTTCGCTAAAATTATAAGATAATACTTTTTTGATGACCTATGTAGACCCCATATGAAATATAAATTAATAATGTATATATTTATTCAATACATTAGCGATTTACGAAGACTTTTTGAAAATGATTTAATTGTCTTTTGTTTTTTGCTAAAATCAATATCGCATTGAATTTCATCTCTAATTTTTCTTATCATTGTAAGAATTTTTGGTGTTGTTTTCTCATAGCTCAGCAAGAAATTATTCAATGTGATTGCCGCTTTAATATCCTCGTTTCATGAAGGGGGCTCTATTTTAGAAATTTCATCATCTTCTTCCACATCTTTATCAGTTCCCATAACGCTCTCGATTATTTCTTCATCAGTCAACAACTGTGTAACTTCATTTCCTTTCACATAATTTAGGACATCTTCGACATTCATTGAATTGCGACAGCCCAATTTCTCGATCAAATTTTGCAAGCCTTGAGTGATTTCACTGTCTGTATGTTTATTCAAATTGTCTAAACTTGTGTTATCTGTTGATCGAAGTTTACAATGACGAAAGCATCAATTTTGTCTAACTTGTGATATGAAAGAAGGGGCACCTAGCTCAACTGGTCATCCCTGTTTCCCTAAGTTTCATGCGCTCCAGGAGGTCCCATGTTCGAGCCCCCAATGACGTAATATTGCAGGAATTAACATGGAAGGTAGAGTTAGCTTGCCCCCCTTGTGACACAATCTCAGCCCCCCATTCGCTTCGGCTCCCTTGGCTAGGTTACCCATGAGGCTCGCTAGTAGGCTAGCACGGTAACCTGTTCAATTAATGTAGTAGTACGTTGTTGGAGCTTAGCTTGTTAGGCTTCCAACTAGTTAATGTAATACTCTTTATCTAATAATAAAAAAATTAAAAATTGTATAAATTAATAATTATTAATTTATCGGTTAATTAATATCTCGTTTAATTAATAAATTTTGATGGTCCCGACAACATTAATTTATAGAGTTTCTACTGTAATTTGTCATGAATTCTTCAATTGACTTATACCATATGATGTGAAGTATTCTTGTTGGAGTTTTGCTACCTGGTCTGAACAAAATAAAAGTGCGAAAGGGTGTTGCTTCCTTGGGATTCAAAACAAAACCGATCAAGTGAATATGCAATTCCATGTCAGCAATAATCCAGCACACATGTTCTTAGCTTATGCGTTATGCCACTACCGAGTTTGTTGCAGGGCCTGCTTACTCATTAGGTTTACAAGGAGATGGAAAGGACGATGAGTTGATAAAGACAAAGGACTAGCTCAGCCAGGATTTCATCACCATGTCATTCTAGCCTTCCAGGCCCAGAATAAAACACCAAAATTTTTGTGCAAGTGTAAACCCTAGAGCCATTAGTGCGCAGTTATACTGCAACTAATTTCATATATTGCTGCACTTTCCAGAAGTTACCAATTCAGAAGCAACCATCTCACACCCATATTCTGATTTTGGCTAATTGATTTGAAATTTTCGATCTCGAGAGATATAGGTAGAAATTTTAGAGGATCCAAGCGCATATTTTGTAGTTGAGTGCGTAGTTGGATTGAATGTGCGATGAAGAAGAAGCAGGAATCGTTTGTATAAATTATCCCATAACTCTTTGGAGGTGTTGGAGCTAGAGACATGAACTATTACGAAGCGAAGTGAAGCATTAAGAAGTAAGAGAACACAGGTATCTTCATCTGCCAGGATCGAGTAATTTGGATTAACGATTGGACCGAGGATCTTGTACTAGAAATTGTAAATTGGGGGACAAATCTTTGGATCCCATCAACATAACCTAGACACACGAAATTTTCTAAGAAGCTGGAGTGATTAAAGATTTCCAAGTTAAGAAATTATCATCCTGAAGCTTAAGAGGAATGATATTTGCTAGAGTATGAAGAGGAACATTGGTAATTGAAGATGAAGATTGATTAAGCGAGACATGATGTAGATTCGGATGTAAATGTTGAAGATTTAATGAAGAAGAGCAGGCGAATTGAATCCAAAGAGAGTAACTCAAGCGATTTTATGCTAGACTCACAGGATACTTGAGTAATCCAATAGACAATACGGTGTTAGTTACATCGATTCTGATTAAAGTATTAAAGTGATGTGTTACTAGTGTAAACCTAGAGCCATTAGTGTTATCTGCAACTAATTTCATATATTGCTGCACTTTCGAGAAGCAACCATCTCACACCCATATTCTGATTTTGGCCAAAGAGAAGTATTGTGTTTGGGCGCAATGTTGGTAAGAAGATTATAAGCCACTTCTATCCATGAAAAACAAGAAATAATGTAAAATGAAAGGGAGTGATAGCCCCACATTGTTTGGATAGGAGAGAAGATGGAAAAAACAGCCCTATAAGAGAAACGTGAAGTGCATCTGGAAATCATACTTACCTGGACGGGGTCTATGATTGATCACGAAGGATCATGGCCTAGGTTAGTGACTTCCATTGCACTTTGGAAGGGCGCTAGCCTAAGATCTCCCCATTGAGGGAGAGTCTACGTCATAATTTGTTCCTGAGGGGGAACGCGTCCGCGCGGCCCCTGCCAATCTTGCAAACCCAAAATTTGTCATGGTTTTTCAGCTGTTTACAGAAAAACCATTTTTCTGTTGGATTCCTGACTAAACAAAAATGAAGTCTGGCAATGAAATACCACTGAATTAGATTTTCAAGTACTCATTTTTCCATGGCATGCTACAGCCAAATCGATCTCTGAAGTGAGTTGATCTGAGACTTGTAGTCAAAGTTCAAAGTTGAACTATGATGGATAGTGTGTATTTATTCAGCAGAAGTACTTTATGTAGAAATGCTATCATCAATTTCATAAACCCAAAACTTCTCAGTTGATTGCATCTAATAAAGTTTCCAGCTGCTCCCTTTCCCTAGTGTTTACCATTTTGCAGTTACCCGACTAAACAAAATGAAGTCTTGTAAATGAATATCCACTACTCAGGCAGTTTTTCTCGTTCTCATTTTTCCATGGCATGCTACAGCTCTGAAGTGAGTCTTGTAATTTGTAAATCCAATTGATCGTTAAACATGATCCAAGCTGAAACTATGATGGATATCCAGCAGAAGTACTTCACTGAGAAATCTGACCATCAAAATTTGTGCGCATTCCTGCATTAGGATTCCAATTGTTGTTGGCAATGGTATATGGGGTTTAATTGCAGTATTTCAATTAAATTAACTGACAGCTGGAGGACGAGATTGTAGAATACTTCTAGCTCTATCACATTATTATAGTTTTCAGTAAGTTGTTGAGAAAACTTAATTGTAGTGCCAGTGATAGGCCAATTCTGTGAATGATGTCATTTCCTCACAACTGAAAACTCCAGAGTATAGTCAGAATAGGAGGGCCTGTGCCTCTCCGGAAGTAGCTTAGATTGCAGATTTTTTCGTTGGTAACGCAATACTACTTATCACAAAGTTGCTTCAAAAAAAAAAAAAAAAAATCAAGTATAACAGATTCTCAGCAAAACATTATTCAAGTTGTTAACTTCAAGCAAGTCTACGGAACATTCTGGATTTCATAAAAATGTAAAATGATTTGAAATTGAAATACATAAGCAAAATCATGGAAACTGAGTTTCATTGCTAACGTTGTCACTAATCACACATTTTGTCTTCAAGAAATAATAACAATGGAGAAACAAATCAAACACATAGTAAAAAACTAACAACTGCGTTTTAGTACATTGTTTTCACATCCCTAAATGTAAATGCAAGTAAGTGGCAAATGTCTAGCTAAGACCGTGTAAAAATGTTTCAGGGGATGGATCTAGCTAGGACCACAACATAACTTGGACTGGTAGTGACTTTAAGTCTGCAATGAAAAGCGACTAGTCCCACATAGGTTACAAAGCACAGCTCTACTCAAAATGATCTGTATATAACAAGTTCTTCACGCTTGCCAAAGATTTACGCAGCCGTGTGGTAAGCACAAAGCGAACTATTCTAAGCGGCATACGCCTATTTTTGGAGGGTTTCTCTTTTCCAAGAGGAACCCAACAATTTTAAATTCCAAAATGTTTGGTTCCGAAAGCGTTAGCTCTACCTCGGCATGTTGTTTTACCGATGCTATTGAATTTGCTTCCAATCGGCAACTGAGAAGAAGATATTACCTAGAGAACTCCCAATACTATTACTACTGTATTTTGACAAACCAGACTCAATATTCATTCTGCTCCAAATAAACTAGACTCAATTTTCTGGCTGCTTTTATTCCTAAAAATTCCGATATTGCAGGCCTTGGGGAAATCATATACAACACCAAACAAACGATTCTATGCAACAAGATGTTGGATTAGTCCAGCTGAGCCAAGCAGAGACTTCAGCCCTTCTTTCAGCCATTGACTGGTGTCATGAACTTCAAATTGACAAGGTTCTTTTTGTGTCAGATAATGCTAACCTTGTAACTGCTATAAATGATAACTCTTGTAGTACCAGATGAAATATCAGAATCTTGCTCAAAATTACGTTTTGCTTTTATCTAAGTTTTGTAAATCCGATTGTAAGCAAATTGTTATGTCTTGGCAAAATCTTAAACAGAATGTTGTACCTCTCAGTTTTTGTGGGGTGATACTTTCTTAATTCTTAACAGGACCTATCTTCCCATGGAGCTTTCAAAAATGAAAGACAAAACAATTGAAATATCAAAGAAGCCATGACCAGGTCGAAATACTTTGCAGGAAAAAAAACCAAAAAAATTTGGACCATTTCTCGATTTGTGCGTGTCATCCTTGCGCAGGGGCCATGCTAATCTTCTCTGTATCGTTCCAATTTTATCGGATGTCCCCGAAGGGACGAGCTAATTGGTAAGCTCAGACTATTTAAACCAATATCTGTTTTGTAATATGAGCACTGTGGGACTACTTAAACCAATCTCTGTTCCCATCCCCATCCTGTACAGATAGTGAAAAAACGCTAGTCACGGACTCTGAATTCCTTTCCTGAGGCGGTTAAGAGTTCGAGTCTCTCTAGTCACAACTTTATATGAAACAATCTTTCCAACGTTCTTGCCTAAACCTCAACATTCATGGCCATAGATTTGTACTTCCGTGCAATGGTGATATTTCTTCTTGCCATCACTTAAAATTTGGTTCACCACTTTTTTCTTTCTTTGTTTGGACATAGTGGACAAAATTTCCTGAAGTGTAGGAACTAGATACCAAGTTTCTTCAACCAAAGCCAGTCATCCTTGCATTGGTATTCGAAAGTTCTATATATGAACACGTGATTCTCGTATCTAGGTTCCTATACCCCTGAAATTTTATTCAACTGTACTGAAACAAAGAAAGAAAAAATCTCGTGTTGTACTGAATTTCAAGTGACATAAAGAAAAAATATCACCATACACAACTACAAAACCAAGCCTAAGAATGTTGAGGTTTATGCAAGGATGTTGGAAAGAATCGAAAGATCGTATCAGGTTTGAAATTACTAGATAAGAAGTTGTACTAGAGAGTATAGAACTCTTCCTGGGTCTGGAAATCTAAAAACGAACTAGAGACGTTTCCGAGTCGACCATTTCATACGTCGCAAAGTTACTGAAGCTGTGTTGTTTGAATTTATCCCTTAGAACTGAAATGAACTTCACCTTAGACTTGAATCATCGATGGTTAATCATGAAGGATGTAGGTTAAACTCTTAAGCTGGGAGCCAAATAGAACATCCGGAAGACTAGAAACTCAGTTCTGTTTGACAGGATATTAAACTAATTTTTTTCATGGGGGAGTTCCCATCACAGTAGCTTGCTGCTGGGTTCTCACGCGTCGCCTCTGTGTTGCACTACTGCAATGGCCTGGCGCACCCCTACCAAAACTTACTAAACATTTCAGCTCTTGCGCTACTGCCCAGGCAGGGTGCGCATGTTATGCTCAGCATTTAAGTCTTATGCTTCTGCCCAGGCCTGGCGCGCATGTTATGCTCAGCATTTAAGTCTTATGCTCCTCATAACATGCCTAGTTAGCATCTCAATTCATTTTATCTTTTGAAAGTGGAACTTAGCATTCCAATTTAGCTGCACAAGGCAACAAATTGAAAACGAACTAAACAACCAAGATATTGCATCAAAATATTGCAGCTCTTACAACAGTCCTCTTATTTATGTTTTTCTTTGTGGGAAGCCTTATTCGGATTTCATTCATACGGCCACCGAAATGAAGTAATTGCCAATTCAAGTTAATTAAAAAATTTCTTTATGAAAATTCAGTCATGAAGCAACTCCTTCCTCCCAAATTTGCCCATGTGGGTAACCTGACAGTATTCTTCATCTGTGTGTAAGTTGGTATTCTTCCAAACGGATCTGTCTTGGTATCTCCCATATTTTGCATCCATGAAGCATTGGAATAAAGACCTTCTGAATAAGCCTTCCAACTATAACAGCTTTCCTTTGGTTGCAAGTCTTTGAGCATAAATCAAACTTCTTTGCTTTCAAAAATGAGTAAGAAGACCAAAATGTTGGGCTTAGTTAGAGAAGCAAGGATGCAGTGCCATGACCCCAAGCGTTTTTCGTCATTACTCTTTCTTTCTTGTTTTAGTTTGAAGTACAAGCTTTCCATCGTAATCGAAGAATATAGTGGAAAGAGTGGGAAGTGGAGTCTTGGAGGATCATAACAATTAGCAACCCAAACTAGAGTTTACTGGGATCATGGTCGCAATCAGAACATAATGGGTTGAATCCAAAACCAAAATTACCAGAGGGTCAGAGCCAGTATCTTTTGTTTGGTAAACCAAGGAGGAGGAATAGTAGTACTAACTTCATATATTTTGAATGAAAGAAGAGGGAATTGCTTTCAATGGAGTGACAGATATGTAGCGGAGATCTGACAGGATATTTGAGCTTTTGTCCCACACTGGTAAAGGTGTAAGACATTGTGAATATTGTGACCCATAAAAGCTGAACTTCGAGCCTTGGAAAAGCATACCTTTCTCGGCCTTTTGGCTAAGATCAAGTGTAGTATCTGTTCTTATCAGTTTAATATCTGATATGTGAGCCATCGGCTCACACGATATTAAATTAATTTTTTTCATGGGGAGTTCCCATCACAGCTTCTTTCTGCTGGGGTTCTTCTTGTGTCGCCTTTGCGTTGCACTACTGCAATGGCCTGGCGCACCCCCACCAAATCTAATTATTAAACATTCAGCTTCCGCTCTTTCCTGTGTATCGTCTGTACTTTAAACTTCATTTTGAATCTTAGTTTTTGCTCAGCATTTGATTTCTATGCTCTTGTACCAATTTTGAATCCCAGTTTTTGCCTAGTTAGCATCTCAATTACAATTTTTTGTTTGTATGATAATTCATTTTATCTTTTGAAAGTGGAACTTAGCATTCCAATTAAACTAAGGGCAACAAATTGAAACGAACTAAACAACCAAGATAATCTTCTGAAGGAAAAAAAAAAGGTTATAGTTTATTCAAGTGATACGTTAATGCGAATATTACGGCCTTTTGTAACTTTACATGGCCAACAGACGTATTATAGCTATATTCCGGTGCATAAGGATGTAAAGCTAGTTGATTTAAGAGATTCAGGAAGATGCTTATGCCATAGGTTTCTTAATCCAATTATCTTTTGGAATCATCTTGAATTTTTGTTCAGAGGCATCAATGTATGTATCATGCGGGACGAAATCTGCGAGATCCTGTCCCTTGACTTGTCAATTCGGTGTATGTGTAACCTTTCCTATCCATCTTGAGTTATTTTCTATGGTGAATGAACAATTTACAAGTTCAATTTCTTACCCGGGGAACCCTAATCGCCGCGTGGGTGAATTGTATTTTGGTGGCAAATCTTCGCTATGGTTAAACAAAATGCGGAATGGGTGGTGAAGGCGCTCGCGAGGGTGATGTATACTGACTACGGGATCATGTTGCTAGAGATTTTTACGGGAAAAGACCAACAAATGAAATGTTCTAGGATGATTTAAGCATTCATAGCTTTTAAGAGATACATGCGTTGCCAAAGGGAGTTCTTGATATTGTCGATCCAACAGAGCACTTCCCATCATATAGTATAACTAGTAGTCAATGTATTCGGGTACTCAAAAATTACTAAATTTTCGAGAAAACAATGTTACGGACCACCTGTCGTTCAGTCTTCCAGGCTCAGTATCAAACACCAAAAAGTTCCCCAGTGTAAAACTTACAACCACTAATGCGGTTATCTTGCAACAAATCAGAACTTGCACTTTCGGGAAGATTTCTGACTTCAACTTCGAAAACAAGAAATAATGTAAAATGAAAGGTGATTGTAGTCCCACATTATGTGTATAGCGAAAAGATAGAAAACAGCCCTATAAACCAAGCGTGAAATGCTGGCTGGAAATCATACTTACCGGATCTTGGGTCTATGGCTGATCATGAAGGGTCATGGCCTAGGTTACTGACTTCCATTGCACTTTGGAAGGGCGCTCGCCTAAGATCTCCCCATTGAGGGAGAGTCTACGTCATAATTTGTTCCTGAGGGGGAACGCGTCCGCGCGGCCCCTGCCAATTTCACAAGCCCAAAACTTCAAGCTTATACAGGAAACCATTGTGTACACTCGTGACTGAATAAAAATGAAGTCTGGAATGAAAATCCACTTGAAATGCCACTGAAGTAGTTTTAGTACTCGTTTTTCCATGGAATGCTACAGCCAAATCGATCTCTAAAGTGAGTCTTGTAATTTGTAAATCCAATAGCTAGTTAAATATGATTCCAGCCTTGCGAATAGGTGAAAAAGCTTGGCTAGAAAGGTAGCCTTGCATTTTGAAAGCTGAAAATGTGATGGATAATGTATCTATTCAGCAGAGATACTTTACTGAGAAATGCTATCATCAAAATTTGAGCGCATTCCTTCATCAGGATTCCAATTGCTATTAGCAATGGTATTTGGGGTTTGAATTGAAGTTTTTCAATAAGATTAACTGACAGCTGGAAGAGTCCACCTGCACTCGATGATTTCAGAGACTTCAATCTTCTTGTACCTAAATACTTCTAGATCTATCATTTTATTGTAATTTCCACTAAAGTTTTTACTAAGATGGTGGGAAAACTTAATATGAGTGCTAGTGATAGGCCGATTCCGTGAATGATGTCACAACACGAATTATCACAAAGTTCTATTGGATTTCATCTTTCAAACTAGAACATCAAAGCAGATTCTCGGCGGGAACATTATGCGGTAGTAGGTGTTCCATTTTGAAAGTTGCAGTAGCAGGTGTTCCAATTTAGTACAAGAAAACAAACTGAACAACTAAGAAATTGAAACGAACTGAACAACCAAAAACACGTCGTCTTGAAGGAAAATAAAGTTCAAGTTCATTCAAATGATAAATGAGGGTTTTTTTTGTGGGAACTGGAGCCGGTGACCAGTTGGTCTCAATCTAGGTTCAGATTAAACCAAGAATTGGACTATTGCAAAGGCCTGGCACACCCCTAAACCTAACAAAAAAATATTCAGTTCTGCTTTGGAGAGGGTTATTAGAGGCAAGTGAGTCTAGCCCGAGTATGATAAGTTAGTTCTTTATTATGGTAACGGTTTGAGTACCAAGAAAACTCCTCTGAAGAAAAGAAGTTCTAGTTTCATTCAGCACTAATTAAAAAGATAGGAAAAAAAAACCAAAAAAATTTGGACCATTTCTCGATTTGTGCGTGTCATCCTTGCGAGGGCCATGCTAATCTTCTCTCAGTATCGTTCCAATTTTATCGGATGTCCCCGAAGGGACAGAGCTAATTGGTAAGCTCAGACTATTTAAACCAATATCTGTTTTGTAATATGAGCACTTTGTGGGACTACTTAAACCAATCTCTGTTCCCATCCCCATCCTGTCTGAGATAGTGAAAAACGCTAGTCACGGACTCGAATTCCTTTCCGAGGCGGTTAAGAGTTCGAGTCTCTCTAGTCACAACTTTATATGAAACAATCTTTCCAACGTTCTTGCCTAAACCTCAACATTCATGGCCATAGATTTGTACTTCCGTGCAATGGTGATATTTTTTCTTTATGTCACTTGAAATTCAGTACAACACGAGATTTTTTCTTTCTTTGTTTGGACATAGTGGACAAAATTTCTGAAGTGTAGGAACTAGATACCAAGTTTCTTCAACCAAAGCCAGTCATCCTTGCATTGGTATTCGAAAGTTCTATATATGAACACGTGATTCTCGTATCTAGGTTCCTATACCCCTGAAATTTTATTCAAGTATCTTGAAACAAAGAAAGAAAAAATCTCGTGTTATACTTGAATTTCAAGTGACATAAAAAAAAATATCACCATACACAACTACAAAACCAAGCCTAAGAATGTTGAGGTTTATGCAAGGATGTTGGAAAGAATCGAAAGATCGTATCGGGTTTGAAATTACTAGATAAGAAGTTGTACTAGAGAGTATAGAACTCTTCTGGGTCTGGAAATCTAAAAACGAACTAGAGACGTTTCCGAGTAGACCATTTCATACGTTGCAAAGTTACTGAAGCTGTGTTGTTTGAATTTATCCCTTAGAACTGAAATGAACTTCAGCTTGCTATCACCGACTTGAATCATCGATGGTTAATCATGAAGGATGTAGGTTAAACTCTTAAGCTGGGAGCTAAATAGAACATCAGGAAGACTAGAAACTCAGTTCTTTGAGGATATTAAACTAATTTTTTCATGGGGAGTTCCCATCACGGTAGCTTCTTCTTGGGTTCTCCTGTGTCGCCTACGTGTTGCACTACTGCAATGGCCTGGCGCACCCCTACCAAAACTTACTAAACATTTCAGCTCTTGCGCTCTTTTGCCCGAGCAGGGTGCGCATGTTATGCTCGACATTTAAGTCTTATGCTTACGCCCGGGCTGGCGCGCATGTTATGCTCAGCATTTAAGTCTTATGCTCCTCATAACATGCCTAGTTAGCATCTCAATTCATTTTATCTTTTGAAAGTGGAACTTAGCATTCCAATTTAGCTGCACAAGGCAACAAATTGAAAACGAACTAAACAACCAAGATATTGCATCAAAATATTGCAGCTCTTACAACAGTCCTCTTATTTATGTTTTTTTCTTTGTGGGAAGCCTTATTCGGATTTCATTCATACGGCCACCGAAATGAAGTAATTGCCAATTCAAGTTAATTAAAAAATTTCTTTATGAAAATTCAGTCATGAAGCAACTCCTTCCTCCCAAATTTGCCCATGTGGGTAACTTTGTGAGTATTCTTCATCGTGTGTAAGTTGGTATTCTTCCAAACGGATCTGTCTTGGTATCTCCCATATTTTGCATCCATGAAGCATTGGAATAAAGACCTTCCGAATAAGCCTTCCAACTATAACTTGACTTTCCTTTGGTTGCAAGTCTTTGAGCATAAATCAAACTTCTTTGCTTTCAAAAATGAGTAAGAAGACCAAAATGTTGGGCTTAGTTAGAGAAGCAAGGATGCGTGCCATGACCCCAAGCGTTTTCGTCGTACTCTTTCTTTCTTGTTTTAGTTTGAAGTACAAGCTTTCCATCGTAATCGAAGAATATAGTGGAAAGAGTGGGAAGTGGAGTCTTGGAGGATCATAACAATTAGCAACCCAAACTAGAGTTTCTTTGGGATCATGGTCGCAATCGAACATAATGGGTTGAATCCAAAACCAAAATTACCAGAGGGTCGAGCCAGTATCTTTTGTTTGGTAAACCAAGGAGGAGGAATAGTAGTACTAACTTCATATATTTTGAATGAAAGAAGAGGGAATTGCTTTCAATGGAGTGACAGGATATGTAGCGGAGATCGACGGGATATTTGAGCTTTTGTCCCACACTTCGGTAAAGGTGTAAGACATTGTGAATATTGTGACCCATAAAAAGCTGAACTTCGAGCCTTGGAAAAGCATACCTTTCTCGGCCTTTTGGCTAAGATCAAGTGTAGTATCTGTTCTTATCGAGTTTAATATCGATATGTGAGCCATCGGCTCACACGATATTAAATTAATTTTTTCATGGGGGAGTTCCCATCACGGCAGACTTGCTTCTTTGGGGTTCTTGCGCGTCGCCTTTGCGTTGCACTACTGCAATGGCCTGGCGCACCCCCACCAAATCTAATTATTAAACATTCAGCTTCCGCTCTTTCCGTGTATCGTAAATGTACTTTAAACTTCATTTTGAATCTTAGTTTTTGCTCAAAGCATTTGATTTCTATGCTCTTGTACCAATTTTGAATCCCGGTTTTTGCCTAGTTAGCATCTCAATTACAATTTTTTGTTTGTATGATAATTCATTTTATCTTTTGAAAGTGGAACTTAGCATTCCAATTAAACTAAGGGCAACAAATTGAAACGAACTAAACAACCAAGATAATCTTCGAAGGAAAAAAAAAAAAGGTTATAGTTTATTCAAGTGATACGTTAATGCGAATATTACGGCCTTTTGTAACTTTACATGGCCAACAGACGTATTATAGCTATATTCCGGTGCATAAGGATGTAAAGCTAGTTGATTTAAGAGATTCAGGAAGATGCTTATGCCATAGGTTTCTTAATCCAATTATCTTTTGGAATCATCTTGAATTTTTGTTGAGAGGCATCAATGTATGTATCATGCGGGACGAAATCTGGCGAGATCCTGTCCCTTGACTTGTCAATTCGGTGTATGTGTAACCTTTCCTATCCATCTTCAGTTATTTTCTATGGCTGAATGAACAATTTACAAGTTCAATTTCTTACCCAGGGGAACCCTAATCGCCCGCGTGGGTGAATTGTATTTTTGGTGGCAAATCTTCGCTATGGTTAAACAAAATGCGGAATGGGTGGTGAAAGCTGCTACGCGTTGAGGTGATGTATCTGACTACTGAGGATCATGTTGCTAGAGATTTTTACAGGAAAAAAGACCAACAAATGAAATGTTCTAGGATGATTTAAGCATTCATAGCTTTTAAGAGATACATGCGTTGCCAAAGGGAGTTCTTTATATTGTCGATCCAACAGAGCACTTCCCATCATATAGTATAACTAGTAGTCAATGTATTCGGTACTCAAAAATTACTAAATTTTCAGAAAACAATGTTACAGACCCTGTCGTTCCAGTCTTCCAGGCTCAGTATCAAACACCAAAAAGTTCCCCGAGTGTAAAACTTACAACCACTAATGCAGTTATACTGCAACAAATTCTGTAAACTGCACTTTCCAGGGAAGATTTACAGCTTCAACTTCTGAAAACAAGAAATAATGTAAAATGAAAGGTGATTGTAGTCCCACATTGTCTGTATAGCAGAAAAGATAGAGAAAATGACCCTATAAACCAAGCGTGAAATGCAACTGGAAATCATACTTACGGACGGGGTCTATGGCTGATCATGAAGGGTCATGGCCTAGGTTACTGACTTCCATTGCACTTTGGAAGGGCGCTCGCCTAAGATCTCCCCATTGAGGGAGAGTCTACGTCATAATTTGTTCCTGAGGGGGAACGCGTCCGCGCGGCCCCTGCCAATTTCACAAGCCCAAAACTTCAAGCTTATACAGGAAACCATTGTGTACACTCGTGACTGAATAAAAATGAAGTCTGGAATGAAAATCCACTTGAAATGCCACTGAAGTAGTTTTAGTACTCGTTTTCCATGGAATGCTACACCAAATCGATCTCTAAAGTGAGTCTTGTAATTTGTAAATCCAATAGCTAGTTAAATATGATTCCAGCCTTGCGAATAGGTGAAAAAGCTTGGCTAGAAAGGTAGCCTTGCATTTTGAAAGCTGAAAATGTGATGGATAATGTATCTATTCAGCAGAGATACTTTACTGAGAAATGCTATCATCAAAATTTGAGCGCATTCCTTCATCAGGATTCCAATTGCTATTAGCAATGGTATTTGGGGTTTGAATTGAAGTTTTTCAATAAGATTAAGCGACAATTTGGAAGAGTCCACACCGCACTCGATGATTTGAGACTTCAATCTTCTTGTACCTAAATACTTCTAGATCTATCATTTTATTGTAATTTCCACTAAAGTTTTTACTAAGATGGTGGGAAAACTTAATAGCAGTGCTAGTGATAGGCCAATTCCGTGAATGATGTCACAACACGAATTATCACAAAGTTCTATTGGATTTCATCTTTCAAACTAGAACATCAAACAGATTCTCAGCAGGAACATTATGCAGTAGTAGGTGTTCCATTTTGAAAGTTGCAGTAGCAGGTGTTCCAATTTAGTACAAGAAAACAAACTGAACAACTAAGAAATTGAAACGAACTGAACAACCAAAAACACGTCGTCTTGAAGGAAAATAAAGTTCAAGTTCATTCAAATGATAAATGAGGGTTTTTTTGTGGGAACTGGAGCCGGTGACCAGTTGGTCTCAATCTAGGTTCAGATTAAACCAAGAATTGGACTATTGCAAAGGCCTGGCACACCCCTAAACCTAACAAAAAAATATTCAGTTCCTGCTGGAGAGGGTTATTAGAGGCAGCTGAGTCTAGCCAGTATGATAAGTTAGTTCTTTATTATGGTAACAGTTTGAGTACCAAGAAAACTCCTCCTGAAGAAAAGAAGTTCTAGTTTCATTCAGCACTAATTAAAAAGATAGGAAAAAAAAACCAAAAAAATTTGGACCATTTCTCGATTTGTGCGTGTCATCCTTGCGCAGGGGCCATGCTAATCTTCTCTGTATCGTTCCAATTTTATCGGATGTCCCCGAAGGGACAAGCTAATTGATAAGCTCAGACTATTTATACCAATATCTGTTGTTTAATTTGAGCGCTGTGGGACTAAACAGATCAAAGCCCATCCCCATCCGTACGGATAGTTAAAAAACGCCAGTCACGGATTCTGAATTCCTTTCCTGAGCCGGTTAAGAGCTCGAGTCGAGTCTCTCTAGTCACAACTTCTTATGATGTTATCTTTCCAACATTCTTGCCTAAACCTCAATATTTATGGGTATAGATTTGTATCTCTGTGCACTGATAATATTTCTTCTTGCCTTCACTTAAAATTTAGTACACCACCATGGTTTTTCATTCTTTGTTTCGACATAGACCTAGTAGGTGATATCAGGTTCAGCAGGCTTTTGTAAGGGGATAACTTCAGACTCCGACCTCAAGTACTTTCTTCATCCCCTTGTGAAGCAGGGCGGGGCCTTTCACTCATCCTCAACGATATTATTTCATAATAGGAAAAAGGAAATGTGGTAGAGAACGGAGCAGGAGTTTTCTTGCACTTTAAAGCATGCAGTAAGCTTAGTTGCGGCATGGTTCAAACTCGAAATTGGAAAAACTAAAGAGAATGTACAATGTAGCATTCTTTATGGCTTTAATGATTTAGCACGGCAACAGGAGTCTCTCACCAATATATCATTCTTACTGACTTCTTCCGTTTACCCAATCTTAGGCTGCTTCACACCTAGTATTCCCTCCGTCCCACTATTAGATGACCTACTTAGTTTAAAGTTTTGTCCCACCATTAGTTGACCTATTTCATTAAACAAGGAATATTTCTAAAATTATCTTTTTGATTGATCATCGTTAGTATAAGAAATGTATATAATTTGATATCCATGTTTATACTCGTTACGTAGGTGTTTTAAAATGCTTTCCAATGATACAAAGTTTACGAAAATCCATGGTAAGTTTGAGAGATAAATCATTTCTAAATTTTACAAATTATTATCCATAAGGGTATAATTGTAAAAAACACTTAAAAATACTCCTTCACATTCCTTGCCTTAAGAATTGTGCAAACTTCAACTAGGTCATCTAATAATGGGACGGAGGAAGTACATGTTAAATGTCGTAAATCCCCGGAAAAAAAAGTATTAAAAAAAAATTGGTAAGATCCGCCGAAGCGGGTAGCCTTAACCGGATGTGTGGTAACAGGTAAGCTCGAAAGCTGTTCCCGTCCCTGACAGGGGAGATGCCAGCCGTCTCTCCTTTCAACGAACACGGCGTGACTAGCTGAACAGGTGCATTATGAAGCACATCACTCGTTTGATTTTAAACATTGTGGGACTAAACTCGTAGGGCGAGGCGTATGAAAAGTCCCGGGCAAGTTAAACTTTTATAGAGACTTTTCATACTACATAAACTCGTAAATTATCCGGGCAAGTCCCTTTGAGATATTAAACCAGGGTTGAGAACCTAAGGATTTCTTCTTCATACAGAAACAACTTTTGGCTCCCTAATTAGGGTTTTTCATCCAACACTTAAGAATTCGAAGGCTCTTCTGGAAAACAAAAAATCTTAGAGATGTCGGAAGCACGATCATGTGGATTTCTGGACAATTTTTTAAAGGAATGTGGCAGATCATTAGCTGATTCGATTTTTGATAAGGCCGACTCCAAGACCGATTCAATAGGAAAAAGTTTTGATTCGATTGGAAAAAGTATCGATTCAATCATGGATAGCATGGATTCGATTCATAGAAGTCTTGAAATTGGTAATGCTATTTCGGTTATGATTATTATGTTAGGTGTCTACTGGATTGTTGTTAACGACGATTCCAAGAAAAAGCCTAAGACTAAGAGATACATTATCACCAAGTACTACAAGGATGATGATAGACCAAGAGGAGGTATGCACTGAATTTGATGAAACTGATACTTCTTGTCCTCCTCGTGAAAATCAATAGTAATAAAAATATATAAATACTAGTATTTATTTCAATTATTTTATTTATCTTTTAGTAGACTAATTTTCTTTTATTGTAAAATAGATAAAAGTACGTGAAATAATACCACTACAAGAGATTCAGTTAACGATTTTATCTTATAATACTAACAAAATAATGAGGCTCTTATTCGATTTCTAATAAATTTGTTACAGCCAACATTTAAACATAAAAGGTCCATAAGTTTAAGCAGTTTCAAATAGAGGTAGATTGCAGCTCAGCATACCATCACATGATCAATGCCACAACGCATTTTGACATCTTTATCTGGGTGATACTTGGAACACGTTTTCAAGCACATAAGCTTGATCCTCGACTGACAACGGTTCGCCGTCCTTGTCCCTTCAAAGACAAACAAGAGACGTCAGAGCAGATTAGTGAACAACACAAATAACCATAGACATCAACACGAAGTTAGTAAGTAGGTGTTCATAAATTTCATCCACCAAACAACACAAACAACAATCGCTAAGATAACATGTATACGAGAATCTTTTTCACAATGTCAGATATGGGATCATTTCAAACTGGTCCACTGAACAGTCTAACCATGATCTAATTCCCAGGAATTTAAATGCTTGTCAAGATGTGTCCAGTACGTAACATAAGCATGTTTGTGGTACAGGCTTGTAGGCCCTGGTATAAAAACCATAAAGCAGTTTTGGCTCCTCTGACATAAGCGAGATTTGCCTCACAAACCTGTTACGGAAAAAAGGGGAGCATATGTTACAAAAATTACCTTAATTGCTGCATTATTTTCCTTATTGCCAGTATAATGGCGTCAATCTCTGAAAGAGCACTTTGTTCCTCAGCTGTAAAACGATCTAGTTGTTGTCTTGCTGCAGTATAAATCCCACTTGCATTTGATCATCTGGCATTCCTTGGGGATTGTTAGGGCGACCTTTGTTTTTCCAGTCCCCAGTGTTTGAGGAACCCCAACCACGAGAACTCTTATTTGTACCCCCACTGGACCTCTTTTTCAACAGAAGAAGAACCCCAAACTTGAGAATCCACTGGTTGATTAACGTGTTCACCAGCCATACTAGTCCCCCATGTACCTAGTGCAACGAATGAACAGAGTTACGCATTAAACTATATGATTTCAGGACAGGCTTTTTTATTGACAGTGTAACAGTCTAACTAACTCTCTCCGGCTCTAGTACCTGCTGATTTGTTGTTAGTGGTCAGTCTCATTTTTAGGTGGCTCACTCCATTGGTTCCGTTGACCATTCCCTTCCTTACCATTCTGGCATGTTGTATTGGCCTTCTCCACGTGTCCTCCCCAAGAATCACTGGGATCATCCTGGGGCTGCTTTTGGGAATTCCAACCACCAGTTGTGTTGGTTTTTTCCACAAGTCCTCCCCAAGAATCATCAGGTTCAGCCTGGGATGGCTGCGTCTTGGCATTCCACCAGCAGTTGTGTTAGCTTTTTCCGCCTGCTCTCCCCAAGAACCATGGGGTTCATCCTGGGATGACTGCGTCTTGGTATTCCAACCACCAGTTGTGTTGGTTTTTTCCACAAGTCCTCCCCAAGAATCACGAGGTTCAGCCTGGGATGGCTGAGTCTTGGTATTGCAACCATCAGTGGTGTTGGCTTTCTCCACCTGTCCTCCCCAAGAATCATTCGGATCATCTTGTGAAGGCTGCTTTTTGGTATTCCAACCACCTGTTGAATTGGCCTTTGCCTGTCCTCCCCAGAAATCGTTAGCATTCCAACCACCAGGTGCAGAAGAATTTGGATCATCTTGAGAAGGCTGCTTGTTGGTGTCTTCTCCGCCAGTCCTCCCCAGGAATCGTTAGGATCATTTTGTGAAGGCTGACTTTTGGTATTCCAACCACCAGGTGCAGAAGAATTTGGATCA
Organism: Papaver armeniacum; assembly: GCA_023531295.1. NCBI lineage: Eukaryota > Viridiplantae > Streptophyta > Magnoliopsida > Ranunculales > Papaveraceae > Papaver > Papaver armeniacum. The sequence goes on from JAJJWW010016215.1 coordinate 179,660, forward strand.
TCTTGTGAAGGCCGCCTGTTGAATTGGCCTTCTCCGCCAGTCCTCCCCAGGAATCGTTAGGATCATTTTGTGAAGGCTGACTTTTGGTATTCCAACCACCAGGTGCAGAAGAATTTGGATCATCTTGTGAAGGCTGCTTGTTGGTATTCCAACCACCTGTTGAATTGGCCTTCTCCGCCTGTCCTCCCCAGGAATCGTTAGGATCATTTTGTGAAGGCTGACTTTTGGTATTCCGACCACCAGGTGCGGAAGAATTATCAAATTCTTTGGAAGAATGGTTCTCTGACTGGATTTTATCGCTACTATCCCAGCCAGCCCAAGCATCAGAATTTGATGCTGCACCAGGATTGTCTGAGCCCGAAGTTTTGTCAACTTTCCACTCTCCCCAGCCGCCAGATTCACCAGTTTGCGAGGAATTTCCTTCTTGATATTTGGCTAGGCTGTAAGTTCGGTTCGAATTCGGCTATGTCATCAAAGGTGGCCTTGCCCATCAGGGTGCTCAGGGGACAGGGCCAGATCAACATCTTCTTCAATTTCCAGTTCCATATCATCAACTTCTTCACCTAAACATCTATCTGGAGAAAGTTGTAGATATCCACTGCATTTTGATCGAGTCCCATCTAACAGAATAAAATGGAAAACAGATCAATCATGTCATACAAGAAGAGCCCTAATAAATTTATCCAAGTAAATATGACCTAGATCGAAAAATCATCAGAGAGAAACTCCATCTTAACAACTTACAATAATGCACAAGTAGTAACAGACTTGAAGATGATATACACAAGTAAACTTACCTCTTTCTTGTTCCACAATTTCAAAACGGGCTTCTGTACCAACTGGAACACGCTTACCAAAGGAACATGATGCGACTGTGCTTGACAAAGAATCTAGATGACACTTTTCAGCAGCTTTCTCAAAGCATTTCCTTGGTGTCTGAGAAACACAAAAAATTCCATCAGATCAAGAAGGCCAAAGGCACAAAGCCACTTATACAACATTATTTCCACCACCAACGTATACAGACATGCAGAAAATTCTTACAAAGAGTGTAGCTTCTGTAAATGGTATTTGGACATTTAGTGAGCGGAATAATGCTTTATAACCACCAGTGCTGAAGCCGATCAAATTTCCTGTGCAGGTCATGCTATTTGCCACAAGCATGAGGTGCTCCTTCAGCACACGTTTTGCAACCATCCTAATTGATGTTGTGAGTCGCTGCATAAGAACACACAATATTAGTGTATTAGAAAGGGTTAAGAAACAGGTAAAAACAAAGTACGACGCACGGGGCCATAAAACATTAACACATGAGCAAGTATAACAAGTGTATCTTATATGATGCAACAAATCTGAATCTGACACTACAACACACATACGAAACCAAACTGCACTTTCTGTCCTAATTAATGATTAAAGACAAGCATGGGTTCTAACAAGAAATAATAAAATCCAATAGGTGGAGAAGTTGAGTAGCGCAGATACTCATGTCATCCAAATATACCATAATACTGTATAACTAAAAGTAATCAAAGCATTTCATGAGCATGCAGCCAAAGAAAGAGCACATTATTACATTCTTCCATTGAAATAAGGTCGAGTCTCTAACATATTGGACAACTAACAAAGTAATATAGCTTAACTCAAAACAAAAAATATTAGTAAAATATATGACTCAGTAAGACAATGCCAATAGCATCAGATTCGTCCAAAGGTTATTCAGTTTCAACACGAAACTCATTAAGCCTACAGAATGTATTTGCAAAACTCAACGAAGATTACCAGTCTTTAGTATGTGCTCAGGGTTTGCATCCTTCTGTCACAGCGCTAACACAGCTACCTGTCTCCTTCAACTGACTCCATTGATTTTAGATCTTCTTCCCCTAACTCTTTCAACGAAACTAAGGTGTTTTTGTGAGGAATAACTACACGAAACAATTCCTTAAGATCCACAAGCCTTTTTGAGGTTGAAGCTTTTGTGTTTTAAATGTTGAGATAGTTACCAATGCAAGTTAAAATACCTGCACTCTTCGCAACAGCTAGCATTTCACTTTGGCCAACCCTAAACTCTTTAGTCCAACCCAATGACTGATATATTTGTGGAATATAGTCAGACCAAATTCCAATAGTTGTATTTAAACCATAGTCGAGTTAATAAATAATCACATATGTTACTATGCCATTACCAAAATCCCATTCAGCAACCATATAAACAGAAACTTAATCCAAGAAAGAAGCTTAACCTGATCAAACATATAAGGAGTAGTAATGCAATTCACTCGCCGCTGTTCTTTCAAACTGATATTAAACGCGTTAGAATCAGGTAAGTTCCATTTGACACCCTCATATTCCTGCCAAACATCTGAAGGGCATTGGTATCTCTAAAATAAAATCACTTTGTAGATGTCGCAGATTATGCCACTTTAAAAAGTCTTTTCATGAAACACCTGCAGGGAAATCAAATACATTGTCAGATGTGGGAAATGTACCTGACAGAGTCAAATAGAGGAACTATCACGGTTGATGGGCGAAATTCTATACACCTTCGAAATTCTAGTGAAACCTTTGAAAGTTGAGGTAAAAAGTGAATCAATGACTTGAGAGAATCTAAGTGTCAAGCTGATCTGCTGGGAAATGGAATAGCCAACTTGACAAATTCCTGCATGGTTGCAACTTAAGATATAGCCCACAGTACAATATGTACTAGTTCCTAAGTGCAAGCTGGTTATCTACCATTACAAAGGATCTTTTTACAAATGCAGATGAACATGATAGCTTTGCTACAAATCTCAAGAACCAAGATCTTTTTTTCCTTGACAAGCAAAACCAGGATCTTGATAACCAGGGATTTTCTTCCACGATTGAGTATTCAGATATCTTTTCTGGTTAGAAACTAAGGAAAACCCTAACTAATCCTACTTTTGCTCACAAGAAGACAACAAGTCATCAATAAAAAGACAGAGGACAGTTCTCGTTAACCAACCATAACAATATCATCAATGTAAACACTATTACCTATGAAAACAGTAAGACTAATGCTGAACGCATAGAGATATTTTCTTTACCTAGTTTGACGAAAAACGATTATTGAAGAAGCTATACTACTGACAATAATAATTTTGCGAATAGAAGGTTTTCAATCATGCAGTTTGTTTAGTTCCGAAATTATCAATAGAGTCTAGGCACCAATGAGGGAAAACACTTGATGGATCATCCCTCATATGTTCTTCACATCTATGATATTCTTGAGTCCTGAATACACTTGGGAAAATTTTGAGGAAACTAGCATATTTGCTGAATAACAAATGTACTTGAGAAATTAAAAGGGTTTTTCACAGACTGAACTCTGCGAGCACAATGTACATAGAGCATGCATAGAAAGTCTAATAATTATTCCATATCGTATATTAAATTTTAGGAAGCAATATTTATATTAGTGTAGGTTTCATACCTTGCAAACTTTGCGTGAACGCCCTGAGACCCATTCATTGTACTCATCCATTCTTATGATAAAGGAGCTGGAAGCTGATGTGCCTCCCCCGCCATAAGCCTTCATGTTTAGAGAGGTGACAATAGTTAGATTAGATGAATACTCAACAAGAAAGAAAACAAGAGGGAAAGGAATCCTCTGCGTGATGTGAAATGCATACCTTAGCAATTTCAGAGGTGTCAGTGCTACTATCATTACTCCTCAGGCACATCTTGAGATTTTTTCGTTGCATGTAAATAACGGCACCTATGGGCCTGACATGATAAACATAATTCAGCAACACATCAAGCCTGCTGTCACTTCAGAAACTTATTTTGATGAAAATCTTACCTTAAGCCAGCTGCAGCACTTCTTAAACTAAGTTCTTTTCCAATTTCATCGCTTAAGTTTGTGTTCCCATCAGCTCTAATTCCCTATAACAGTAACACATGGATATAATATGAAAATTTACAAATTAAAATGTGGAGGATTGGACAAATCAAATAAACTTAAATTAAACTATAAACATAACAGGAAATCACTTTCCTACGTCAATCATTCAACAGTTACAGACTAACGTCAGGGATAAGTGGGGGGAATACCAAACATTCTCCGTAGAAACCTCTGCCCAAATGAATTTTGAAAGGTTTATCCAATAACTTATTTGCTGCATTTTGGCGAGAAGAGATGTAAGCATTTCCCCGGATAATTAAATCAGTGGGATCCAGTTGCATTAACTGTTGATAAATCATATTCAAGTTAATAAACAATCACATATATTACCATTCCATTACCAAACCCCATTCAGCAACCAAATAAACAGAAACTTAACCCAAGAAAGAAACTAAACCTGATCAAACATGTATGGATTAGTAATGCAATTCAGTTTCTGCCGCTCTTCTTTCAAACTGATATCAAACGCTCTAGTATCAGGTAAGTTCCATTTGTTCAGCTCACCATCTTCAATGTACTTAAGTAGCGTTTCAATACGATCTCTATCTTCACTTCTAACAAGTGTACATTTTGTATCCAATAGTTTGTTTGAGAAGTACTTATAAACAGCTCTGGAACTACTCTCTTGTACATTGATATTCAACTCTAAGTTATCTGGACATTCCATATTTGAAGGAACCTTCGACATTGCCAATTTACTGTGATTGAACGCTATAACCCTAGTTCAAATATAAATCAACATTTAACTAAGTATATATACATAATAAAAAACGAAAGAACAAAATATTGATAAACCCTAAACCCCATTTACCTGTTAAATACCTTAGACAGTTCCACGGAGAATCCTTTAGGCCCAACAAAATCAAGGAGATAACATGTATCAACAGTTCCTCCTATATTCAAATCTTCAACCCTATTACAATGAATCAAAAAGATCAAAATCAGAAGAAAGGAAAAAAAAAAAAAAGGTCAAAATTGGGTTGCTATTCATACTTACCTGAGAGGTTCAACTGAAGAGAAAGGCAAAATGAGATGAGGGATTTGAAGATAAGTATAGTAAAGATGAGCAAAGAGAGCTGAATAAGAACCAGAAAATGAAGGGTAATTGTAAAGAATCAGATTAGGTGTTTTTTCTTCAGCTGCTGTAATTAGGGATTCTAATGCTGCTTTGGATCTGAAATTTCTTCTGGTTTCATTGTAGAATGTTGTTGATGATGAGAGTGAGGATTTGGTACTACTACTAATATGAGCATAAACCCTAAATATTCTTCTGAAAAAGAGAGATGCCATGAATAAGTGAGAAGAGGAGAAAATGAAATGGTTGATGAGGGGTTCATGCCGCTACTTATTCTCCTTAGGGAGAATGAGACTGTTCATCATTTCCTTTTGGCCTGTGGCCCTGTACTATTGTTAGACAAATTTGGAATGATGCGGATAATAATATTTTAGGTAACTTCAATGCCCATTAAGACACTAATGAAATATTACTAAGGGGAAAAAAATGGTCAATCCTGGCCGCCTGCGTTGACTAAGGTCAAGTTCTAAAAATCTGCATATCACTCGACTACCTTTGTTCTTGCGGAATAGCAGTGTGATCTTGAATTAATGCTCTTCATGCCTTCAAAAGCAACTAATTCAGACGGTGATATTACCTTCCAAGCAAAAGATGGAGTTCGACTTTCTGAGATTTTGTCTATTCAAACATGTCTCGCCTCGTTACTACCTTCTTTCTCGTTTTTTTCTGCTTTTTTTAATCTTCACCAATGGCTACCTTCCCACCGCAGCAACCATACAATGAGCAACCCCCCACAGTTATCATCACCCTTATAACCCATGCAGAACACGCCTGAAAAAGCAACACTTCTCCCAACCTTCTTCTCATCTAACGAGAGAAAACAATCATCATTCTTTTATTCCCTCAGCTTCTCCTCCTCCCCTGTCTCCCTTTTCCCCATTAAAAAACAACCCCCATCCTCGATCTCATCGTCTTCTTCTTCCCCAACTTCTATTTCACTACCCTCAATACCATCTTTACCAAAAGAACCTAATCATCCAAATCTTCTATAATAGAATCTAACAAAAAGAGAAAAGTTTAACCTCTCATAATCAAATCCACAACCAAAACCCATCACCATCAACCTTTCAACGTACCCATCATCCCCATCAAAAAGATACGATACTTTTTCAACTCACTGAACGAATGAAGGATCTAATGCAAAGCCATCAAAGCCACTGCCTTGCAGCGCTGGTTATCTCTGGGAAGTTCAAAAAATCAGGACTCTACCATGCACTCAAGCAACAATGGTATCCTATCATGATTAAGCAAGTGGATAACATCCCCAACTCAGAGGCGTTTAAAGTCACCTTTACTCATGAAAGTGACAAGAAAACGATACTTGCTCATGAACCTTGGCTCATCACAGAACAGGTGGTACTCTTTGAAGATTATGGTACTTTCATGGCTAACCCTAATAGATGTTTCCTTTCAGCAGTATTTTGGCTGCAGGTACTTCATTTTCCTACGTTTTTGGTGGACAAAATTTCCACTGAGCAACTGCTACAAAACGTATGAATTGTACTTGATGTAGATGTCACTTCAAACCCTCCAAGATCCCGTGTTGATATTTAGTTAACCAAAGTGGATGGCTTCCCACGTGTGAGGTGACTACTAGCCATAACGAGAGCCAAACTACACCGACTACACAACCACCAGCTGAGCCATCGGCACATAAGGACTCATCCCAGATTCCAACAGAACACGCACCTAAGGTGGGACCTGAACTACAACAGCCTTTAAGAACATACAAAAGGAAAGTGCCAACAACGAGAAAAAGTCCACTCATGCTCCTTCTTCTACCTCCCACCCCCGACTTTGCGGCATAACCACCTTCACCAAAAGTCCAAAAATTCAAGTCACTAACTGATCTCAGGAATGAACCCATCAGACCACCGGCACCACACTTTGAGGTACCTACTCAAAGAACGAGGAAGCCAAGATCCACCATGTACATTGGAAGAGACGTTCCACATCACACCAGGGAATCAACCATTCCACAGGAGTCTGCTACCCAAATATTTGTACCTTCAACCACAACAAGCTCACCTACTATCCCAGCATGGCAACTATCTCTTGATGATGAGAGTAAAGTTATTACTGATGTTACACCTTTGCGAGTCGTTGGCCCGGACCAACACTCGCCTTCATTATGACTCTCTTAGCTTGCAATTTTCGAGGGTCTCACAACGCCTTGACAATTCATAAACTACGGGAGTTTGTCCACAAGTTCAGTCTGAGTCTCATATTTCTGTCAGAAACCTTATCATCTGAGTCACATATGTCTTTTTTGCAAAACTTGTTAGGATATGATAAGAGTTTCACTGTTTCTGGTACTGGCAGTAATAGTGGATTATGCTTACTATGGAAATCCAACCTTAATGTGACGATTCTAGTAGCTAGCCAAAGTTTGATTCATGGGTATGTTGTCTCAATGGCCTCTTCTCAACCATGGTTGTTCACTGGCATCTACGACCCACCTCATGCACAAGCTAGATGGGATCTTTGGAAGGACTTCAACTCAGTCATCCCTACCCACAATCTCCCATGGCTTGTCTTGGGAGACTTCAATGAAGTACTTAACCAAATGGAGAAAAAATGAGGGAGACCAGTAGGCACCAACCATGGTGATCCGTTAGCTGAAAATAACATCATGGAGAGGCTAGATCGTGGACTTAGCAATCAAGCATGGCTGGACCTTCATCCACAAATGACAATTCAACATCTACCCCGAATTGCATCCGACCATGCACCACTGCTGCTGAGAAAACAATTCATCAGACAACAACGCTCAAATAAATTCAAAATAGAACATATATGGTTCTTACACCCACAAATGAAGGAAGTGGTACTAGGAGCTTGGAACCGATCATACTCAGCATCGCCCACGACCAATCTCATATAAAAACTGGAAGACACGACAAAGGCATTGCTAGAATGGAGCAAAGCAAAATTTGGACACCTACCAACTCTCATCAAACAAGCAGAATGAGAAATTGAGAAGGCCCAATCCATTTGTACAAGCTTGACCGGCCCAGATCTACAATATTGGCTACAACATGAACAGGATCTAAGGCGTACACATTTCATGCTCACAGATTGCTATGAGCTTTATTAGAAGCAGAGATCAAGAATCCAGTGGCTCTAAGAGGGTGACCTAAACACTGCCTTTTTTTCACACCAAAGCTATAATCCACATGCGCATTAACCATATCTCGCAGCTGCAGAACGACCAAGGAGTGTGGATAACGGACTCGGGAAGCATCAGAAGGATGATAATACAATTCTATACCAAACAGTATGTAGCTCCACAAACAAACATTGGTCATACATTGTTTGAGTTATCTCCAACAAGTTATCTCCAAGACAATGTAAGAGTCTGACTCAACCCATAACAGAACAAGAAATTGAGAAAGCAATCAAATCAATTGGACCGGAAAAGGCGTCGGGCACAAATGACTTTACAAGTAAGTTCTACATTACCTTCTGGCCATCGATCAAAACCCAAGTCATCGCCATGGTCCAACACTTTTTTGAACATCACTCCCTACAACAACCAATGAACCATACCAACATTACCCTCATACCTAAAAACCAAAGCCCATCAAAACCAAATGAATTCAGGCCCATCGGGTTATGTGGAATGAGCTACAAAATCCTAGTTGATAGAATCCGTCATTTGTTACAATTCATGATTAGCCCCTATCAGAGTGCTTTTGTTCCTAACAGAGCCATTCATGATAACATTGCCATAGCCACGGAGCTATTTCATCACATCAGGGTAACACCACCAACAAAAAATCCAAAAATTTCCCTAAAATTGGACATCATGAAGGCTTACGATAGTCTGGATTGGGGATTCATTAGACTAACCTTGAAAAAAATGGGTTTCCCATCACCATTTGTGGAGTACATTTATGGCATGCGTAACTTCAGTTTCATACTCTATCAACATCAATGGTGCGGCACATGGGTGGATCAAACCAACTAGAGGTCTCCGGCAAAGCGACCCACTGTCCCCTTACATATTCATCTTATGTGCAGAAGTCCTTTCCATAGACCTGGGAGTACTCGAACATCAACGACAACTGCAAGGAGTCAAAATATCGAAAAATGCACCATCAATCTTACATCTCATGTATGCTAACAATTTGCTCATCACCTGCACTGCAGTTCAAAATTCCTGCACAGCCCTACAAACCATTTTGGTAAAGTACTCCACTTCAACAAGTCAATCCATCAATAGGGAAAAATCGACTCTAGTGCACCATCCAAAGCTTCACCCAGATATTGTACAACAACTGCAACGGACTTTTAACATCACCACAACTTCTGAACCACCCACATATCTAGGAGTCCAATTCAGAAATGGCAGATTATCGGCCCATGTGCACAGAGAGTTACTCAGTCGAATTGCAATAAAGGAAAATGGTTGGATATTTAAGTGTGTTAACCAAGCGAGCAGACTGGTCCTAATTAAAACGGCTTTAACACCGACGATAAATCACATCATGCAAGTGCAGCAACTGCCGGTGGAAATCCATGACAAAATTGACCAAATTACAAAGAACTTCTTTTGGGGTCATGATAAGCAATCTAGGAAATTGTATCCTACTGGCTGGGAAACAATCACACAACCTATTTCAATGGGAGGGTTAGGAATACGTAAGAGCAGGGTACACAATCAAGTACTCCTAATGAAAAGAGTCTGACATCTTCAACAAAAACCAAATTCGGTCTGGTCTATCATGTGCACCCCCAAATACTTTGATACACCAAAACCCTCCATCAATAACCCAAAGCCTCAACCATCATCTAGTCACCTGTGGAAATGTTTAGCTAACTTGTCTATTGTTTTGCAGGAACACTGTTTTTCCCAAATTGGAGATGGAAACACAACAATCAACCAGAAGTGGATCCCACATTTACCACCAACTACACAACAACCAATGAGCCACCATCTACCACAGAACACCAAAGTTTCACATTTCATCGACCATCATTCGAACACACGAAACCACAACCTCATCTTCAACACCTTTACACCCCAAATGGCTCAACACATAATCAGTATATACCTTCCAAGGGACCACCAAAAGGACAAAACTATTTGTCCTTTTTCCAAGGATGGGAATTACAATTCCAAAACAGGCTACATTCAGTTCAACACCACACCAACAACCACACAATAAAACCAAAATCATAATCAACCACCCGTGGATTATAAAGCAATATGGAAACTGCAATGTCCACCAAAAATCAGAGTTTTCTTGTGGAAAGTCGCCAATCACGGTCTACCAACATCCAAAAAGCTACACAGGCTCAACATCACCAACATGAACACCTGTCCTATATGCGACAATGATGAATAATCGGAGGGACACTAAATCTTCAAATGCAACAACTCGAAAGTAATATGGCAACTAATCATGGCACAACTGGCATGAAAGCAGAATCACAACCAACGGAATCAACAGGGTAACATCAATGGAAGACAAAGTCGAGGGACGAGACAGCACCAACAACCAAGCAACAACCAACTCGTCTTTCCCACCAACTTACAAGAAGTACTATCAAACAGTTACCAACCACCAACAAAGGCACTATTTGGATTTACAATCTGGCACATATGGCTGGCAAGAAATGAGAAGGTATACAAACGGCAACAACACACTCCTTTGCAAACTTACCAAATCATCAGGATTATGTTTGAAAAATACCAATGGGCGCAACAATATTCAGCACCAATCATGGCAAACAGACCAACAACAGCACGACAGCAACACTCAAGTACTCCACAAACAACTATCTACATAGGCTGGACAACACCGGAACCACAATGGATAAAGATTAACACAGACGGAGCTTCAAAAGGTAATCCAGGACCAGCGGGTGCAAGAATAATATGCAGATAAAGCAACGAGATTGTACTAAAAGATGTGGCGGCACCTTTGGGAGTAACATCATCAATACCAGCGGAAACATGGGGACTATTGATAGCAGTTAGAACAACGACTCAACACCAATGGCAAAAAATCTGTTTTGAAGTAGATTCTCAAGAACTAGTGTCTCTCATATACAATCACATCAACAGAAACCATGGTACCTAAACCAGATGATACGAGAAATTCAACAACTTCTACAAATTATCCCACATTACAAGATCACACACATTTTACGGGAGGCGAATCAAGTTGCGGATGAACTGGCCAACAAAGCAGTCAAAGTCCAACTACAACAAACAACAACAACGACAACAACTTGCTAGGAACACACTTGTCCGTAATTTATCCAACAGATTGTATTCAATGATAGAATAGGAGTTAAGTATCCCAGAATTGTAACCATCAACTAATTAATAAATAAATGGTTACCTTTAAAAAAACAAAATGCCCATTACTTAAGAAACCTATTATAGGGTCTTCACAATCCAATAGAGGGGCTTCACTAATAGGACAGAAATAAGTCACCCATTAGTAATTTAAAAAACCCCTTATCTCTTATATTTTTATTATGGAGAAACTATCCATGTTCAATTAGTGATAATAATTTAATTATCTAATGATTAGATTAACGAATCTCTTTTATACTTGGTGAAAAACCTAAATCTGATTAAGTGTTTGTTAGAGAAAAATTTATATTTTTGGGGATTTCTTTTCAAGACCCTATATTTTGATTCAACCAAAGTGAAGAAATTAATGGCTAGAAAAAATTAGGTCTACCTCTAACTTAGCTCCAATGTGATTTTTTTGCTCAAAATAGGTGAAAGTAAGTAAAAAAGATTGGATTTTTTTAGATTTTCAGAACGATTTACGGTTGGGTTCTTCCTTAGCCAACCGTAAGACCGGTTTACGGTTAGGTGATGATGGAATCCTAACCGTAACTGGTTAAATTGAGAAACCCTAATCACAAACCAGTTACTGTTGGATTTTTATCTCTCGGCCAACCGTAAACAAATTATGGGTGAGACTTTAGCTTGTCTGTCCAGCCGTAATTAAAAGTTTTATCTATTGTTTCTACTTACTTGAAATAATATTGGATAACTATTATGTATCGTAAAGATTTGGTGACCCATCGACTGAATCAGTCAAAAAAATTCAAAGATAGACACGTATATTATATTACCATCTCATTAGATAAATATATCCATTTATAAAGAATTATGTCTAGCCGCGTGGGAAAATATGTGCGAATTTTGTGTATGTTAAAACTCATGTACGGGATTATAGATAGCCAACTTTAGGAATGATTAATCGGGGGATATGAAAACTAATTGGGGGATATAGCTACAAGACAAAATAGGAGTCCCAATAACAATTCTGGGTCACCCCTTATGTAATTATTTTTTTAATTCCTAATTTACCCCTCACTAATTAGGTTTAGTGGTTAATCATAATTAGTAAAAATCTTAAGTATTTGGGGGATAGATTAGTGTGTATTTTTATTTGTGTTGGGTGAGAGTAGAAGGAGGGAAAAAAATATTTGAGAGGAAATTTTTTTTTTTTGAAAATGGAAGATGATTGTGATGAGAGAATTACCGCTAATAAGAGGTTGAAAAATTGATTTTTTTTTCTTTGAATCCACCATTGTTGCAGCTGAAAAAGCTTGGTGACGGCATGGTATTCAACCAAAAACCCATGCGGGCAATTGTTGGAAATGTTCATAAATTGTTTGCCACTATTCTGGTTTTGATCTTCAGAATGTTGATTTTTTCTGGTTTTGAACAGGTACCGGCATGGTAATCTAGTTTTCGAGCATGCCGATACATGTTAAGCATAGTATTTTGCTTAAATTTCTATGCTTAGGAACATGATGAAAAGTATCAGAATGTTGATTTTTTTCACTCGACTACCGGCATTGATAGGAAATTCTCGAGCATCCCGGTATCATGTTCAAGCATATGGTCTTCATCAATCCGGCATGGTCTTCATCACTTCCGTTTTGAATTTTTTCTGGTATTAATCGGTCCCTTTGCCCGGCATGGTGGTTGATATGAAGACCATGCTTAGGTATTGTTTTCCCCGGCATAGCATGTTGTTTTATTTTCTATCTTAGGAAAACAATACCGGCATGGTCTTCATATCAACCGTCCATGCTCTTGGCGATGGACTCGATTAAAACCGTAAAAATTCAAAACGGAAGTGATGATGACCATGCCGGAATTGATGAAGACCATATCTTTGGAACATGGTACCGGCATGGTCTTCATCAATTCCGGCATGGTCATCATCACTTTCAAAGATGATCTTCATCACTTAGAATAAAAAAAAATTGGTTTCCAAAGTGAGGAGAAGAGAATTTGATATAGAGTGGGGAGAGTTTAGAATTTGAAAGGGAATGGGAAATATTTGGGTTTCAAAGCTCCACCCCTAAATAAGATTAATAAGAAGTGGAGATGGAAATGGGGGATATGATTTTGTTTTTTGATTTTTATTTTGTGGGAAGGGTATTTTAGTATTTTCATAACCAATGGTCACCCCTTAGCCGAAATCATGGGTTGGGGGAAGTAATTCATATCCCCCAATTAATTCCCTGACCGCTGTCGTAAGCGACACAAATATAATTACACTTTCTTACTACTCAAAATATAAATATAGCAAGGGCAAGAAAGGATCGATCCCACAGAGAGGTCTAGGTTGTCAAATTGTTATGGTTTCCTATATAAAACACCCGGAAGAATTTCTGATTGTGTAAATAAAAATAAACAAAAAAAACAAATAAACAAAGCACGCAAATCAAGGATGTGAAATATTGGATAAAGGTTTCATCTTCAATTGTAAACAAGTTTATGAATATATGAATAGAATTCGTATTTAATCTCGCTATCATCAAAAGCCATAGAATACCTTATTGCAAGAATACTCCGTAAATTTCCAAAGTTATCAACACACACATTAGGGCTGCGTATGTGAATTCTACCTAAAGAATAACCTAACGCCTTGCGCTAATCAAGTTCAATTCCTAGGAGCATTAAGTTTCAGAAATAGGCTAATCAATGCAATTGAAATACATTGCGCAAACAATTCGAACAAAGGTCAATTTCTACATATGATTACGAGGATGTATCACTACAACCTAGAATCATATCATGCTACTAGTATTCAAGGTTATCGCTCGATGAAAACCCTAAAATAGCTATAGATATAGATGTGAGTTCAATCAATTCTAGACTCGACTAAACAAACATTCAATCATATTGCAATCCATCAATCATGCAATTATTATAACCCGTAGAAATCATACGATAATATTGAGAGAAAACTAATTCATAAAAATCATAACTTGGTTGCAAAATCCAACTACATCTTCAACCAATAATAAAAACTTAGTTACTCATATTCAAGGAGTTCATCACAAGAAGAAAGAGAAAAGACTTCATGGTGTAAACCCTAGAAAACTAAGTAGAGAAGAGATAATAAAACGTTCTAAAGATCCCCCAAAAAGATAGAAGTCCTCTCTTTTATATATTCCTCAATTTCCATAAAGGATACTCCTTCCAAAATTAGGTTTTGTCTTCAAGTCCATTAGTTGGAAATTCACCCGGCCCACCATGGAGAGAAACCCGTGTAGAAATTGTCCAAAAAACGCTTGCCGGAAAACTGGGATTGTGGCCGGAATCCCGCCGGAATCGTCGCCGGAAAGTGTCTCAGGTGACCGGCCAAGTCAAACCGGCCACCGGTCAACGAGTCGGGGCTGCTAGGGTCACCGAGTCAACGAGTCAAATAGATCGGTCAAGGTCGGGTGATTCAACTCGGGTCAAGCGGGCCGAGTCAGCCGGAGTCAAGTCATTGAGTCGGGTGCAGCCGAGTGCATTCGGGCAAGTCGGGGTGCATTGCGGGCAAGTCCTGAGCTGCACTATCATTGTGCATCATTGCTTCCCTTCCAGCCATCTTGGCCCTGGCTTCTTCACAGCTGCAACTCACTCAATCCTCCCTGTAACTTCAAGATAATATCAGTTCCTCAACCTGCACAGCACAGCTCCAGTTCCATAGCCTGCCTGCATCTCCACCTGCAATGCCTCTCACAAACACAAACATAGCTTACAGTTGCAGCTACAGCTCTGCAATGCCTCAAACAACTCCACCAGCTCTGCAATCAACACAGCATTCATCTCTTGTTCCCTGTACATTCTTACAGCTCCCAGCCACCTGCAGTTCCTCAGCTGCACTACCTCCAACAGCAGTCCCAACACTCAACCTGCAATACCAGCGCTTTCCATTTATGTATCATTCATTAACTCATCCCATGACTCCACCTGCATTATGCATCAACTCAGCCATCATTTTCCTGTCTCAGAATTCCAAGATACCCATCTTGCACTTGTAATCGCTTTACCAAAGATCGCCTTCTTGCTCCAACACCAACAATCAGTAGTGGCTCATAATCACCACTATTCACAATCTGCCAGTCCCATTTGTAACTTCACAACTCTGCCCTGCCTTTTAATCCACCAGACACCACCATCAATACCCACAGGCAGTCTCTGCATTTAAACCACTCCAGCTTGCAAAACCTGTTTACCAGCACCAGGCACACCACCATCAGTACACATCTACTCTGTCACCTCAAAGCTCCATTGCACCAGTTTGCAATTCATTCTAATAACCTGCAGGTTCACTATTCCCTGACATTGGCAACACACAGCTCCTTCCAGCTCCGTCTCATTCACCTGCCCCTATTCCACTCCAAGCTCGACCATCCGCAGCTTCATAACTCAGTCCACCTGACATCCACCAGCCAACAGCGTAACCACCAGCTCCACCTGCAACTCATACAACCAGTTTTCACAGCCACACCACCAGAGGCTCAAGCCAAGTTCACAGCAACCATCTCAGTAATCCCAGCAGCCCCAACCTGCAACCTCACAGTTCATCTGCCAATCTTGGCACAGCTGCGATGCCAGCTTATTCATCTCAGTACCACAATCTGAGCTGAGTGTAAATCTTCACCAGAACCACCTGAGCATCACACTGCCATTGCCGCATCTCCAGCTGCAACTCCAAGCACCAACACCAGCTCCCTGAACTGCCATAGCTCCTGAAGTTCACAACTCCACCTGAAATGATCATCACTCGAATCCACCAGAACCCTGAGCTGCCAACCCATTTACTCATTCAACTCCATTGCAGTCCCTTGACCATCAACCACAGCTGCAATACCACAGACCACTTCCTCCATCTCAGTGAATTCCTCATATCACATAGCAAAGATAATCTCTAATTGAGGTTAAACCCCCATCATAATAGCACGAGATTCACACAGAGACCCTAATCTCCATAAAACCCTAGAAATGAGCAAATATCCCGATTGATTCCTTCTCGAGTTTGAATATAAACATAAACCCATCTCAATTACGATCTCCAACTCTCCCCTGGCTCAACCTGCATTAATTCACATTCATCTCACCTGCCCTTCTTCCATTGTCTCAAGAACCAATTTACAGGCCACCAATTTCATCGACTTCTCAATCAGGTGTCGCCTCCTCTCTCTGGTTCACCCCTTCTTGATCTCCATTTCCTTATGCTCTCGATCTCCAACCCAGCGACTGTTGACTCCATTCCCTCTCTCTCGAATACACAAAGCACCATAGTTCCTTTCTCTTCTTCTCACTCAGATGATTGAGTTTTTCTCTCGATTCTGGGATTGGTTTGTGTAAGAGATGATGGTGGATATAGCCACCCAGGGCTGACAGATAAGGGGTACCCCAGTGGATACCCCATAACATGTGGTCACCCCTTAACCACAGCTGGCTGCATTTAATACTTCTCCTAATAGAGTTGCCCCTTAACCATTACCGGGCTCCAGATAATGTTTGCTTGTGCAATGACCATTTTGCCCTTTTCGCCTCAATTTGGGTGATTTCCGCTTCTTTTCCTCCGTGCGACTCCAGAGTACCTAATAACTCAGAAACACACATAAGATACATAATTTACAAGAAAACTCGCAAAGAAAGCATAAATACTAGATATTAAATACGGTGTATTCTACACCTATCATTCCCATATCCCCCGATTAATTATTCAACTTTAGTTGGATGTAAGAATCTTGAATTTTGGATAAGATATCAAACACTAACTATCGGAATTTTGATTTGAGCAAAAAAAAAAAAAAAAAAAAAAATCCAACCGTATTACAATTACGGTTGGTATATTGTAAATCAAAACCAACCATAACTAATTTTTAAAAACCTGAAAGTGTTGTTATTCAGAAATATTTACGATTAGGTTTTTGAGAGTCGAACCCAACCGTAAATATATTTACGGTTAGAAACCAAAATGCACATCTATTTATTTATTTTTTATTTTACGGTTAGGAGTTCTTAGTTTCCTAACCGTAACAGCTTCAGAGAACAAGTTA
The DNA here is from genome assembly GCA_023531295.1 of Papaver armeniacum. Classification (NCBI taxonomy): domain Eukaryota; kingdom Viridiplantae; phylum Streptophyta; class Magnoliopsida; order Ranunculales; family Papaveraceae; genus Papaver; species Papaver armeniacum. The sequence continues at coordinate 196,993 of JAJJWW010016215.1, forward strand.
CAGTGGGAAAACCGGACGTACCTAACCGTAACTGATTTGACAACCTAATTTTTCTACTTATTTCAAACCATTTTAAACACTAGATCATGGGGAAAATAGGTGGGTCTTTGTCGAGCGAAACATCAAAAAAAAAAGGGTGCGTTTAGAAATTCAAAATTATGCACCAGTTTCTACTTGGTTTTCTTAATTAGGTTGTTGACGATCACCAACACTATTGATTAGGAGAAGGGATGAATGAAAAACTGATTTCATCTAAGTATTTTTTTTTATTGATTAGGTTGAAATAGATGGAAGGGCAATTTAGACTTTTTAAATGCCTTTAGGACACCCCCTAACCAACTAAATAAACATTATGATCCTGAGTGAAGCCCCACTATTGGAATGTAAAGCCCCAATAATAGGTTTCTTACTTAATGGATAGTCAGTCGGTTTCAAATTAGTTTTAGTGGTGTTGGTTTTCGAGATACCCTTAGGAGTACTGGGAGATTTAGAATGTGGGGTATATGGAAACCGAGATGTGCAGTTGCATTTGAGAATGTACAATTGAATGAGGGAAATGCAGTAAGTCAGATTAACCAAAACAAGATAGAGTGGCTTACTAGTAATCCTAGTCAGGTGTTGAATAGACAAACATGAGGTATGAGTAGAAATCCAGTGCATTAGAAGAGACCTCTTGTTTCATTTACAAAAATCAATTTGGATGCCTCATTCTCAAATCAACAATTCGAATGGGACCAAGACTAGTTGTTGTAGATGATGTAGGTAATCCGAGAGGGGAAGGCTGCATTCTAGGCTTAGCTCAAGATGCAAAGAAGCTGAATCCATAGCTGCACTAGAGAAAATCAAATACGTGGTGGAGCATAATGTTTCAAATCTCAATTTAGAAGGGAACTATACCAATATGGTGAATTCAATCAATGGAAAAATAAATTATAACCTTACTCTTGCAAACTGTTTTGAATTTTTACATCCCAAATGGCATCTCAGAGGATTTGAAGCTTCTCAATTGCCGAACCCCACAGCCGATTGGAAGCGGAGAATTTTTCTGGTTATCACAATTGGTACAAGTGCATTGTTAAGAGGAACATTGGCCTAGAGCCAATATCAAGTATGGCGCATTGTGAAGGCATATTGGCCAATATCGCGTCAAAATGGCACATTATGTTGGGCATATTGGCCAAGGTCCAATGTTGCACCATTGGTGGTGCCTTATGAGATTTATATTGTCTAAGAGCCAATGTCGCATCATCATGATGCATCAGGCCAGTTGGGAGGATGGCCTTGAGAAAAGTAGCGCTAATATATCAACTTACGCATGTCGTTGGCATGTGTCCAATATCGCAACACAATGGTGCATTATGCCAGAGCTGGGTGGCCAAGGTAATATTGCACTATCATAACGTAATATTGAAATTGAACTATGGCCAGTATGGAAACACAACTATCATAGTCGGTTATTCAGAAGTACATGGCAACGACCATAAATAGTAAAGCAAGCACCTCAAAAATGTGACTTCGTGAATGCCAAACTGGTCCCTCAGTTCAAGTTGTAAAAATGTCCTTAAGACAATATAGGGAGGGGAACTTGGTTGAAGATGCATATACGTACTATGCACAAGTAAGCTTCATAGCCTAGCCGAAAGAGCATAGATGATGCTTAGGCCTCATTTATAGCTGCGTAGACTTGCCAATGGGGCATATGATGCGAAGGTATCACTAAACAATGTCGTGGATTAAGTTATGAGCAATATTTGTGCATTTTGACGGAACGGCCTTGTAACACCCCGTGTTTTTAGCATGGCGCATACTCAAAGATGCGTCATGGCCTGAGATGAAGCTTCATTTCAAGTTTTTGTTGCGTAAAAGGTATATTGGCCTAGTGCCAATAGAGCGCCAAGTATGGCGCATTAATGAAGTTATGTTGGCCAAGAACCAATGCACCAAATGGTGCATTAGGCAAGTTGGGAGGATGTCTTTCAGCAAAGTGACCCATTATGTTGGGCATATTGCCCAGAACCAAGAGGATGAAAGTTGTTAATTTTATTGACAGAGAGTCAATATTGCGCTACTATATCGTATTCTGAAAGTTATATTGCCAATCTCGCATAAAAATGGTGCGTTAGGCCAATTGGGTAGATGTCCTTGAGTAAAGTAGCACTAACATATCGCATTACGCGGACTATTGGACAAGTGCCAATAACGCGCTACATTATGCCAGAGCAGTATGGCCAAGGGATTGTTGCGTAATCATAGTGCAATATTGAAGTTGGCCTACGGGCCAGAACGGAAACACAACAGTTATTGTCGGTTATTCAGAAGTACAAGGCAACGACCATGAATAGTGAAACAAGCACCTAAAAAATGTGACTTGGTGACTGTAAAAGTGGTCCCTCGGATTAAGTTATAAAAATGTCCTTTAGACTTGGTTGAACGTACATATGCGGAATATGCACTAAGTAAGCTTCATAGGTTAGCCGGAATAGCATAAATGATGCTTAGGCCTCATTTATAGCTGTGTAGCCTTGCCAATGGGCATATGATGTGAAGGCATCACTATGCCATTCCGCGGACTAAATATGGGCAACCTTTGTGCATTTTGATGGAACGACCTATACAGATTATGACATTATTATTATTGCTTGGACACGGCCTTGCAAACGAGTTGGCTTAAGTTGTTTGTCCCTTCGAGGATGAAGTACAGTCAGTGCTTGATCCGTTTAGATTATGGAAGGGTACGTAGGAAGCCGCAATGAGTTGCAGCATTGCCGGTCCAGCACGTTGTCACTCATATCATCTAATTGAGAGATGATTGCGGTATATTGGCCTCTCATATCATTTGGCTTGGTAGATGCAAGATATGATTGTGGCCAAACTTGATAAGGCAAGTTGTATTTTATTTGTTGGATGCTCATACTTCCTATCAAGGCAGTCTACATAGGCATGTACTAATGGATTTGGGCATGGCCAGGAATGTAAGCAATATCGGTACGCAAGTAGCGGAGATTGCATAAGCCTAAGGAAAGTACGACATGAGCCTGATTGATGTACCCCTGGCACTAGTTATGTTTTCATGTTTATGTTATGTATTTATCTTCTAATTAGGATAATTGTCGCTTCACTGGTTCGAAATGAATACATGCTTTCAAAGTTTTCTTAGTATTCTGCATCTTCTTGTCCAATCATTGACCTACCGGCCTAACTGATTTGAGAGGACCCAGTCGTGTGTACTGTTGTGTTCATTACTGTCGTATGAGGTTGTTTTTCCTCCTTTTTTTTTTGAATCAAGGGGTGGGAGTGTCATGTTGGTCATGCGTGAAGCATTTTGTAGGATCATTTATGTTAGCAGATTGGATGTGTGGAGCAGTTCATGGATTTGTATTTGCCTATTGGTAGTCGACCAGATGCGTGGAGTGCTTTGTAGACTTATTTATGTTTGGACGATCAGATGCGCGAGGCAGTCTGTGACCATATTTATTGGTAGTCGACCAGACACGTAGAGTGCCATGTAGAGTTATTGATGTTCCGATCAGAACGAGAAGTTCACGACCGTATTTATTGATAAACGACCAGATACATGTGGAGCTATGTAGACTTATTTATGTTGTCGATCAGACGTACGGAGCAGTCCTGATAGGTGTCGTAAAACACCTAATTTTATATCTAGTATTTATGCTTTCTTTACGAGTTTTCTTGTAAATTATGTATTTTATCTTTTCTTTTGAGTTTATAGGTGTTTTGGAGTCATTGGAGCAAAATAAGAAGAAATTGTCCAAAGTAAGCAAGAAGGACAAAGTCGTCATTTCATGGGCGGATGATATTGGGAGCGCAGTGAAGGATAAGGGGTAGCCACCTGCTTATTCTGGTGGCATTATTGATTTGCTGGGTGCCCATAGAATTTCCTATCATTACATAGCCCTTAAAACAAGAGAAATATTTCTCTTCTCATTATTCAGAGATAACATATGGCTGCTGGTAAGAGAAGAACATATGAGGTTTATATGGAATTGGACAGAGAATCAGAGAAATATGTTGCGGCAATGGTCGATCTTCAAGGATTTGATGCTTATAGTCTCAGAGAAGAATTAAGAAAAGAAATTGGAGTGGTCTTTGTTAAAAAGAGAAGACGAGAAGGAGATCGAAGAATTGAATCTGAGAAAAATGGAATTGATGGCAAAATCGATATGGGTTTGCTAGAAATAGTCGAGATAAAGGTTTGTGAAGAACTGAAGTTCGGGTTTGAGATGAAATCAATCCTGGTGGCAATTTCATGAGTCTGGTGGTGATGATTGTTGAGAAGAAATGGAGAAATTAGGGGTTTGAGGAGATTGAGATGTGAATTTAAGTTCTGCTAGGGTTAATTGAAGAGGGGTTAAACTCGATTGAGTTTGGTTTGATTTTGATGAGAATGAATTGGGAACTTAGGGTTTGTTGTTGTGCTCTGAGGTCGAATGAGAAGATATGAAGATGGGTTTTGGCTCGGGATTGAATTGAGACAAGAGAGAATGAGATGTAACTGATGAATTCAAGTGATGCAGGTGGTGAGCTGTAATGCTATGGCTTAGTGCAATGCAGTGCAAGATGGAGATGAGCAAGACAATGGTTTAGAATGGGCTGTGATGATTTGAAATGGTCAGTATTCAAGCCGAGATGGAGAACTGGTTAAGGTCTGATTTGGGTTGTTGATACTGAAGTTTGAAGTTGTGTTGGCTGCTGGTTCAATGGGATTACAGGCGAAAATGGAAGCTGTTGCCATGGCTCAATTGTTTGAATTGCAGATGAACTCAAATGGTGGTATGTGTGGGTGTTGAACAATTATAGATGTTGATGGCGATGCAGCTGTAGGAGTGAACTATTGCAGGTGCAAGTAGTTCTGGCAGTGATTGTGCTAATCTGAGGTTGCAGTTGCAGCTGCTGTAGCTGGAGAGCAAATGGAGCTTGAGATGGAGTGCTGGTAGAAGACAATGGTTGCAGTCGAACTTTGTGCTGGAATTAATATGGTGCTCAAGAGTGGCGTAGATGAATGTTAGGTTTACAAGTGATTGAATTAACGAGAATGAATGGCTTGGCAAATGGAGCCTGAGATGATGAATGCGATTGAATTGGTGCCATGTTGGTTACAGTGAAGTCATGGGAGATTGCAAGGCTGAGATTGTGTTAACTGCAGTATGTGGATGAGGAATTGAGGTCTGAGCTGGTATTGATGGTTCATGGAGTGGTATTAGAGCCGATCTTTCTTTGTAGAATGGATAATGGAAGAGATGGTGCAGATGGCTTGAGCTGCTGCCAACAGTTGGAGTTTCTTGAGCTCATGGTGTTGCTGCTTTCGTTGAGCTGAGTTCAGTGGGTTAGAGGTATGTTAGGAGAAACATTGCAGGATGATTAGAATGGTTGTGTGCAAGAGCTGCAATTGGAGGCACAATTTTTGGAGATAGATGAATATTTGGTGCTATGGGTACTGCAGGTTAACAAGATTGAGAAACTAGAACTATTGCAGTGATGACTTGTGTGGTTGTGAAATCACCGAATTAGAAAACCTTGTGATGCCTTGGCTTGAGATAATGGGGCTGCAGAGTGCAACTATGGCTTGAGTGGTTGTATGTAAAGAGATGCAGGTAGCAATGGAGTTGTTGGTGTTGCATTACAGAGAGATGATGTTGGTGGAGGTCTGCGACTGTGGTGTTAGCTGAATCCAGAGCTGGTGTTGTTGTTGATGGGCGCTGGCAGCTGCAGTACAGGAAGCAGGGCCATCATGGCTGGACTTTCCCAGCTGAAGTGCAATGATGGTGCAGCACAAGTTCAGGCCAGTGAAATGACCTTGGCCACTCAGCCCATCCAGCTGAGTAAGATGATGATCCAGACCCTGACTCACCTTGATCCGGTCTGACTCAGTGAATTGACCGAGTCGACTCGTTTGACTGGTGACCGGGTTGACTTTGCCGGTCACTTGAGATGCTCGCCGACGACTTTCCCGACCAAATTCCGGCCATATACCCGGTTTCCCGGCGACGGATTTTGGACATAATTTTACATGGGTTTTCTCACACATGGGCTTGGTGGACCACTTGGAGATGGGTTTTGAGAAGACCTAATATTGGAAGGAGTATCCTTTATGGAATGGGAAAAGCATATAAATAGAAAAGTCTTTCTCTAAACATATATATCTCCATTAGGGAGGATTCTACTTGTTTGCTAGGGTTTCACATGATAGTTCTTCTTTGCTCTCTATGATGATTTCCAAAAACACAAGTAACTAAGTTTTTATTATTGGTTAAAGATGTAGTTGGATTTTGCAACCAAGTTATGATTTTTATGAATTAGTTTTCTCTCAATATTATCGTTTGATTTCTACGGGTTATAATAATTGCATGATTGATGTATTGCAATATGATTGAGTGCTTGTTTAGTTAAGTCTAGAATTGATTGAACTCACATCCATATCTATAGCTATTTTAGGGTTCATCATCGAGCGATAACCTTGAATACGAGTAGCATAAATATGATTCTAGGTTGTAGTGATACATCCTTGTAGTCATATGTAGAAATTGACCTTTGTCCGAATTGTCATGCGCAACGTGTGATAGTTGCATTGATTAGCCTATTTCTGAAACTTAATGCTCCTAGGAATTGAACTTGATTAGCGCAAGGCGTTAGGTTATTCTTTAGGTAGATTTCACATACGTGACTCTAATGTGTGTGTTGATGACTTAAGAAATTTACGGAGTATTCTTTCAATAAGGTATTCTATGGCTTTTGATGATAGCGAGATTAAATACGAATTTTATTCATATATTCATAAACTTGTTTACAATTGAAGATGAAACCTTTACCCAATATTTCACATCCTTGATTTGCGTGCTTTGTTTGCTTTTTGTTTATTTTTATTTACACAATCAGAAAATCCCCCGTGTTACTTATAAGATACCGAAACATATTGACAACCAAGACCTCTCTGTGGGAACGATCCTTTCTTGCCCTTGCTTCATTATATATTTTGAGTAGTAAGAAAGTGTAATTTATTTTTGACGCCTACGGCAGCGATCAAGTCCGTGGCTCTGTATTTATTGATAACCGACCAGATACACTCAGCGCTTTGTATACTTATTTATGTTAGTCAATCAGATACGTATAGGAGTCGGTGGTGTTGTTTTCTTATTGACTGACGACTAGATGCACGGAGCGCTCTGTAAACTTATTTATGTTTCCGATCAGACACGCGTATCAGCCTATAGCTTTGTATTATTGATAGCCGGAGTGCTCAGTAGACTTATTTATGTTTAGTTGATCATAGCCGATCAGATGCGCGGAGCACTCTGTAGACTTATATATGTTAGCCAATCAGATGCGTAAAGCGGTCCAGTGGCATTGTTTGCTTATTGACGGCCGACGAGATACGCGAAGCGTTTCGTGAGATTTTTTGATACAATTAGCTGGGCTAAAGCCCAAAACCAAAACAAAAAAGAACAACAAAGAAAGCTAGAAAAAATAAAACAAAAAGGAAAACAAAAAAACAACCAAAGGCCCAAGGCCTAGACTAAACTATCTCCGGATGCACGGGGCACTCTGTGACCATATTTATTGAGAGCCAATCAGATGTGCGGAGCACCCCGTAGACCTATTGTTCACGAAAAAGTTTCTGATTTATTCATAAGGTTCTACGCTTGTTTGTGAATACATTGGATTACGCATGCAAGCTCTTCAACCACTTCCCATTGATTGGATTTTTGAATTTGGACCCTTCCAATCGCTTTAGCTTATGATACCCGTTTTCGGCAGTCTTCCGGGTCATGTATGGTTCTTCCCGGTTGGCGACGAAGTTTTTCGCGTTGGTGTTATATTGTTCGTGGGAGGCGATCCTCGGGACATGCACGTCAAATTTGAAGGTCATCTCTTTGGCTTTGTGGTTGTGATGGATGGCTGTGCACTTTCTATAAACATCCGCAATCATTCAGCGCGGACCCTTCTCTCTTCAATGGTGTCTTAGATGAGCAAAGCGGTTGACATCGTCGGGTGTAGTATGGTTTTCCATTGCAAAGGGTAACTACCCCTAATATTCCAACTTAAACTGGTACATATTCAATTGTCACTTTATCGAGGTTGAATGACTGAAGCTGGTCTTCGGGCGCGCTCGCGCTAGTGTTTGTCGGGTGTGTCATGGTGGACAAGAGATGGATCTCCTGGTGTAATCTCTAACTGTTTTAGGGGTAATTTTTGTTTAGGCTAACCAATCCTGGTCACAACATGTACTACATCTTTCCTAGAAGAGTAAGAGATAGAAGACCCCCCTCCATTGTACTATGTTATTCCTTTTATAGACTTTCCCAAAATCCCATCTTTATGTGACAACATGACAAATATCCTTGGAACTCTATTATTTACCATTATTGCCCTTCTTTCTAAAATAGTGTTAGAGCATAACTCGGTTGAACCCACCAAGCGTTGGTATGTCAAGTTTGGTTGTCATATTTTAGTGAATCAAAACTCATTTAAAGAGTCGCTTGATTATGTACTAGAGTCAACTTCGTATAGGTTAGCTTGAAAGTATTAGGATATGAGACATTACAAGTATTACGAAGACTTGAAGAAGTTGAATCTTTGTTCAATATATTTGAACAAAGCAGATTAGGTGGATCGGTGAGTTGAGCTCCGAGGATTGGAGAAAACTCGGCGAAAATTTTCTTTCCCAGATCTGGTTTTCAGGGCTTGAAACAATTAATTCAGGTAAAAAATCTTCTCTGATTGTTTGATTTACAATGATTACTGAGTATTGATTGAAGTATTTTCATAGATTGTACGAAAAATACTTCGATTAATCATAATAGTTCTGAAATGGGTAGTTTTAGTAATGGGGAAAATTTTAAGAAAATTCCTTCGATTCAGTTACCAGATGATTTGTTTGAAAAAAGCTTAGATCCTTGGAAGTTTTCTATTATTGGTAGGATTGATTTACAGAAGATCAAATTTTTTGATGCTTCAGTTATCTTAAGAAGTCAATGGAAGTTAGTGGGAGATTGTAAACTCATTCCTCTTGGAAGGGTTTTTTTTTTGTAATTAAACTTGATAATGATCAAGATAAACAACATATCAAATCTTACAGCTGAGAAACTGGGTTTACAACTTCAGGCCAGTAAGTCAAAGAACTTCAAAAGCAATGGTATGGGTTAGATTTCCTGGGTCGGGATTGGAATTCTGGAATGAAAAAATTTTGTTTACAATATGTAAGGAAATTGGAACTCCACTCAAGATTGATAATGCTACAGCTAGATGTGAGGTTGGATATTATGCTAATGTTTTGGTTGAAGTTGATTTCTCTCAACATATTCCTAGTAAAGTATGGATTGAGACTAAATATGGAGGCTTCTTTCAAGATGTTATGATTCCAGATTGTCCAAAGTTTTGCTCCTCATGTAAGATTGTGGGACATTTGAAATCTGAATGCAAATTTAAGAAAAACACAGAACAAGAAAAATCAGTGGAAAATGTTCATAAAAATGGTCAAAGAAGCGAGCAACTTGTTCCTTTTGATATTTGTGAACCTGGCTTACATGAAGATTCAGTAGTAGATTCAATAAAGGATGTTGTTCAAACTAATTCTTCTAATGTGGAGAGTATTTCACAAGGGAGTAAATTCAGTGCTCTAGAAAATGTTCCTCAAGAAGAGGTACTTGAAGAAGTAATTATGGAAACCCCTAAGATTGTGAAAGTTGTTGAAGCTAATTAATACCCTGAATAATAGTGCTGTCAAATTTATCAATGGTACAAATGGTAAAGTAGAAGAGGTTCCAATACAAGTTACTTCTTGGGCTAAAGTAGTTGAGAAGGAAATGGTTACATCTACTTTAACTAGTACTTCTGCTTCAGTTAAAGCTCATAAAAGTCCTAATGCTCCTTCAAAGGTAAGTAGTCAGCTTCCACAAAACAATAAGTATAATTTCAAAAAAAACAGCCTGGTAAAGGGGGAACTAAGGATCCCCATCTCAAACAATGAAGATAATCTTTTGGAATATCAGGGGCCTGAGAAGAGTAATGGCTCGGGATAAACTTTGGTCTTTAATCAATCAATTTAGTCCTTTTTTAGTTTGGGTTGCTGAGCCTAAAGTAGTTTGTAGTTCTTCTTTTTGTAGTAAATTGAATCTTCCTGGTATGGAAAAAATGGTAATTCATAATTCTAGTCCTGGTATGAAAGGAAATATTTGGTTATTCTGGAACTAAAGTATACAACAGCCTCAAGTTATTTCAGTTTCTAGTCAGATGTTAACAGTAAGTGTTGGAGATGTGTTGGTGTCTGGAGTTCTTGCACATGTCAAAGCTATTCAGAGAAGGTTTCTGTGGTCAGAAATGAAGATTATAAGTGATCTTAATACACCATGGATTATTTTAGGTGATTTCAATGCAGTACTTACTCATGATGAGAAGGTGGGTGGTAGAACCCCTAACAGAAATTCAATGTTAGAATTTAATGATTGTCTAAATCAGTGTGAGTTATTGCAAGCTCCTAAAACTGGTTTACAATACTGATGGTCTAATTGTCAACATGGAAGCAAGAGAATTTTATGCAATTTAGACAGGGTTGTGTTTAATCAAAAATGGTTGCAACTATATAGTGATTGGGGGTATAAGGTTGGCATGAGAATAGTCTCTGATCATGCACCTTTGTTAGGAGGATGTGCTAATATTCCAAAGCCAAAAAACACTCCAAGGAAGTTCCAAAAAATATGGCTCAGTCATCCAGATTTTATGCAAGTTGTTTCAAATTGTTGGTCTCAAAATGTGGTGGGGGATCCTGCTTTTTCAGTTTCTGCACAAGTTGAAGGAGTTAAAAAAGGTTCTCAATACATGAAACTGGGAAGTCTTTGGTGATGTTCAAGTAAAGATTAAGGAAGCTGCAGATAAAGTAAATTTGGCAACTCAAATTTCTGATGCTAATCCATTTGATGAGGAAGCTCTTGCTAATTTAGTTCAAGCTCAAAATGAACATGCTAGTAGAGAAATTCAAGATAATACTCTAATGAGGCAAAAAGCTAGAGTCAAGTGGATTATAGAAGGTTCAGCTAATACAAATTTCTTTCATACTAAAATGAAGATTAGAAATGCTAAAAACATGATTAGTGAGCTTGAAGACAATGATGGTAATGTAATTGCAAATCAAGACAAAATAGCTGAAGTTTTGGTTAATCATTTTCAAAAGAAGTTTGAGTTTCAGCCTGTGAATGAAGCAGAAAATTTGTTAGATATAATCCCAGAAGAGGAGGAGATTAAAGCTGCTATTTTTGACATGGATCCAGAGAGTGCCCCTGGTCCTGATGGTTTTTCTGGTATCTTTTTTAGAAGCTGTTGGAATATTATCAAAAATGACTTGGTAGCAACAATCAAATTCTGTTGGAGAAGAAGATTTATACCAAAAGGGATGAATTCAAGTTTCTTATTCTTGTTGCCTAAGACTCAAGGAGCTAAAACTGCTAATCTATTTAGGCCAATTGGATTAAGTAATGTGGTTTTTAAGATCTTTACCAAGATAATCACCAAAAGAATGAGTGGGCTTATGGAAAAGTTAATATCACCTCAACAAGCAGCCTATATCAAGGGAAGAAACATACATGAGCAAGTTTTACTTTCTTCTGAGTTGGTCAATGAGATGAAATTCAAAAGAAGGGGAGGAAATGTTGGAATTAAGCTTGATATCTCTCAGTCTTATGACTCAGTAAGTTGGGATTTTCTTATTAAAGTCCTTTTGAAATATGGTTTTTCTGAATCTTGGTGTGAGTGGTTAATCATTCTATTCAAATCAGCAAGGATTTCTGTGTTAGTTAATGGAGGCCCGTGTGGGTTTTTTTCTGTGGGGAGAGGATTGAGACAGGGAGATCCTCTCCCTCCAATCCTCTTTGTTCTGATGGAGGATGTTTTAAGCAGAAACATTTGTGCTTTGGTGGAAAGGGGTGAGATGCAACCAATGGTTATGAAGAATGGAATACATCCTACTCATCTGTTTTTTGCAGATGATGTATTCATATTCTGTAATAGAGGTAAGAAGAGTCTAAAGAACCTATTTAAACTTCTAGATGAATATCAAGCTATTTCTGGATAGATCATCAACAAACACAAGAGTAAGCTTTTTGTGGATGGTACTTCACATATAAGAAGACAACTGATAAGTAACATGATACACATGGAAGTGGCCAAATTCCCTGACAAATATTTAGGGGTATATCTTGCTCCATGAAAAGTTACATCTGCAATGGTTTGGCATATATGAGAAGTGCTTCAAAGCAAATTGGCAGCTTGGAAAGGTAATTTACTATCTTTTCATGATAGATTGGTGCTAGTTAAATCTGTTCTTTGTAGCTTATCTATCTATAACATGTCAGTTTATAGATGGCCTTCTTCTGTAATTAAGATATGTGAAAAAATTATAAGGAATTTCTTGTGGACTGGAGATGGAGACACAAGAAAATTCAAAACACTTTCATGGAAAAAAGTTTGTACTCCTTATGAGGAAGGTGGTCTAGGTATCAAAAGACTAAAAGTTGTCAACCAATCATTGTTAATGAAGCTCATGTGGAGAATTTTAAATTCAGCTGAAGAATGGGCACTGTTTTTATCAGCAAAATTTCAAGATAGATATGGTTAATGGACTTCAAATTGGAGACAATCAACAATTTGGAAAGGACTGAAATGGGCATGGAATTCTCTAAAGGATGATATCAGATGGAAAATTGGTGATGGCTCACACATTTCAGTTTGGTTTGATATTTGGTTGGGGGGAAATCCACTGATAAATGACATTGGTTATACAGAATATGTCAAGCACTATATGGGTCTGAAAGTGAGTGCACTTTTATCTGAAGGTCAGTGGAAAATTCTAGTTGAACTGCAACAATGTATCTCCAATCATCAATTGTCTGCTGTTCATGGTGGTGTTGATATAAGATTATGGAATGCTGATAAAAATGGTGATTTCTCAACTCATTCTGCAGTTGAAAAAATAAGATCTCAAGAACCTGTTTTGTCATGGACTAAATACATTTGGCAACATTTTCTTCATCCTAGTATTGCCAGCAATGTATGGAAGCTGCAACAAGAAGTCTATGTAGATGATGCTATCATGGTGAAGAGGGGATTTGAAATGGCTTCAATCTGCTGCATTTGTTGTGCTGAGCAAGATAATATGAATCATACTCTCTGGGAGTGTGAGTTCAGTATTGCAGTTTGGGGTTAGTTGACTATGGTTTTTGGATTTTCAAAGCCTAATTCATTTACAGATGTTTGTCAGGTGGCAAAACACAAAGGTAAAATGATTAAACAGATGTGGATGACAGCTGCTTGTGCTACTATGAAAGAGCTGTGGTTTCAGAGAAATGCCAGGCTTTTTGGTGAAATTAAGCCTAATCTTAATAGGTTTAAAAGCAGAATCATTCAACAAGCCCATGAAGGTAGTTACAGAATGACTGTAAGCAGATCCGGGCTTACATATGAGAGCCAAATCATGCTTTTTTTCAAAATTTAACATTCTGTTAGCTTTTCCTTTCTTGAGTCTGTAATTTCTGTTTTTGTTTTTTTGTTTTATCTTGAGTCAGTCCTGTTTTAGCTTTGTGACTTTGTTTTTCAATCAATGAAAAAAATGTGATTCAGCAAAAAAAAAAAAAAAAAAAGACTTGAAGAAGTAAGGAGCTACATCGACAACATCATCCTTCCACTTGAGGTTAGTGATATTTGACTTGAATTGTTTCATTCCCTAACGTATCTTTCAAGTTGTGCATATTGAAAACATAACCGCGAAGCATGAATGATTATACTCTAGTTAGACGTAGTATTAAGGAATACAATACGAGGTTTATTGCTTAACCATTAAACTTTGTATATAAGACATCGACATAGTCGTATGAATGCTATTGTGATTATGTATGGGTATGAGGCAGGGCTGTCAATGGGTACCCATTACCCTAAAGGTGTTATGGGTCCAGTCCTGGGTCTCTTACGTGTTGGCTACCTAACTAACCCGCCAATTGCCACTCGTTCATATTTTTCAAAACTAACCTTCCACGTCTTACTTACCACCCCACAATTCAGTATCTTTTCCTTCTTGAGATCACCGACCAACAATGTGTAAAGAAGCCAATCTAAAATTACTATCATATATTCTATCATCATCGACACAGTGGTGTGATGAGACGAGTTTTACATACAACCAGTATCCACACGGTTGGCTTTTTTGACATGGTGATTGTGTATGTCTACATCTACACCCTCCATCTAAGAAAAGAATGACATGTAATATGCCGCAAACCCTAATTTAGGGTTTTTAATGCTTGGTATGGACGGCTTCGGGCAAGCGAAGGCCAATGGTCGACCATGGCTCCGCCGTGTGTATTCCATACCTCGCTGGGGGACGGAATTACGGTCTCCAATCACCAACCTCTTCTAATTGCCACTGCTCATATTTTTCATAAAACTAACCTTCCACGTCTTACTTACCACCCCACAATTCAGTATCTTTTCCTTCTTGAGATCACCGACCAACAATGTGTAAAGAAGCCAATCTAAAATTACTATCATATATTCTATCATCATCGACACAGTGGTGTGATGAGACGAGTTTTACATACAACCAGTAGTCGGGTGAAAACTAAACCGTACCCAGTAGAAGTTAATCATGAAACTAAACTCAAAATCACTTTTTCCTATTACCCCAAGGAAGGAATTTAAAGTTTTAAACTTACATGATAGGATAATCGCACTGGAAAAGAAACGACACTGGTGTTGATGGTGGATTTTTATTTAAGGGGTGAAATTGTAAAAGCCAAAATTATGCGCTAACATCTTGCAAAAGATAATGCCATTTAATGAGTGATGAATACTTCTTCACTTTACTAATTCACCTAGAATGGAGCATGTGACAACAATCCCATTCTGTGAATTAAATACACGAAATTCATCCAGGTTGGAGCATGTAGCAACAATCCCATATACCCTGTGAATTTACAACATTATTAATTAATGCGTAACCAGCCTTGTATTTCCTGTACTCATTATCAGTGCGGCATGACGACTGAGTGTAACTCTCAGCAGAGCAACACGAATCTCCAAGCATTATAATGAAAGCATGTACGAAATACCCGTACAGGCTGCAACTCTCGGTGTGTTATACTAGCCCGATTGAGCAACTCTCGGTGTGTTATACTAGCCCGATTGAGCATCCGGACTGTCCGTATCAGTCTGGAAATGATCACGATCATCCAACTTCACCAGCATGATTGGATGGCCCAGATCAATTCCATAACCCCCAAGCATGTATGGAATATTCGCTGCCGAACCAACGCGGGCCCCGCATGGTCGGCCTCCCCAAAAGATTGGCATAGCTTGCCAAAATATCAAAACCAGAGCAGTATGGACGGAAAACCCTAAATTAGGGTTTGCGTCACATTACATGTGTCGCAAAACAATCTCAACCATCCATCTTCGCAGGTATAGATGGAGGGTGTAGATGTAGATTCAAAGGGCCCAGAGCATGTCAACACAATCACCGTGGACCCGCCTACATACCTGAACGATCAGTCAGGACCAACCATGGTTGGTCATCTCGATTCGTACACCCGAATAGAGCATGACGCACGTCCGTGAAACCCAAAATTAGGGTTTTTGAGCATCACGAGCGTCCATCTTCTCCGACACGAATGGAGGGTCCGAGATTAGATTAAGCAGGTCCGGTATACCAACATGACCACCGTGGACCCATCTATCCCCTCACCTGATCGGCCAAGGCATACCATGCATGGTTATCCCAAATCGTTCGCCCAAACTAGCGTGGTCACACTTCCCGATTGCAAACTAATCTCGACCACTCAACTTCGCCGGACGATTTGAGTGGCTTAGATCACGTTTTCATGGGACAGTCAAGTATAGGCGCGAACACCAGCCTACCACATACACGCCAGACCGATCGGCCAAGACCGACCAAGATTGTTCATCTTGGAAAGCGCGCCCGAAGTGGGCATGATGCGCGGCTTTTGCGGCACCAGATTTCTGTTGCAAATCGATCTCAACCGCTCCTCTTTGCCTGTCAAATTGAGTGGCCTAGATCGCACCTTCATGGGACAGTGAGGTACGGACATGTACACCGTTATGCTGTCTACACGCATGCCCGGTCGGTCCTTTCCAAAACACCTCCCATGCTTGGTTTCGACCAAGCTGAAGAGTGATGCCTGCGCACCTCTTCAAAACCCTAATTCCATCAACGGTCGCAGATGAGTGTCTTAAAGATCATCTCGTCCATCCAACTTCACCGGCTTGGTTATACAACCGTGGTCAGGAGTTAATTGGTCAGTGAGGCGTCATGGTGATCACCACCCGTCACTCTACCACACCATGATGCAGTACCTGCATAGAATACACACGATACTTCACAAGTATTGACTTCCTAAATAACTTAATTATTTAATCTAGCATTACATGCAACTTTATGTGGGTCCCACGATCTGCACACTCGAGACATCAATCATGCCACAAACTGGGGATACATACTGGGGTATTGGTTTGGCGGTTTACAGCGTGCAGCGTGCAACGCGCCATCACAAGAACGTGTCAGGAAGTCATGGACGGTTAGAGATGACAGGAGAAGTGGGCAAGACTGGTCGTGTAACACCAACGCACAACTCCACTACTCCATCACTCCACTTCCTCCACTTCCCACGAGAGACGTGAATAAGTCTCAAATGACCTGTATATATAGGTTCTCCTCCCTATTTCCAACAACAAGAAAAAGAACAAGTCCAGACAACAGAGGCAAGTGTTGATACCATCGTATTCAAACACCGGAACTGATAGCTTACATCCTGCAAGCCAGTTCAGCTTTCTGATACAAGTCATACATAGCCAACACCTTCACAATCTCAACACCTTCTTCGCTTCCCTCACTAAGATCAACCCCATCTCCTTCACTTTGTGACCGAAGCAAGTCTGGAACGGCCATTTCTTGGTTTAGGCCAGAGTTGTACAGATTGATTTCTCGAATCACAAGCACTCACCGCGCAGTGCATTTGTTTAGGGTTTAGATTCATTCCTCATCCACACACCCCAAATTACCAAATCCGACAGGAATAGTTTTCACCCATAAACAATTGGCGACCAAAGTGGGAGGTTAATCTCTCGGTTGTAAAGTCAATTTCTTCAATACCATTCAATCAATTTCGAGATGGTTGGTCTTAGGACCACCTCGACGGTATCAAATCCTGATAGTTCCTCCAACGGAGATACCCCTCCTCCTAACGGACAGATTCGTAAGACCTCTAAGAGTATGCGTAATTTTGAAATTTTCATTGCTCAGTGTGAGTTGACTGATTTACCCTTCAAAGGTGACAGATACACTTGGCTTGACAACCAAACTAATCAAATTATGTGCATATTGGGTAGGTTTTTTCTTTTATCTTCTTTTGAGATTAAATTCCCTCTAGCCTCTCAACTGGCTAAACCTAAACATACATCGATTACATTTCTCTCCTCTTTGATCTCTCTGATATCTCTTAGCTCCTAGCCATTTTAGATTTGAAAGTAGTTTGATAACGGAGTTTGAAGTAGTTCAATAACGGAGTTTGAAGTAGTTTAAGATATTATACTCGAGAAGTAGGGATAACAACAGAGTAGTATAGCCAACTTTGGTAATATAACCAGCTCACCAACCCACGGATACAAATAAACTATTGGGTGAAACAAAGTATAAAGAAAAGTTTGATTGAGAAGATTAAATATGAATTTGCCTCAAATATAAAATGATTATCATCAATAAGATGAGAATACTTTTAATAAATGATAGTTTCTTAATCTAAATGTTTTTAATGTCAATTTCATTCTGGTTTTAGCTATATTTCTTGTATTGCTCTTGTTTCCTATTTTATTTGTTTTTTTTATGTGAATCATCCGAAATCAATGGAAATGGTGTTAAAAAGAGCTAAGAAGAGTAAAGGAGCTCAATCCGACATGGAAATAAGAAGTTAGAATGTGGAGACACAACTCTTGGAAACAAGTTCCAGGAGAATTTACGGTTGGAATATCACTATAAAAACTAGTTGTAAAAAGAGTAGAGGGGTTTACGACTGGCTCCAACCTAACAACAAATTAAGATAAAGATATATGAATATTTTGGCATTACCATATGTGGTCCCAGTAAAGAAGAAAAACGGACAGATTCGGTGCTGTGTGGATTTCAGAGCCTTGAACAAGTGCTGCCCCAAGGACGACTTTCCTCTGCCTAACATCGACATGTTAGTAGACGCCACTAGTGGACACGGCATGTTTTCCTTCATGGATGGTTACAGCGGCTACAATCAGATAAGGATGTATGAGCACGATGCAAGTAGGACACTGACCTTAGAACCCCTCTTGGAAATTTTTACTATCTTTGTTATGCCATTCGGTTTAAAGAACGCCGGCGCAACGTATCAACGTGCTATGACGACAATCTTCCACGACATGATGCATAAACAAGTAGAAGACTATGTAGATGATATCGTGGTCAAGTCAAGGGCTCGAGCAGATCACACCAGCGTCTTACGGCAAGTGTTTGAGAGGTGCCGAGAATACAAATTGAAGATGAATCCTTTGAAATGCGCTTTCGGCGTCTCTTCAGGTAAATTTCTGGGATTCCAAGTAACTGCAGAAGGGATCAAGGTAGACCCGTCCAAGACTCAGGATATCCTCACAATGCCGCCCCCACGAACTGTGAAGGAGCTCCAGAGTTTCATGGGCAAGGTGAACTACATTCGACGTTTATACCTGGTCTAGCCCAACTTACCGCCTCATTCACCCCTTGTTGAAGAAAGGAGCCAGCTTCGTTTGGACCGCAACCCAACAGGAAGCTTTTCGAAAGATTCAATGAATACTGTCATCTCCAGCCATCATGAAGTCTCATGCACAAGGGAAGCCGCTATATCTCTACACTGCCTTCAGTGACACCGCCGTAGGGGCTCTACTCGCTCAGGAAGACGACGAGGGAATCGAACGTCCCATATACTATTTCAGCCGAATATTAAGAGATGTTGAACTCAGATATCCCAAAGCAGAGAAAGCATGTTTAGCTTTGATCCATTCCATTCAGAAGTTTAGGCATTACCTACTATCCAACAAGGTGATACTCGTGTCTAAATCTGACCCTGCAAAGTTTTTACTTTCAAAGCCGGTCTTGACGGGAAGGACATGCAAGTGGCTTCTCCAAATGTCAGAGCTGGAAATAACATGTACGTCACCTAGAGCTATCAAGGGTCAAGCAGTCGCAGACTTACTAACGGCATTCGCTGGAGAAGGCACTACAGGGCTACACGAGGATCTTCCTGGAGAATTTCCAGATATCTCTGTTTTGGAAGAAGAAGTATGGCTCTTGTATTTTGATGGCTCTGCTACCCCTAGCAATAGTACTGGAGGAGAGGGCGTGGTATTAGTATCTCCAACTGGGTAAGTATTCTCACACTCCTTCAAGCCGGACTTCGAATGCACCAACAACTCAGCAGAGTATGAAGCCTTCCTCATAGGGCTGTCAATAGCTAAGCAAGCAGGAGTCACGCGTTTGGAGATAAGAGGTGACTCCAAGTTACTGGTGAATCAGATGAATGGAGTATACGCACTGAAGGAAGTAACGCTAGCTCCATACCGATCAGAAGCACAGAGGTTACTAAACTATTTTGCCGATGCAACCATAACCCATGTTGGCCGCAGCAACAACAAACACGCCGATTGTCTAGCAACGCTAGCTTCCAAGCTAAAATTCGAGGGTTTAGAAGAAACCACGATAAAGAAAGAGGAGAACCATAGAATCGACATGGCTATCGCAATACAAAGACACCAAGACCGACGATTGGCAAACTCCGATCATTCAAGAGCTCAACAACTCACTCTCCCAAGGAAAGGTCAGTCTCAAAGCCCTACAGAACTTCTTCATGCTTCATGGTATGTCTTTGTATTATCTAACCCAGATGGTTCCCTGTCAAGATGTCTTGGGGATGACGAAGCACAACTACAGCTGAGTCGTGTTCACAATGAAAATTTTGGACAATCGCTGGTGGTAACGCTTTACCGACGACTTCAACGCCTGGGCTATTACTGGCCAGAGATGGAGACTCAATCCAGACTACTTCAGAAGTCCTGCTCAAATTGCCAAGCACCGCCACATCAATTGGAAATTTTTAATGCGAACCACTGGGGACTGGAGAGAGCCATACATTAGCTATCTCCATGACGGAACAAATCCTGCCGATCAAAAGGATGCTATCAAGATAAAGCAAAAGGCAAAGCGGTTCGTATTCCACGAAGGGATCCTGTATCGCAAGAGCTTCGGAGGTGATCTACTACGATGCCTGGCTGGGGAAGAAATCCCAGTCATGCTGAAGGAGACACACGAAGGAGAACATCAAGGGAAGAGGAAACTGTTCCTCCAAATACACGAGAAATACTATTGGCCGACCATGGAGGATGACGCAGCCGCTTTTGTTCAAAGCTGTCACAAATTCCAAATTCATGGGAACCTTGTTCATGCGCCTTCCACCCCTTTGCACTCGATAAGCAGTCCATGGCCATTTTACAGCTGGGGACTGGACATTATCGGGAAAATCAATCCGCCATCATCGAAGCAGCATGAGTACATCATAACCGCGACAGAATACTTCACCAAATGGGTAGAAGCCATTCCCCTACGAGGAACTACAGGAGCAACAATTGCGGCTTTCATTAAAGAACACATCATTTGTCGTTTTAGCGTGCCCAAGCATATCATCACTGATAACGGCACTCCCTTCGCCAATAAGCAAGTACGAGAGTTACTTGAAGAGTATGGCATTAAACAGGTCTTCTCCACCATCTACTATCCTCAAGGGAACGGACAAGCTGAGAGTACCAACAAGACATTGATCCGGATCATCAGTCGAACAATACACGACAATCCTAGAGAATGGCATGATCAGTTACCAATGGCGCTATGGGCATACCGGACATCACCCAGAAGCTCCATTGGAGTTTCCCCATACTCACTTGTTTATGGAGCGGATGCAATTCTCGAGAGATCAAAATCCCCTCGACCCGGATTGCGGCAGAGCAGGGATCCACCGGAACGATCTTTGAAGCCTCTAACTCTAGAGTAGCGGAGTTAGACACTGGATTTAGAAGAAACAAAGCGAAGAACGCACTCGGGTGTACAAGAATCGGATTTCCGGGCATACAACAAAACTGTGAAATCACGTATTTTCAAAGTGGGAGATTTGGTCTTGAAAACGGCCAAGCACATCCAACAAGACATGTCTGCACCAAAATTCTCACCAAAATGGGAAGGTCCTTACACAGTCACCAAGACCTACAATACTGGTTACTACAAGATCATTAAGGTGGACGGAGGCAGGCTGGAAGCAAATCATCAATGGAAAGTGGCTCAAGGCATATCATGCCCGACCACTATCTCGCTTTCTGTCAACAATACAGGAATTTATTTTCATTACATGTTTGAATCATCAATTATATTCAGAGATGCATCAATGAAAAAACCTGTTTCACCGAATAAAAAACCAATGCAATTTATTCCGCAAAGACGTTCAAAAAACTTTGACATAAACGTCATTAACAATAAGGGAGCACAGCTGAATACGACTTAAAAGAGGCCATCTAGAAGATTATAATTCCTTGAGAGCATCATCTCTAGTCTAGCTTGATAGCTTTCTTTTCTTCAAGTCTTGTACAGCCCGCTCTACCTCCTTTGATTCTGCAGCCAGAGCCTTCTCCTCTTCCAAGATAGCTTTCGCAGCAGGAACAACATTTACGAGGATACCCGCTCGATCGACCTTGATGATATCAAGACGCTGCCGCAACCAGCCCACGTTGAACTCTATGGATTCGCAGGTAGACACCATATTCTCCCACTTTTTGAGGCTTGATTCGGCAACGTTGCGGATAGAAATATTCTCCATCTCAGCAATCATGGGAAGAAGGCAGTTTACCGCGGTGACAAAAGCAGATGAACAAATCTTGGGACCACATTCCTGGTTGCGATATGGCCGTACTTTATCCATAACTTTGTGTACAAAGGCACAAACTCCTTACGCACTAAGAATCCACCGACATCTCGGTAGCTGGAGGATAAACATTTCATGCGAACATCGAATGAAAGACCTGCATTGGGGTATTCATAAGATGAGATACCCAGATCAGCATCTTCGAGGTCCACAGGGGTAAGCGTGTTTGATTTTGAAGGAAGGGGACTGTTTAAGTCGTCATCATCAATAACCGTCACACATGTTTCGGTAGGATATCTCTGCAAAAATGAGAGGATTATTCACCTGATCATTATAAAGAACAAGCAATTGTTCAGAAAAGGAAAAAGAGACGAACCGGTATGATCTTATTGACTCGGAGAACACGAGCGGGGATTCATCATGAAGCTTAGACGCGGGTGTCGTGCACGTTTAACTAAGATCCCTGGATGGTATGAAGAAGATGATCCATCGGTGTTCGACATGATAAGGAAACGAAGTTTCTGCGAGAAAGCCCTATTGTAAAATCGTAAAAGTGGTTCAAAATCTCTACACCTGCATATATGAGGAAACCATAAAACGGTTACGGCGCCCGATATATGGGATTCGACACCGACAAGTCAGGCTTTCTTTTGAGCCCTAATCAAGAATCAGAAGAGCATCTGGATACATAAGCGATTCAACCAGCAGTGTGTGAGCACCCACGCCCGGAATCCAAGTAGAAGAAGAATCTTATCCCCAACTCAAGCACCTAAGGGAGGAAAGCAGGTCCATCAAGGCCCATGGTCACACGCGTATGGAGGATTGCCCACGATTGGTCAGAATCCCTCCAGGTAGACTTCCTTTATCTTGTCTTCTTATGCTTGTATATGTCACCATCTCATTCCTACCCCACAATAGTGTAACCATTATGTGCTAGGCAGGGGACTTAATGTTGATGGTGGATTTTCATTTAAGGTTAAAATTGTAAAAACCAAAAAATTATGCGCTAACATCTTGTAAAAGATAAAGCCATTAATAAGTGTTGAATACTTCTTCACTTTACTAATTCACCTAGAATGGAGCATGTGGCAACAATCCCATTCTGTGAATTAAATACATTAAATTCATCCAGGTTGGAGCATGTAGAAACAATCCCATATACCCCGTGAATTTACAACATTATTAATTAATGCGTAACTTGACCTTGGATTTCCGTACTCATTATCGGTGTGGCATGACGGCGAGTGTTACTCTCGCAGAGCAACACGAATCTCCAAGCATTATAATGAAAGCATGTATGAAATACCGTGACGCAAAGAACTCTCGGTGTGTTATACTAGCAGATTGAGCAACTCTCGGTGTGTTATACTAGCCCGATTGAGCATCCGGAATGTCCGTATCAGTCTGGAAATGATCACGATCATCCAACTTCACCAGCATGATTGGATGGCCCGGATCAATTCCATAACCCCCAAGCAGGTATGGAATATTATTTCTTGAACCAACGCGGCCCCGCATGGTCGGCCTCCCCAAAAGATTGGCATAGCTTGCCAAAACGTCCAAACCAAGCAGTATGGACGGAAAACCCTAAATTAGGGTTTGCGGCATATTACATGTGTCGCAAAACAATCTCAACCATCCATCTTCGCAGGTATAGATGGAGGGTGTAGATGTAGATTCAAAGGGCCCAGAGCATGTCAACACAATCACCGTGGACCCGCCTACATACCTGACCGATCAGTCAGGACCAACCATGGTTGGTCATCTCGATTCGTACGCCCGAATAGAGCATGACGCACGTCCGTGAAATCCAAAATTAGGGTTTTTGAGCATCACGAGCGTCCATCTTCTCCGGCATGAATGGAGGGTCCGAGATTAGATTAAGCAGGTCCGGTCATACCAACATGACCACCGTGGACCCATCTATCCCCTCACCTGATCGGCCAAGGCATACCATGCATGGTTATCCCAAATCGTTCGCCCAAACTAGCGTGGTCACACTTCCCGATTGCAAACTAATCTCGACCACTCAACTTCGCCGGACGATTTGAGTGGCTTAGATCACGTTTTCATGGGACAGTCAGGTATAGGCACGAACACCAGCCTACCACCACACACGCTGACCGATCGTCCAAGACCGACCAAGATTGGTCATCTTGGAAAGCGCGCCCGAAGTGGGCATGATGCGCGGCTTTTGCGGCACCAGATTTCTGTTGCAAATCGATCTCAACCGCTCCTCTTTGCCGGTCAAATTGAGTGGCCTAGATCGCACCTTCATGGGACAGTGAGGTACGGACATGTACACCGGCATGTTGTCTACACGCATGCCCGGTCGGTCCGTTCCAAAACACCTCCCATGCTTGGTTTCGACCAAGCTGAAGAGTGATGCCTGCGCACCTCTTCAAAACCCTAATTCCATCAACGGTCGCAGATGAGTGTCTTAAAGATCATCTCGTCCGTCCAACTTCACCCGACTTGGTTATACAACCCCTGGTCGGGAGTTAATTGGTCAGTGAGGCGTCATGGTGATCACCACCCGTCACTCTACCACACCATGATGAAGTACTGCATAGAATACACACGATACTTCACAAGTATCGACTTCCTAAATAACTTAGTTATTTAATCTAGCATTACATGCAACTTTATGTGGGTCCCACGATCCACACACTCGAGACATCAATCATGCCACAAACTGGGGGATACATACTGGGGTATTGGTTTGGCGGTTTACAGCGTGCAGCGTGCAACGCGCCATCACAAGAACATGTCAGGAAGTCATGGACGGTTAGGGATGACAGGAGTAGTGGGCAAGACTGGTCGTGTAACACCAACGCACAACTCCACTACTCCATCACTCCACTTCCTCCACTTCCCACGAGAGACGTGAATAAGGCTCAAATGACTTGTATAAATAGGTTCTCCTCCCTATTTCCAACAACAAGAAAAAGAACAAGTCCAGACAACAGAGGCAAGTGTTGATACCATCGTATTCAAACACCGGAATCGATAGCTTACATCTTGCAAGCCGGTTCAGCTTTTTGATACAAGTCATACATAGCCAACACCTTCACAATCTCAACACCTTCTTCGCTTCCCTCCCTAAGATCAACCCCATCTCCTTCACTTTGTGACCGAAGCAAGTCTGGAACGGCCATTTCTTGGTTTAGGCCGAGTTGTGCATGATTGATTTCTCGAATCACAAGCACTCACCATGCAGATGCATTTGTTTAGGGTTTAGATTCATTCCTCATCCACACACCCCAAATTACCAAATCCGACAGGAATAGTTTTCACCCATAAACAATTGGCGACCACAGTGGGAGGTTAATCTCTCGGTTGTAAAGTCAATTTCTTCAATACCCTTCAATCAATTTCGAGATGGTTGGTCTTAGGACCACCTCGACGGTATCAAATCCTGATAGTTCCTCCAACGGAGATACCCCTCCTCCTAACGGCGTATCTGACGGCATGATCAGGAGATTTCCAACATTAAGCGAACTAGCACGGGTACAGGAGATTCACACGAAAAACGTGGAGCAAATCAAAGAAGTGGTAAACGACATACTTGATCTCCTCATCAAGATGACATCGAGATGAGCGTGCCCGGAGACCTTTACACCGGGACTAGTTCCCCTCGGATCAACAGTTTTACTACGAACCAGAGGCCAGTAAATCAGGAAGCGGTATCTCTAGTGGAAAGCTTGTGTGAACTCTTGCACCTCTCGAAGAATCAACGGGCAGAGACGTTTGTCGCAGTTAATAAAATAGCTCTGGACGTACACCTGACTCCTTCTCGTCCAGAAGTCTTAAGTGCTAATCGCTGTCGTAGGCGTCAAAAATAAATTACACTTTCTTACTACTCAAAATATATAATGAAGCAAGGGCAACAAAGGATCGTTCCCACAGAGAGGTCTTGGTTGTCAATATGTTTCGGTTCCCTATAAATAACACCGGGGGTCTTGTGATTTTAATATAATAAACTAAATAAAAGCAAACAATAAAAAGTAAACACGCAAATCAATGATGTGAAATATTGGGTAAAGGTTTCATCTTCAATTGTAAACAAGTTTTTGAATATATGAATAGAATTCCTATTTAATCTCGCTATCATCAAAAGCCATAGAATACCTTATTGCAAGAATACTCCGTAAATTTCTTAAGTCATCAACACACACATTAGAGCTGCGTATGTGAAATCTACCTAAAGAATAACCTAACGCCTTGCGCTAATTAAGTTCAATTCCTAGGAGCATTAAGTTTCAGAAACAGGCTAATCAATGAAATTGTAATACATTGCGCAAACAATTCGGACAAAGGTCAATTTCTACATATGACTACGAGGATGTATCACTACAACCTAGAATCATATCATGCTACTCGTATTCAAGGTTATCGCTCGATGATGAACCCTAAAATAGCTATAGATATGGATGTGAGTTCAATCAATTCTAGACTTAACTAAACAAACATTCAATCATATTGCAATACATCAATCGTGCAATTATTATAACCCGTAGAAAGTGAACAATGATTTTGAGAGAAAACTAATTCATAAAAATCATAACTTGGTTGGAAAATCCAACTACATCTTCAACCAATAATAAAAACTTAGTTACTTGTGTTTTTGGAAATCATCATAGAAAGCAAAGAAGAAAACTATCATGTGAAACCCTAGAAAACAAGTAGAAGTCTCCCTAATGGAGATATTCCTAGGTTTGAGAAAGACTTTTCTATTTATATGTTTCTTCCATTCCAAAAGGATACTCCAAATTTAGGTCTTCTGAAAACCCATCTCCAAGTGGTCCACCAAGCCCATGTGTGGAAAATACCCGTGTGAAAATCTCTGTCCAAAATTGTCGACGGAATTGCTGACGTCAACGCCGGAATTCGGTCATCGGAAAATTTCTCAGGTGACCGGCAAAGTCCGCCCGGTCAACGATCCAACTCGGTCGGGTCAACTCGGTCAAGCACCGAGTCAGAGTATGAGTCAGTCACTGACTCAGCTGATTGGGCTGAGTTGTCTTAGCTCAGGCCATTGCACAGGCTTGCAATGTGCTGCACAATCATTGTGCTTCTCCATTTAAACTCCAGCCATGATGGACCTGGGCTACCAATTTTTAGTTCATGCCTGCACTTGAATTCATACCTACAGCTGCACTATTTCTCTTGCCTGCAAAGCTCCAAGTTTTCAGTTCTGCATCCATTCATCCTGTGCCATCTCTGCAGTTGCATTTCATCACCAGTTCCTGGCTCAAAACCCATTTCGGCAGACTTGAATCTAGCTCCAGTTTAGCTCAACCAAGCCTACACAAAACTGCTCTAGATTCATCTCTAGCATACTACACAACAACACCTCAGTCCCATTTCAATTCAGCTTCACCTGCAAAGCCTTCATTCCTTCATTCGAGCCATTCATGCGCCTGCAATGCCATTATACAACATGACACCAGTTTCAGCCGCTCGTTGTCAGTCTCTATAACCATTTCCCTGGCAAGCATACCTGCAGCTGGTCGAGCCTTCACCTCTTCTTCCACAGATCCATTCATCCCTTCTTAGTCCACCACAATCATTCCATTCTCAGGCCTGCAGTGACAACACAAGGCCTTACCTCGCAATGCCATTCATTTGCGTGTACGACTTTGAACTCAAATGCCACCAATTTGAACAATCTATTCTCTATACTTCATGTCACACCACTCCATTGTCTCGACCTCCATCAAGCTCAGCTCATTCCATTCCAAGCCCTCCATCCGTATCTCAATACCACCAAAGAATGATCCATTCTCCCATAGCTGCTTGAATCTCCACCAATGCATCTTTACCAGCACCAGTTCCATCACCTGTTCTGTAGCTTTCACAGCTCCATAACCTGCAATTTCAGCTCCAATCCCTGCAACCATGGCTAGCACACAGTATTCAACCCGTACCCGTTCATCTCATACTTGAACTGCAACTCAGCTATCACAGTCATCGGCACCATCAACCAACTAACCATGGCAGAAACCACAACTCAACTCCATTATGTCCGCAGCACCTTTATCGATCATGGAAGCAACACCAGATTCACAGATTAGAACCAATTTCTTCTCACAATCACTGGAACCCATTTGTTATTGGTCTGCAACTCAATTCCTCCACCAGAACTGCACCTGCACCCATGAGTTCCTTCTACAGTTCCTGCAATTTCAACTTGAGCACAACCCATCTCAAATTACCCTGAATTTGCACAGTCAAATCTCCACCATCTAAACTCAATTTCACCCATCTTCTTCCTGCGACTCCAACTTCACTTTTTCAACTCGATAGCAAAGGCTTCATCTCTTCCCTGAGCTTCACATAACCCACAAATCCATTCCAGCACAAAAAGATCAAGTACAAACCATGTCTTTTCAACCACCTGCAATCTCAAGAATCCTGTTGAGCTTCAAACCCATAAGCAACTGGCAAGAACACCATCTTCTTCTGTAGCAGAAACCTTATTTCCCATCTGAGTCTCATCAATTTGTCCATCAAATTGCCCAAAACTAGAATCAACTCGAGATATAATTAATACCCATTCATCATGATCCCATGAATTTCTTCATGTTCCTATGAGAGTCGAATTCACAAACCCTTATTTCAACTTTCAGATCCCCTTTCAATTCTATCTCATCACCAGCAAATCATCATTCTTCTCTGGAATAATCTGATTCCCCATCTTGAAATCGAGCTCAACTTCACGTTTTCTGTTTAACCCATCAATTGTTATTTCTTCACCAGCAGCAGGAAACGCCATTTCTCAATTTCTGGTCTCTTTGAATTTTAGGTGTTTGTAATGAGAAGAGAAAATCTCGAGTTATGGTTTATCGTAGATTTAGGATGTATTTATACACCCACTGTTGGATAAGGGCCACCTGATTGTTTGGATTGTCGGTTCCAGATAACCGACAGCCTAATTCTCCGCACAACCAACTGTCAGTTTCGGGAACCTGACAATTGATTCTTCGCTTCCCTCCTGCGTAGCCTTAGCTCGCTCCAAGTATAGCTCGCATGTGAATTGGCTTTTGTGCTCCTTTTCGCTCCAAATAGCTAATTTCTTCTTCTTTTGCTCATAATGACTCCATTGCACCTAATAAACTCAAAATCAAACATAAGAGACACAATTCATAACGACAATAGCAAAGAAAGCATAAATACTAGATATAAAATTAGGTGTTTTACAACACCTATCAGATTCCCCCACACTTAGACTTTGCTAGTCCTCGAGCAAATTAAACAAAACAATAAAATACAACAACTCCGTGTCGTCGAGGCTACGGTCACTTTTAGCATAAATAACAAGCCTTTAAACCCTTAGGTGTCCCTAATGGACGAGTTATAGTCTCGTGAGGGTTTACTAGAGATATACCCACAAAACCTATTTTTCCAACTTAATAGTTCTCCGTAATGATAGTATCCAACGCGCTAAGAAGACATAGAGATTCTGCACACTAGTCATAAGAAGTTAGACACATAAATGAACACAATCTCATTCTTAAAAGTTGAGAGAGAAATAACCATCCCTTCTCGACAAAAATTCGGGTTCGGAGTGATCAAAAGTCTCGACTCTGCCTCACAAGAAAGGGTTTTATGAATTTGCACTCAATAATAAACAGCTTTTTATGGGTCACACATGTGTCCAGGTAGGAATGAAGAGAGAATCCTGCGACACGTTGAATGGTAAGAAGGCAAAACCCTCCGAATGTTTTGAAAACCCACATCTTTTATAATTTTGAAAACCCATTTTTCTGACGATCTCTAAGAAAGGAAATCAACCACTTAACGAAGGTGGGAATATGCTTACTTACCTCGTTATCCGTTCGGCGTGCAGCTAGCACCACTCTCACAGCATCCATAGAAACGTCTTTGGTCTTCAATCGGTGTCTTCATCTTCGTCTTCGGTCTTCAACTCTTGATGATAACTCTTGAACTTCGTAGAATCTTGACAATATGATTCTTTCCTCTAATTCCTGTTTCTTGAAACTTCTTTGTAGATATTCATTCTTTCCATTGGCTTTATTGAAAGAATACAAAACTAAAAACGAACTATACAAACCCAAAATATGATACATTGAATTTTTCTTGTCTTTTTTTTTTATTTTTTTTTTAATATTTTTTTTTTAATAAGAAATAAAACAAATACAAAATAAAAACGAAATAAAACAATAAAACTAGTAATGAACCTAAAGATTTTCTCTTGTCTTGTCTTTTTTTTTTTTTTTTTTTTTTTTTGAGACAAGAGATCTTAAACCTGCTGATATCTTAAACCTGCTGATAAAAACGCGCAAAGAGGCTTCCCTTGGCCTTCAGACAGATGATGGTAGAGATCTTAAACCTGCTGATATTCTTGTTCTTAACTGGGAAAACGGGCAAGATGTTTGTATGGATGTCAAGGGTGTCTCCCCTTTTCCGGTGGTGATGGGGTTCGTTCATTTGCTCTCGGGAAGGCTATCTCTAGTGCCGTTGCCCGCAAACATGCCAAATATTTGGACAAGTGTGCTGCACATGGATTTGGGTTAGGCGTTCTGGATTTCTCTACTTTAGGGGAACTCAGTGAGGACACTCTTGTTTTTTTCAAGCGTCTACGGAATTGCTTGGTGAGCAATGATGCTAGTTGCGGTTTAGGTAGCTTTATTTTTTATAGATTAGGCATAGCTATTCAAAGAGGTGTTGGAGCCCAGCTTGTCGCTAGGTTACCAACCACAAGCTCTGTATGATTTAATTCTTTATATTTATTTTCAAGTTATCCAGGAAAAAAGAGAAAAATAAAATACAAATAAAATAATATAAAAATGTAAGTACAAAGGCCATGGTGTAAGTACTTTACCGCTTGATTCTTCACAACTTGTATGTCTTGATATCATAAACTTCTCGAACTCTCATCTTTATAAACTTCGCTCTTATACAATAGTCTTCAACTTATAAAAATTCTGCTCCTTGTCTTGTTGCTTTACTCAAATCTGAAATCTGCCCATTTCTGTATTGTTGCTTGTAAACCTTGCACGTCTTCAACTTTCCTTCAAATTTGTGATACTCCTCTTGTTGATGATGATGGTGTTTCTATGGACCTGTTGGTGTAGAGAGAGATAAGGTGGATGGTGCTAACTGCGAACAAGATTACAAGTGGTAAGTAAGTTAGCAATTCGATGTCACCAACATGGTTGATAAAAATAGCACTCAAGAGATCAAAATAGTGCTTCTATGGTGGGAGGTTGGACAGCTCACCATTCTGCCCGGAATTTACGTACGGTGACACACACTCTAAAAGCACATATTTAGACAGGTACAAATAATTGAAGGTCGGTGCCTCACATTATGTAATATGGGTAGTCTCCACTATAGGGGATCACTACTCTAATACCGAATTCAGTCTGCACCTTATTTGCCACTGGCATGGTTAAATCCAACTTTAACTCTCATACAATTAAGAAACCCGATCATGTTCTCTGTCATCTCTAAGTTCAGTCACTCTTATGAGATTCTCGATGTAATCTTAGCGACATGTATACTATGTGACTCTAAACTAACTACAAGTTGGAGTTTTCTTATTCACTATCTTACACAAAAGTTGAAAATTTCGAAAAATGAAAAATTTACAACGCAAATGCTTAACCACTCCCCCACACTTAAACTTTACATTGTCCTCAATGTAAATTGAATCGTCCAAAGAAAGTCAAGGTGGGAAATCTTATAACAATATGCGACAAGAAGCAATAAAAAAAAAACAAGAAAAGAAAAATTAAAGGATAAGAGATACAAAACCTATGGGTTGCCTCCCATTTAGCGCTTGGTTTAAAGTCGTCAGCCCGACTATATCCTTGCAAGATTCATTCCCCATATACCAACAATCTGAAAAGTTGGGGATCCTTCCACATAACCTGTTTTGCAAACACTAGCTTCACACAAATATTAGTACAATAAAGCAAAAGTGAAGCTATTAACCGATAAAAGTTTCCCCCACACTTATTCTTGTCCACACTTGGAAGTGTATAAAGAATATAGAAGTCGGGTACTTCCACGGTTTCTTGTTCCAAAACCTGCATAATATGAGAATCAAGTATCTCTAATGGAGGATATCGCGAAACAAAGTCATCCAACAATATTCTCGAAGCACATACATTCAAACCAATAAGAGGTAAAGGAGAAGAAACAATAGGCAACGGGTTAGACAAACCTTGCACAATCTCTTGTATCACGGTATCCTCTTCATCCTTGAAAAACTCAAGTGAAGTACTCACCTCTTGTATATCATGGTCCTCTATCAAACCTTGCAACCATTCTTCATCCGTTTCTGTCTTAACTAAAGTTTCGACATAAACATCATCATTATAATCACTTGCAAGCTCAATTGGGTCTTCCATAATATTGGTCATAACGGTCTCATTCTCAACACATTCCTCCTTGTTGTAAGGCACATACTCTTTTGCGAATGCAATATTGTCCATAAAAAATTTCTTTAGAACACTCCTTGCATCATCCTCAAGCTCTACCTTTTGAATAGGTTCTTGATCATTACAAAAATCAATGCTCGAGTAAGCTACACTAGCGTCATCATATTCCTTTTCAACTTCACCTTGATCGCAAAAAAGACTCCATTGTACAATCCTCGGGGATGTCACCATAAATTGGTTCAAACGATGTATTTTCATAATAATCATCATCACTATCATAGTCAACATAAGATTGGTTCTCGCTGAATTTAGTGTTGCTAATCTCCAACTCATCCTTTTGAATAGGTGAATGATCATTATTACGATCAAGAGTTGAGTTAACTACACAAATATCAACGAAAGTCCCCAAAGGTTCGCCTTTTTCAACATAATTATTCATTTCCTCTATGTATTCATCAATGCCCTTTCTTACATCCGAAACACCTCTTTGAAGCTCTTGGAGTGATCCATCCAAATTCTGAATATAGTGTTCCATTTGTTTGTAAAGCTCATTCGACAAGGAAAAAGTAGAATTACTTACTTCAGTATTGTTAGGCCAATTATATTCCCTTTGAATGGGTGGATGATCATAACTACGATCAGAAATTGGGCCAAACATACTATGAACACATTCGATCGATGAAATTGGTTCCGCGCTGGGTTGTCCACAAACTGACTCCATGCTGTCCATAAATTGTTGCATTTCATCTACCAAACTAGAGGAAAAATTAATAAGAGCACAAGTATCATCCCCTCTTTGTGGTTGCTCACTTACATACCCACCGTAAGAAGGTTGGAATGTATGAGAACAACTAAAAGGGTACGTGGAGTATGGACCATAACCAAAGGATTGGTTATGATTGTACTCCCCGTAAGGGTGATAGTTGTCATATTGTTGAGGTTGAAAACCGTATTGATTGCTCCAATAAGCTCCGTCCATAGAAATGGGTACCTGAAACGAGATTCTCAAAACTCGGTTAAGAACCAAAGAATAAGAAAAAGTAAAACAAAACTAAAAACAAAAATAAGAAACCAAAAACAATTGACAACCGCTGCCTCCCCGGCAACGGCGCCAAAATTTGATCGCTGTCGTAGGCGTCAAAAATAAATTACACTTTCTTACTACTCAAAATATATAATGAAGCAAGGGCAAGAAAGGATCGTTCCCACAGAGAGGTCTTGGTTTTCAATATGTTTCGGTTCCCTATAAATAACACCGGGGGTCTTGTGATTTTAATATAATAAACTAAATAAAAGCAAACAATAAAAAGTAAACACGCAAATCAAGGATGTGAAATATTGGGTAAAGGTTTCATCTTCAATTGTAAACAAGTTTTTGAATATATGAATAGAATTCCTATTTAATCTCGCTATCATCAAAAGCCATAGAGTACCTTATTGCAAGAATACTCCGTAAATTTCTTAAGTCATCAACACACACATTAGAGCTGCGTATGTGAAATCTACCTAAAGAATAACCTAACGCCTTGCGCTAATTAAGTTCAATTCGTAGGAGCATTAAGTATCAGAAATAGGCTAATCAATGCAATTGTAATACATTGCGCAAACAATTCGGACAAAGGTCAATTTCTACATATGACTACGAGGATGTATCACTACAACCTAGAATCATATCATGCTACTCGTATTCAAGGTTATCGCTCGATGATGAACCCTAAAATAGCTATAGATATGGATGTGAGTTCAATCAATTCTAGACTTAACTAAACAAACATTCAATCATATTGCAATACATCAATCATGCAATTATTATAACCCGTAGAAAGTGAACAATGATTTTGAGAGAAAACTAATTCATAAAAATCATAACTTGGTTGCAAAATCCAACTACATCTTCAACCAATAATAAAAACTTAGTTACTTGTGTTTTTGGAAATCATCATAGAAAGCAAAGAAGAAAACTATCATGTGAAACCCTAGAAAACAAGTAGAAGTCTCCCTAATGGAGATATTCCTAGGTTTGAGAAAGACTTTTCTATTTGTATGTTTCTTCCATTCCAAAAGGATACTCCAAATTTAGGTCTTCTCAAAACCCATCTCCAAGTGGTCCACCAAGCCCATGTGTGGAAAATACCCGTGTGAAAATCTCTGTCCAAAATTGTCGACGGAATTCCGACGTCAACGCGGAATTCGGTCATCGGAAAATTTCTCAGGTGACCGGCAAAGTGCGCCCGGTCACCGGTCAACGAGTCAACGATCCAACTCGGTCGGGTCAACTCGGTCAAGCACCGAGTCAGAGTATGAGTCAGTCACTGACTCAGCTGATTGGGCTGAGTTGTCTTAGCTCAGGCCATTGCACAGGCTTGCAATGTGCTGCACTATCATTTTGCTTCTCCATTTAAACTCCAGCCATGATGGCCCTGGGCTACCAATTTTTAGTTCATGCCTGCACTTGAATTCATACCTACAGCTGCACTATTTCTCTTGCCTGCAAAGCTCCAAGTTTTCAGTTCTGCATCCATTCATCATGTGCCATCTCTGCAGTTGCATTTCATCACCAGTTCCTGGCTCAAAACCCATTTCGGCAGACTTGAATCTAGCTCCAGTTTAGCTCAACCAAGCCTACACAAAACTGCTCTAGATTCATCTCTAGCATACTACACAACAGCACCTTAGTCCCATTTCATTTCAGCTTCACCTG
Organism: Papaver armeniacum; assembly: GCA_023531295.1. Lineage (NCBI taxonomy): Eukaryota > Viridiplantae > Streptophyta > Magnoliopsida > Ranunculales > Papaveraceae > Papaver > Papaver armeniacum. Next base: position 232,083 of record JAJJWW010016215.1, read on the forward strand.
CAAAGCCTTCATTCCTTCATTCGAGCCATTCATGTGCCTGCAATGCCATTATACAACATGACACCAGTTTCAGCCGCTCGTTGTCAGTCTCTATAACCATTTCCCTGGCAAGCATACCTGCAGCTGGTCGAGCCTTCACCTCTTCTTCCACAGATCCATTCATCCCTTCTTAGTCCACCACAATCATTCCATTCTCAGGCCTGCAGTGACAACACAAGGCCTTACCTGCAATGCCATTCATTTGCAGGTACGACTTTGAACTCAAATGCCACCAGCTGAACAATCTATTCTCTATACTTCACCGTCACAACACTCCATTGTCTCGACCTCCATCAAGCTCAGCTCATTCCATTCCAATCCCTCCATCTCGTATCTCAATACCACCAAAGAATGAGATCCATTCTCCCATAGCCGCTTGAATCTCCACCAATGCATCTTTACTAAAGACCAGTTCCATCACCTGTTCTGTAGCTTTCACAGCTCCATAACCTGCAATTTCAGCTCCAATCCCTGCAACCATGGCTAGCACACAGTATTCAACCCGTACCCGTTCATCTCATACTTGAACTGCAACTCAGCTATCACAGTCATCGGCACCATCAACCAACTAACCATGGCAGAAACCACAGCTCAACTCCATTACGTCCGCAGCACCTTTATCGATCATGGAAGCAACACCAGATTCACAGATTAGAACCAATTTCTTCTCACAATCACTGGAACCCATTTGTTATTGGTCTGCAACTCAATTCCTCCACCAGAACTGCACCTGCACCCATGAGTTCCTTCTACAGTTCCTGCAATTTCAACTTGAGCACAACCCATCTCAAATTACCCTGAATTTGCACAGTCAAATCTCCACCATCTAAACTCAATTTCACCCATCTTCTTCCTGCGACTCCAACTTTACTTTCTCAACTCGATAGCAAAGGCTTCATCTCTTCCCTGAGCTTCACATAACCCATAAATCCATTCCAGACACAGCATCAGTACAAACCATGTCTTTTCAACCACCTGCAATCTCAAGAATCCTGTTGAGCTTCAAACCCATAAGCAACTGGCAAGAACACCATATTCTTCTGTAGCAGAAACCTTATTTCCCATCTGAGTCTCATCAATTTGTCCATCAAATTGCCCAAAACTAGAATCAACTCGAGATATAATTAATACCCATTCATCATGATCCCATGAATTTCTTCCTGTTCCTCTGAGAGTCGAATTCACAAACCCTTATTTCAACTTTCAGATCCCCTTTCAATTCTATCTCATCACCAGCAAATCATCATTCTTCTCTGGAATAATCTGATTCCCCATCTTGAAATCGAGCTCAACTTCACGTTTCGTTTAACCCATCAATTGTTATTTCTTCACCAGCAGCAGGAAACGCCATTTCTCAATTTCTGGTCTCTTTGAATTTTAGGCGTTTGTAATGAGAAGAGAAAATCTCGAGTTATGGTTTATCGTAGATTTAGGATGTATTTATACACCCACTGTTGGATAAGGGCCACCTGATTGTTTGGCTTGTCGGTTCCAGATAACCGACAGCCTAATTCTCCGCACAATGTCAGTTTCGGGAAACTGAAAATTGATTCTTCGCTTCCCTCCTGCGTAGCCTTAGCTCGCTCCAAGTATAGCTCGCATGTGAATTGGCTTTTGTGCTCCTTTTCGCTCCAAATGGCTAATTTCTTCTTCTTTTGCTCATAATGACTCCATTGCACCTAATAAACTCAAAATCAAACATAAGAGACACAATTCATAACGACAATAGCAAAGAAAGCATAAATACTAGATATAAAATTAGGTGTTTTACAACACCTATCAGATTCCCCCACACTTAGACTTTGCTAGTCCTCGAGCAAATTAAACAAAACAATAAAATACAACAACTCCGTGTCGTCGAGGCTACGGTCACTTTTAGCATAAATAACAAGCCTTTAAACCCTTATGTGTCCCTAGTGGACGAGTTATAGTCTCGTGAGGGTTTACTAGAGATATACCCACAAAACCTATTTTTCCAACTTAATAGTTCTCCGTAATGATAGTATCCAACGCGCTAAGAAGACATAGAGATTCTGCACACTAGTCATAAGAAGTTAGACACATAAATGAACACAATCTCATTCTTAAAAGTTGAGAGAGAAATAACCATCCCTTCTCGACAAAAATTCGGGTTCGGAGTGATCAAAAGTCTCGACTCGCCTCACAAGAAAGGGTTTTATGAATTTGCACTCAATAATAAATGACTTTTTATGGGTCACACATGTGTCCAGGTAGGAATGAAGAGAGAATCCTGCGACACGTTGAATGGTAGGAAGGCAAAACCCTCCGAATGTTTTGAAAACCCACATCTTTTATAATTTTGAAAACCCATTTTTCTGACGATCTCTAAGAAAGGAAATCAACCACTTAACGAAGGTGGGAATATGCTTACTTACCTCGTTATCCGTTCGGCGTGCAGCTAGCACCACTCTCACAGCATCCATAGAAACGTCTTCGGTCTTCAATCGGTGTATTCATCTTCGTCTTCGGTCTTCAACTCTTGATGATAACTCTTGAACTTCGTAGAATCTTGACAATATGATTCTTTCCTCTAATTCCTGTTGCTTGAAACTTCTTTGTAGATATTCATTCTTTCCATTGGCTTTATTGAAAGAATACAAAACTAAAAACGAACTATACAAACCCAAAATATGATACATTGAATTTTTCTTGTCTTTTTTTTTTATTTTTTTTTTAATATTTTTTTTTTAATAAGAAATAAAACAAATACAAAATAAAAACGAAATAAAACAATAAAACTAGTAATGAACCTAAAGATTTTCTCTTGTCTTGTCTTTTTTTTTTTTCATTTTTTTTTTTTGAGACAAGAGATCTTAAACCTGCTGATATCTTAAACCTGCTGATAAAAACGCGCAAAGAGGCTTCCCTTGGCCTTCAGACAGATGATGGTAGAGATCTTAAACCTGCTGATATTCTTGTTCTTAACTGGGAAAACGGGCAAGATGTTTGTATGGATGTCACAGGTGTCTCCCCTTTCACTGGTGATGGGGTTCGTTCATTTGCTCCTGGGAAGGCTATCTCTAGTGCCGTTGCCCGCAAACATGCCATATATTTGGACAAGTGTGCTGCACATGGATTTGGGTTAGGCGTTCTGGCTTTCTTTACTTTAGGGGAACTCAGTGAGGACACTCTTGTTTTTTTCAAGCGTCTACGGAATTGCTTGGTGAGCAATGATGCTAGTTGCGGCTTAGGTAGCTTTATTTTTTATAGATTAGGCATAGCTATTCAAAGAGGTGTTGGAGCCCAGCTTGTCGCTAGGTTACCAACCACAAGCTCTGTATGATTTAATTCTTTATATTTATTTTCAAGTTATCCAGGAAAAAAGAGAAAAATAAAATACAAATAAAATAATATAAAAATGTAAGTACAAAGGCCATGGTGTAAGTACTTTACCGCTTGATTCTTCACAACTTGTATGTCTTGATATCATAAACTTCTCGAACTCTCATCTTTATAAACTTCGCTCTTATACAATAGTCTTCAACTTATAAAAATTTTCTGCTCCTTGTCTTGTTGCTTTACTCAAACCGAAATCTGCCCATTTCTGTATTGTTGCTTGTAAACCTTGCACGTCTTCAACTTTCCTTCAAATTTGTGATACTCCTCTTGTTGATGATGATGGTGTTTCTATGGACCTGTTGGTGTAGAGAGAGATAAGGTGGATGGTGCTAACTGCGATTACAAGTGGTAAGTAAGTTAGCAATTCGATGTCACCAACATGGTTGATAAAAATAGCACTCAAGAGATCAAAATAGTGCTTCTATGGTGGGAGGTTGGACAGCTCACCATTCTGCCCGGAATTTACGTACGGTGACACACACTCTAAAAGCACATATTTAGACAGGTACAAAGAATTGAAGGTCGGTGCCTCACATTATGTAATATGGGTAGTCTCCACTATAGGGGATCACTACTCTAATACCGAATTCAGTCTGCACCTTATTTGCCACTGGCATGGTTAAATCCAACTTTAACTCTCATACAATTAAGAAACCCGATCATGTTCTCTGTCATCTCTAAGTTCAGTCACTCTTATGAGATTCTCGATGTAATCTTAGCGACATGTATACTATGTGACTCTAAACTAACTACAAGTTGGAGTTTTCTTATTCACTATCTTACACAAAAGTTGAAAATTTCGAAAAATGAAAAATTTACAACGCAAATGCTTAACCACTCCCCCACACTTAAACTTTACATTGTCCTCAATGTAAATTGAATCGTCCAAAGAAAGTCAAGGTGGGAAATCTTATAACAATATGCGACAAGAAACAATAAAAAAAAACAAGAAAAGAAAAATTAAAAGATAAGAGATACAAAACCTATGGGTTGCCTCCCATTTAGCGCTTGGTTTAAAGTCGTCAGCCCGACTATATCCTTGCAAGATTCATTCCCTATATACCAACAATCTGAAAAGTTGGGGATCCTTCCACATAACCTGTTTTGCAAACACTAGCTTCACACAAATATTAGTACAATAAAGCAAAAGTGAAGCTATTAACCAATAAAAGTTTCCCCCACACTTATTCTTGTCCACACTTGGAAGTGTATAAAGAATATAGAAGTCGGGTACTTCCACGGTTTCTTGTTCCAAAACCTGCATAATATGAGAATCAAGTATCTCTAATGGAGGATATCGCGAAACAAAGTCATCCAACAATATTCTCGAAGCACATACATTCAAACCAATAGGAGGTAAAGGAGAAGAAACAATAGGCAACGGGTTAGACAAACCTTGCACAATCTCTTGTATCACGGTATCCTCTTCATCCTTGAAAAACTCAAGTGAAGTACTCACCTCTTGTATATCATGGTCCTCTATCAAACCTTGCAACCATTCTTCATCCGTTTCTGTCTTAACTAAAGTTTCGACATAAACATCATCATTATAATCACTTGCAAGCTCAATTGGGTCTTCCATAATATTGGTCATAACGGTCTCATTCTCAACACATTCCTCCTTGTTGTAAGGCACATACTCTTTTGCGAATGCAATATTGTCCATAAAAAATTTATTTAGAACACTCCTTGCATCATCCTCAAGCTCTACCTTTTGAATAGGTTCTTGATCATTATAAAGATCAATGCTCGAGTAAGCTACACTAGCGTCATCATATTCCTTTTCAACTTCACCTTGATCGCAAAAAGACTCCATTGTACAATCCTCGGGGATGTCACCATAAATTGGTTCAAACGATGTATTTTCATAATAATCATCATCACTATCATAGTCAACATAAGATTGGTTCTCGCTGAATTTAGTGTTGCTAATCTCCAACTCATCCTTTTGAATAGGTGAATGATCATTATTACGATCAAGAGTTGAGTTAACTACACAAATATCAACGAAAGTCCCCAAAGGTTCGCCTTTTTCAACATAATTATTCATTTCCTCTATGTATTCATCAATGCCCTTTCTTACATCGGAAACACCTCTTTGAAGCTCTTGGAGTGATCCATCCAAATTCTGAATATAGTGTTCCATTTGTTTGTAAAGCTCATTCGACAAGGCAAAAGTAGAATTACTTACTTCAGTATTGTTAGGCCAATTATATTCCCTTTGAATGGGTGGATGATCATAACTACGATCAGAAATTGGGCCAAACATACTATGAACACATTCGATCGATGAAATTGGTTCCGCGCTGGGTTGTCCACAAACTGACTCCATGTTGTCCATAAATTGTTGCATTTCATCTACCAAACTAGAGGAAAAATTAATAAGAGCACAAGTATCATCCCCTCTTTGTGGTTGCTCACTTACATACCCACCGTAAGAAGGTTGGAATGTATGAGAACAACTAAAAGGGTACGTGGAGTATGGACCATAACCAAAGGATTGGTTTTGATTGTACTCCCCGTAAGGGTGATAGTTGTCATATTGTTGAGGTTGAAAACCGTATTGATTGCTCCAATAAGCTCCGTCCATAGAAATGGGTACCTGAAACGAGATTCTCAAAACTCGGTTAAGAACCAAAGAATAAGAAAAAGTAAAACAAAACTAAAAACAAAAATAAGAAACCAAAAACAATTGACAACCGCTGCCTCCCGAACGGCGCCAAAATTTGATCGCTGTCGTAGGCGTCAAAAATAAATTACACTTTCTTACTACTCAAAATATATAATGAAGCAAGGGCAAGAAAGGATCGTTCCCACAGAGCGGTCTTGGTTTTCAATATGTTTCGATTCCCTATAAATAACACCGGGGGTCTTGTGATTTTAATATAATAAACTAAATAAAAGCAAACAATAAAAGTAAACACGCAAATCAAGGATGTGAAATATTGGGTAAAGGTTTCATCTTCAATTGTAAACAAGTTTTTGAATATATGAATAGAATTCCTATTTAATCTCGCTATCATCAAAAGCCATAGAGTACCTTATTGCAAGAATACTCAGTAAATTTCTTAAGTCATCAACACACACATTAGAATTGCGTATGTGAAATCTACCTAAAGAATAACCTAACGCCTTGCGCTAATTAAGTTCAATTCGTAGGAGCATTAAGTTTCAGAAATAGGCTAATCAATGCAATTGTAATACATTGCGCAAACAATTCGGACAAAGGTCAATTTCTACATATGACTACGAGGATGTATCACTACAACCTAGAATCATATCATGCTACTCGTATTCAAGGTTATCGCTCGATGATGAACCCTAAAATAGCTATAGATATGGATGTGAGTTCAATCAATTCTAGACTTAACTAAACAAACATTCAATCATATTGCAATACATCAATCATGCAATTATTATAACCCGTAGAAAGTGAACAATGATTTTGAGAGAAAACTAATTCATAAAAATCATAACTTGGTTGCAAAATCCAACTACATCTTCAACCAATAATAAAAACTTAGTTACTTGTGTTTTTGGAAATCATCATAGAAAGCAAAGAAGAAAACTATCATGTGAAACCCTAGAAAACAAGTAGAAGTCTCCCTAATGGAGATATTCCTAGGTTTGAGAAAGACTTTTCTATTTGTATGTTTCTTCCATTCCAAAAGGATACTCCAAATTTAGGTCTTCTCAAAACCCATCTCCAAGTGGTCCACCAAGCCCATGTGTGGAAAATACCCGTGTGAAAATCTCTGTCCAAAATTGTCGACGGAATTGCTGACGTCAACGCCGGAATTCGGTCATCGGAAAATTTCTCAGGTGACCGGCAAAGTGCGCCCGGTCACCGGTCAACGAGTCAACGATCCAACTCGGTCGGGTCAACTCGGTCAAGCACCGAGTCAGAGTATGAGTCAGTCACTGACTCAGCTGATTAGGCTGAGTTGTCTTAGCTCAGGCCATTGCACAGGCTTGCAATGTGCTGCACTATCATTGTGCTTCTCCATTTAAACTCCAGCCATGATGGCCCTGGGCTACCAATTTTTAGTTCATGCCTGCACTTGAATTCATACCTACAGCTGCACTATTTCTCTTGCCTGCAAAGCTCCAAGTTTTCAGTTCTGCATCCATTCATCCTGTGCCATCTCTGCAGTTGCATTTCATCACCAGTTCCTGGCTCAAAACCCATTTCGGCAGACTTGAATCTAGCTCCAGTTTAGCTCAACCAAGCCTACACAAAACTGCTCTAGATTCATCTCTAGCATACTACACAACAGCACCTCAGTCCCATTTCATTTCAGCTTCACCGCAAAGCCTTCATTCCTTCATTCGAGCCATTCATGTGCCGCAATGCCATTATACAACATGACACCGGTTTGACCGCTTGTTGTCGGTCTCTATAACCATTTCCCTGCAAGCATACTGCACTGGTCGAGCCTTCACCTCTTCTTCCACAGATCCATTCATCCCTTCTTAGTCCACCACAATCATTCCATTCTCGGGTTGCAGGTGACAACACAAGGCCTTACCTGCAATGTCATTCATTTGCAGAGTACGACTTTGAACTCAAATGCTACCAGCTGAACAATCTATTCTCTATACTTCACCGTCACAACACTCCATTGTCTCGACCTCCATCAAGCTCAACTCATTCCATTCCAAGCCCTCCATCTGTATCTCAATACCACCAGCAACAGATCCATTCTCCCACAGCTGCTTGAATCTCCACCAATGCATCTTTACCAGCACCAGTTCCATCACCTGTTCTGTAGCTTTCACAGCTCCATAACCTGCAATTTCAGCTACAATCCCTGCAACCATGGCTAGCACACAGTATTCAACCCGTACCCGTTCATCTCATACTTGAACTGCAACTCAGCTATCACAGTCATCGGCACCATCAACCAACTAACCATGGCAGAAACCACAGCTCAACTCCATTACGTCCGCAGCACCTTTATCGATCATGGCAGCAGCACCAGATTCACGGATTAGAACCAATTTCTTCTCACAATCACTGGAACCCATTTGTTATTGGTCTGCAACTCAATTCCTCCACCAGAACTGCACCTGCACCCATGAGTTCCTTCTACAGTTCCTGCAATTTCAACTTGAGCACAACCCATCTCAAATTACCCTGAATTTGCACAGTCAAATCTCCACCATCTAAACTCAATTTCACCCATCTTCTTCCTGCAACTCCAACTTCACTTTCTCAACTCGATAGCAAAGGCTTCATCTCTTCCCTAAGCTTCACATAACCCACAAATCCATTCCAGACACAGCATCAGTACAAACCATGTCTTTTCAACCACCTGCAATCTCAAGAATCCTATTGAGCTTCAAACCCATAAGCAACTGGCAAGAACACCATCTTCTTCTCAGAAAGGTGAAACCTTATTTCCCATCTGAGTCTCATCAATTTGTCCATCAAATTGCCCAAAACTAGAATCAACTCGAGATATAATTAATACCCATTCATCATGATCCCATGAATTTCTTCCTGTTCCTCTGAGAGTCGAATTCACAAACCCTTATTTCAACTTTCAGATCCCCTTTCAATTCTATCTCATCATCAGAAAATCATCATTCTTCTCTGGAATAATCTGATTCCCCATCTTGAAATCGAGCTCAACTTCACGTTTTCTGTTTAACCCATCAATTGTTATTTCTTCACCAGCAGCAGGAAACGCCATTTCTCAATTTCTGGTCTCTTTGAATTTTAGGTGTTTGTAATGAGAAGAGAAAATCTCTAGTTATGGTTTATCGTAGATTTAGGATGTATTTATACATCCACTGTTGGATAAGGTCCACCTGATTGTTTGGCTTGTCGGTTCCAGATAACCGACAGCCTAATTCTCCGCATAACCAACTGTCAGTTTCGGGAACCTGACAATTGATTCTTCACTTCCCTCCTGCGTAGCCTTAGCTCGCTCCAAGTATAGCTCGCATGTGAATTGGCTTTTGTGCTCCTTTTCGCTCCAAATGGCTAATTTCTTATTCTTTTGCTCATAATGACTCCATTGCACCTAATAAACTCAAAATCAAACATAAGAGACACAATTCATAACGACAATATCAAAGAAAGCATAAATACTAGATATAAAATTAGGTGTTTTACAACACCTATCAACTGCATCGGAAACATCTGTAAATAATGTTACATTTACAGAAGACGACATGATGGCAGAGGAAGGTCACAACCGGGCCCTACATGTTACCGCACACATCAAGGGTTCAGAGTTTAGGAGGGCCCTCGTCGACACAGGAGCATCTTCGAATGTGATTACTCTCAAGACTCTCGGGACAGCCAAGGTTAGCCCATGCAAGATTGTACGGCAGCCCACCACGATGACGGACTTCGAAGGAAACCAAACCAGCACATACGGGTATGTCAATCAATTTATCAGTAGGACCCGTTCAGTCAAAAGCAAAATTTGAAGTCATAGAAAAGGAGTCGGACTACCATATGATACTAGGAGACCGTGGCTTCATGACAACAAGGTCATTCCTTCAACGTATCACCAGTGCCTGAAGACCATGCTAAATGAGGAAGTCATCCGTATTCCTGCATCATTGTCTCCGTACGCACCAATATGCGGAGTGGAGCTTTTCGAGCCAAAAGATATTCCGCAGGGAAGATCAGACAAAGTCCTGTGCACCCCACTACCCACGTGGGCTTCAATCCAGGAAGAAGACCGACTTGCATCACTGGGGGCCAAGCACCACGACACGCCTTTTGTGACGAGGCGTCCATCTTTATCCGGTGAAGCTTCAACCCACGCTCACACCAAAAGGGAACGCACTTTTGAGGCGAAGCGTGATCAGAAGGGGAAGACAATATACCAGCGTCGCTGTTAGCAATTAGCAGGAGAGACTGGCACCCAGTCTCTCCGACCAATTGAATGCTGCAAGAACGACGAAATACAAGAGGAGGTATTGGATGTCCCGCGACAACTACAAGATGGAACCAATTCCACGACTGACGAGCTCGAGACCGTTAACATCGGGAATGAAGAATCTCCCAAAGCCGGTCTCTATCGGTTCGACTGGTCCACGACGAACGTCGAGTCTTGTTCAACTACTCAAGGAGTACCAAGATGTGTTCGCCGGACATACGAGGAAATGCCGGTCTAGATGAAAAATTGGTCACCCATCACCTACATGTCATACCTGGATCCAAGCCAATCAAGCAATCTCCGAGGCAATTCAGACATGAAGTAGAAGAACAAATCAAGAACGAAATTCAGAAGCTACTAGCTTCTGGCTTCATCAGACCTATTCATCATCCGACCTGGTTAGCTATTGTGGTCCCAGTAAAGAAGAAAAATGGACAGATTCGGTGTTGTGTGGATTTCAGAGCCTTGAACGAGTGCTGCCCCAAGGACGACTTTCCTCTGCCTAACATCGACATGTTAGTAGACGCCACTAGTGGACACGGCATGTTTTCCTTCATGGATGGTTACAGCGGCTACAATCAGATAAGGATGTATGAGCACGATGCAAGTAGGACAGCCTTCCGAACCCCTCTTGGAAATTTTTACTATACTGTTATGCCATTCGGTTTAAAGAACGCCGACGCAACGTATCAACGTGCTATGACGGCAATCTTCCACGACATGATACATAAACAAGTAGAAGACTATGTAGATGATATCGTGGTCAAGTCAAGGGCTCGAGCAGATCACACCAGCATCTTACGGCAAGTGTTTGAGAGGTGCCGAGAATACAAATTGAAGATGAATCCTTTGAAATGCGCTTTCGGCGTCTCTTCAGGTAAATTTCTGGGATTCCAAGTAACTGCAGAAGGGATCAAGGTAGACCCGTCCAAGACTCAGGCTATCCTCACAATGCCGCCCCCACGAACTGTGAAGGAGCTCCAGAGTTTCATGGGCAAGTTGAACTACATTCGACGTTTATACCTGGTCTAGCCCAACTTACCGCCTCATTCACCCCCTTGTTGAAGAAAGGAGCCAGCTTCGTTTGGACCACAACCCAGCAGGAAGCTTTTCGAAAGATTCAACGAATACTGTCATCTCCATCCATCATGAAGTCTCATGCACAAGGGAAGTCGCTATATCTCTACACTGCCTTCAGTGACACCTCCGTAGGGGCTCTACTCGCTCAGGAAGACGACGAGGGAATCGAACGTCCCATATACTATTTCAGCCGAATATTAAGAGATGCTGAACTCAGATATCCCAAAGCAGAGAAAGCATGTTTAGCTTTGATCCATTCCATTCGAAGTTTAGGCATTACCTACTATCCAACAAGGTGATACTCGTGTCTAAATCGACCTGCAAAGTTTTTACTTTCAAAGCCGGTCTTGACGGGAAGGACAGGCAAGTGGCTTCTCCAAATGTCAGAGCTGGATATAATATGTACGTCACCTAGAGCTATCAAGGGTCAAGCAGTCGCAGACTTACTAGCGGCATTCGCCGGAGAAGGCACTACAGGGCTACACGAGGATCTTCCTGGAGAATTTCCAGATATCTCTGTTTTGGAAGAAGAAGTATGGCTCTTGTATTTTGATGGCTCTGCTACCCTAGCAATAGTACTTGGAGGAGAGGGCGTGGTATTAGTATCTCCAATGGGTAAGTATTCTCACACTCCTTAATTTGGACTTGAATGCACCAACAACTCAGTATGAAGCCTTCCTCAGGGTTGTCAATAGCTAAGCAAGCGGAGTCACGCGTTTGGAGATAAGAGGTGACTCCAAGTTACCGGTGAATCGGATGAATGGAGTATACGTATTTGAAGGAAGTAACGCTAGCTCCATACCGATCAGAAGCACGGAGGTTACTAAACTATTTTGCCGATGCAACCATAACCCATGTTGGCCGCAGCAACACCAAACACGCCGATTGTCTAGCAACGCTAGCTTCCAAGCTAAAATTCGAGGGTTTGGAAGAAACCCTGACAGTAAAGAGGAGAACCATAGAATCGACATGGCTATCGCAATACAAAGACACCAAGACCGACGATTGGCGAACTCCGATCATTCAAGAGCTCAACAGCTCACTCTCCCAAGGAAAGGTCAGTCTCAAAGCCCTACAGAACTTCTTCATGCTTCATGGTATGCTGTATTATCGGAACCCAGATGGTTCCCTGTCAAGATGTCTTGGGGATGACGAAGCACAACTACAGCTGAGTCGTGTTCACAATGAAATTTTTGGACAATCACTGGTGGTAACGCTTTACCGATAACTTCAACGCCTGGGCTATTACTGGCCAGAGATGGAGACTCAATCCAGACTACTTCAGAAGTCCTGCTCAAATTGCCAAGCACCGCCACATCAATTGGAAATTTTTAATGCGAACCACACTTGGGACTGGAGAGAGCCATACATTAGCTATCTCCGTGACGGAACAACTCCTGCCGATCAAAAGGATGCTATCAAGATAAAGCAAAAGGCCAAGCGGTTCGTATTCCACGAAGGGATCCTGTATCGCAAGAGCTTCGGAGGTGATCTACTACGATGCCTGGCTGGGAAAGAAATCCCAGTCATGCTGAAGGAGACACACGAAGGAGAACATCAAGGGAAGAGGAAACTGTTCCTCCAAATGCACGAGAAATACTATTGGCCGACCATGGAGGATGACGCAGTCGCTTTTGTTCAAAGCTGTCACAAATGCCAAATTCATGGGAACCTTGTTCATGCGCCTTCCACCCCTTTGCACTCGATAAGCAGTCCATGGCCATTTTACACTGGGACTGGACATTATCGGGAAAATAAATCCGCCATCATCGGCTAAAACATGAGTACATCATAACCATGACAGAATACTTCACCAAATGGGTAGAAGCCATTCCCCTACGAGGAACTACAGGAGCAACAATTGCGGCTTTCATTAAAGAACACATCATTTGTCGTTTTATCGTGCCCAAGCATATCATCACTGATAACGGCACTCCCTTCGCCAATAAGCAAGTACGAGAGTTACTTGAAGAGTATGGCATTAAATAGGTCTTCTCCACCATCTACTATCCTCAAGGGAACGGACAAGCGGAGAGTACCAACAAGACATTGATCCGGATCATCAGTCGAACAATACACGACAATCCTAGAGAATGGCATGATCAGTTACCAATGGCGTTATGGGCATACCGGACATCACCCAGAAGCTCCATTGGAGATTCCCCATACTCACTTGTTTATGGAGCGGATGCAATTCTCCCAGCGAGAGATCAAAATCCCATCGCCCGGGATTGCGGCGTAGAAGGGATCCCCGGAACGAGGTGAAGCCTCTAACTCTAGAGTAGCGGAGTTAGACACTGGATTTCAAGAAACAAAGCGAAGAACGCACTCAGGTGTACAAGAATCGGATTTCCAGGGCATACAACAAAACTGTGAAATCACGTATTTTCAAAGTGGGAGATTTGGTCTTGAAAACGGCCAAGCACATCCAACAAGACATGTCTGCACCAAAATTCTCACCAAAATGGGAAGGTCCTTACACAGTCACCAAGACCTACAATACTGGTTACTACAAGATCATTAAGGTGGACGGAGGCAGGCTGGAAGCAGTCATCAATGGAAATTGGCTCAAGGCATATCATGCCTGACCACTATCTGCTTTGTCAACAATACAGGAATTTATTTTCATTACATGTTTGAATCATCAATTATATTCAGAGATGCATCAATGAAAAAACCTGTTTCACCGAACAAAAAACCAATGCAATTTATTCCGCAAAGACGTTCAAAAAACTTTGACATAAACGTCATTAACAATAAGGGAGCACAGCTGAATATGACTTAAAAGAGGCCATCTAGAAGATTATAATTCCTTGAGAGCATCATCTCTAGTCTAGCTTGATAGCTTTCTTTTCTTCAAGTCTTGTACAGCCCGCTCTACCTCCTTTGATTACGCAGCCCTTGACCTTCTCCTCTTCCAAGATAGCTTTCGCAGCAGGAACAACATTTACGAGGATACCCGCTCGATCGACCTTGATGATATCAAGACGCTGCCGCAACTAGCCCACGTTGAACTCTATGGATTCGCGGGTAGATACCATATTCTCCCACTTTTTGAGGCTTGATTCGGCAACGTTGCGGATAGAAATATTCTCCATCTCAGCAATCATGGGAAGAAGGCAGTTTACCGCGGTGACAAAAGCGAGATGAACAGTCTTAGGACCACATTCTGGTTGCGATATGGCCGTACTTTCTCCATAACTTTGTGTACAAAGGCACAAACTCCTTTCCGCTCTAAGAATCCACCGACATCTCGGTTTTGGAGGATAAACATTTCATGCGAACATCGAATGAAAGACATGCATTGGGGTATTCATAAGATGAGATACCCAGATCAGCATCTTCGAGGTCCACATGGGTAGGCGTGTTTGAGTTTGAAGGAAGAGGACTGGTTAAGTCGTCATCATCGATAACCGTCACATGTTCCGGTAGGGTATCTCTGCAAGAATGAGGGGATTATTCACCTGATCATTATGAAGAACAAACAATTGTTCAGAAAAATAAAAAGAGACGAACCGGTATGATCTTCTTGACTCGGAGAACACGAGCATGGGATTCATCATGAAGCTCAAACGCAGGTCGTGTACGTTTAACGGAAGATCCTGGATGGTATGAAGAAGACGATCCACTGTTGTTCGACATGATGAGGAAACGGAGTTTCTGCGAGAAAGCCCTATTGTAAAATCGTAAAAGTGGTTCAGAATCTCTACACGTGCATATATGCTGAGGAAACCCTAAAACGATTACGGCGCCCGATATATGGGGATTCGACACTGACCAAGTCAGGCTTTCTTTTGAACCCTAATCAAGAATCAGAAGAGCATCTGGATACGCCAACAGTGTGTAAGCACCCACGCCCGGAATCTCAGTAGAACAAGAATCTTATCCCTAACTCAAACACCTAAAGGAGGGAGCCGGTCCATCAAGGCCTGTGGTCACGCACGTATGGAGGATTGCCCACGATTGGTCAGAATCCCTCCATGTAGATTTCCTTTATCTTGTCTTCTTATGTTTGTATATGTCACCATCTCATGCCTACCCCACAATAGTGTAACCATTATGTGCTAGGCAGGGGACTTAATGTTGATGGTGGATTTTTATTTAAGGGGTGAAATTGTAAAAGCCAAAATTATGCGCTAACATCTTGCAAAAGATAAAGCCATTTAATGAGTGATGAATACTTCTTCACTTTACTAATTCACCTAGAATGGAACATGTGATAACAATCCCATTCTGTGAATTATATACACGAAATTCATCCAGGTTGGAGCATGTAGCAACAATCCCATATACCCTGTGAATTTACAACATTATTAATTAATGCGTAACTTGACCTTGTATTTCTGTACTCATTAGCGGTGCGGCATGACGACCGAGTGTTACTCTCGGTGAGCAACACGAATCTCAAGCATTATAATGAAAGCATGTACGAAATACCCGTACATCTTGCAACTCTCGGTGTGTTATACTAGCTAGATTGAGAAACTCTCGGTGTGTTATACTAGCCCGATTGAGCATCCGGACTATCCGTATCGATGTCTGGGAAATGATCACGATCATCCAACTTCACCAACATGATTGGATGGCCCGGATCAATTCCATAAACCCCAAGCGGTATGGAATATTCGCTGCCAGAACCAACGCGGGCCCCCATGGTCGGCCTCCCAAAATATTGTCATAGCTTGCCAAAACATCCAAACCGAAAGCGGTATGGACGGAAAACCCTAAATTAGGGTTTGCGGCACATTACATGTGTCGCAAAACAATCTCAACCATCCATCTTCGCGGGTATAGATGGAGGGTGTAGATGTAGATTCAAAGGGCCCAGAGCATGTCAACACAATCACCGTGGACCCGCCTACATACCCGACCGATCAGTCGGGACCAACCATGGTTGGTCATCTCGATTAAATGACGCCCGAATAGAGCATGGCCACGGCCGTGAAACCCAAAATTAGGGTTTTGAGCATCACGAGCGTCCATCTTCTATAAAGCACGAATGGAGGTCCGAGATTAGATTAAGCAGGTCCCGGTCATACCAACATGACCACCGTGGACCCATCTATCCCCTCACGATCGGCCAAGGCATACCATGCCTGGTTATCCCAAATCGTCGCCCAAACTAGCATGGTCACACTTCCGTTGCAAACTAATCTCGACCACTCAACTTCGCCGGACGATTTGAGTGGCTTAGATCACGTTTTCATGGGACAGTCAGGTATAGGCGCGAACACCAGCCTACCACCTACACGCCAAACCGATCGTCCAAGACCGACCAAGATTGGTCATCTTGGAACGCGCGCCCGAAGTGGGCATGATGCGCGGCTTTGCGGCACCCAGTTTACATTTGCAAATCGATCTCAACCGCTCCTCTTTGCCGGTCAAATTGAGTGGCCTAGATCGCACCTTTATGGGACAGTGAGGTACGGACGTGTACACTGGCATGCTGTCTATACGCATGCCCGGTCGGTCCTTTCCAAAACACCTCACATGCTTGGTTTCGACCAAGGCAAGAGTGATGCTTGCGCGCCTCTTCAAAACCCTAATTCCATCAACGGTTGCGGATGAGTGTCTCAAAGATCATCTCGTCCAGTCCAACTTCACACCGGCTTGGTTATACAACCACAGTCCGGAGTTAATTGGTCAGTGAGGCGTCATGGTGATCACCACCCGTCACTCTACCACACCATGATGCAGTACCTGCATAGAATGCACACGATACTTCACAAGTATCGACTTCATAAATAACTTAGTTATTTAATCTAGCATTACATGCAACTTTCGTCAGGTCCCCGATCCACACACTCGAGACATCAATCATGTCACAAGCCGGGGATACATTCGGGGTATTGGTGCGGGCGGTTTACAGCGTGCAGCGCGCCATCACAAGAACGTGTCAGGAAGTCATGGATGATTAGAGATGACAGGAGAAGTGGGCAAGACTGGTCGTGTAACACCAACGCACAACTCCACTACTCCATCACTCCACTTCCTCCACTTCCCACGAGAGACGTGAATAAGGCTCAAATGACTTGTATAAATAGGTTCTCCTCCCTATTTCCAACAACAAGAAAAAGAACAAGTCCAGACAACAGAGGCAAGTGTTGATACCATCGTATTCAAACACCAGGCCCGATAGCTTACATCCTGCCCAAGCCGGTTTCAGCTTTACGATACAAGTCATACATAGCCAACACCTTCACAATCTCAACACCTTCTTCGCTTCCCTCCCTAAGATCAACCCCATCTCCTTCACTTTGTGACCGAAGCAAGTCTGGAACGGCCATTTCTTGGTTTAGGCCAGAGTTGTGCAGATTGATTTCTCGAATCACAAGCACTCACCGCTCAGTGTATTTGTTTAGGGTTTAGATTCATTCCTCATCCACACACCCCAAATTACCAAATCTGACAGAAATATTTTTCACCCATAAACAACTGGATTAATTATAACAAAGAAGAAATCAAAGTAAAGAGAAACCTAGAAGTCTAGAACATGGAATTCTGAGGGAACAACGAGAACTTTATAACAGAAGAAAACCTGAAAGAAAGTAACGAGATTGAGATGTGTTTTTAATTGGAAAAAACTTATCACCTACTGTTTTCACGCAGAAAAATTGGGACGATGGAAATACCCGTCAAATACCCGGGTAATTAACAGTTTAAACGGATCCGGTTTTGGGTCCAATAATTTTAGAACCGGACCCGGAACCGTTAGGAACCGGAACCGGGAAAAATAATAGGGTCCGGTTCCGGGTAGTATGGTACCTGGGAGGACCCGGACCCATTGACAGCCCTAGTATGAGGTGAAGATTTCATCCTAGGAAACAATGTTTTACATTTGTTTAAAGGAAGCAAATTCATAAACTTGTTTTGTGAATCGAAAGGGAAATCACCAGGCTTATTGGTATTGTTATTCATTGCATAGACTTTTGAACTATCAATATGTGTGATTAGTATAACCGCTCATGACTAATTTATGTTCTTGGTAAAACTATTCACAAAGACCTGACTTTTGTATTGGTATGACTTTTATTAGTGAAACTGATCTTAAGTAATCACCTGAGATGGTATGATTGATTTAGTGTTATTGGTATGACCAACTCTAGGCAAAGGGGAACCGATCCTAGTAAGAGGTGCAACCTATCACAAGAGGGGAATCGATCCTTGTATGAGGTGCATCAAGTTTCTAGATATTGGAACCGATCCTATGAACATGTGCAACACGTTTTTAGACATTGGGAACCAATCCTATGGACATGTACAACAAATACAAGTTAGATACCATATATATGTAGGAACCGATCCTAGTACCTAGTCAACCGAATTTTTGGAAAGCTAGTGTGACTAAATCCAGTACTCACATGGAGGTAAAACCGAAACTTGCTTTGGTAGAACCGTGAAACCCATGATTGGTGATTGAGTGTTCTTGATCAATCACATAGTTCTTGAAAGTCAGATGAACCAATTCTAAACTTGTTTGGAAGTGTGAAAAATCGGTTTCAAGATTGTAAGTATGAAAGAGAACTTACAAAATAATGATGTTGACATTCTTTGAACATGTGCAGTAATGCTTATCTTTTATTGTTCAAATATATTCCTTAATAGCTAAAGGAAAAAATCCCGGATCGAAAAATAAGTTGAGAATCTTTTAATTAAGGTTTTTAATTTTATTTTTGGAAAATAAAAATTAGTAATGTGCATTTACTAATTGGAGATTTTCTAAGAGATTTTCGGTCAATGTTCGGACAAAGCATTTCCAGGAATTATGAAAACCGAATCTGGAATATATTGCATATCTTGAGAATATTTTCGGTTTTGGAAATTCCTTGGTGTCCAAACTTCCTTGTCTATAAATATCAAAGTTTGCATTTTTAGCAAACTAATCCTCGAAGCCAGACAAAACTACCTAGTTGTGTTATTCTTGGTGGAGCGCCTATTCGGAGAGGAAAGTAACCTAATTAGGCGAAATCTCTTACGGCCGCTCGGTATAAAGACTTCTTTGGGATTGAAAAGCTCTATTAGTACCGTTGGTGGGAAACTAGATAATTGCGGTTTATTATTAGTTTTCGATTGATTTGATTGACTAACGGTTGTTGAACTTTGATTGCACCAAGTTTGTTTATGCTTGAGAATCTTCTCTTCTGATATAAGATTCATTCAAACTAGATCGAAGTTTCGACGGGGATCTTTAGATTGTTTGTAGATCTAAAGACGTCTTGTGATAATCCATAGTTGAGACTCCGTTACGTGCGTGATTGATCACAAGAGATTCAAGTTGATTGTGTGCAGGTGTTTATTGAAGATCTAAGAAGATTTGAAGATAAAGAAGATTTCTGATTTGGGTTCATAATCTTTGGTGTGCACAATACTTGTTTCGGTTAAAGAGGATCCAACTATAATCGGTTTATCCTTGTATTAGATTGGATCGATTAGTTGAGTAGATCGACATCAATACAATTCTTTGTGATTCAAAGTATTGATTGCAAAATCTTAACAATTACTTTGGTAGTTGTTGATAAGATAGATCTAAGGACCTGACAAAGGAGTTTATTGTGATAAATGGAAGAGCCTTTTGTCAAACTCACATCACTTGGTTGAAAAGAGTTGATACCAAATAGATTTGTTGTTCCTTTGTTGTTTGGAATACGAACCAAAGGAATTGTTCCAAGTACGTGACTTATTACAAGTTGGAGGCGTGGGAATATAGACGGAATTAGGTGAACTATAGGTTTAGTTGCTTGGTCTCAACTTTGGTTTGATTTTGTATAGCGGCTTAATCCTGAGAGTATTCATTACGGACAAGGTCCGGGGTTTTCTGCATTTGCGGTTTCCTCGTTAACAAAATCTTCTTTGTGTCTTTTACTTTTCTATTTTCGCAATTATAATTGTTTTATTATAATTAGAAGTAAAATACACAAACGTTAATTCCTATTTACTTGATAGTAATCCTATTGTGTTTGGTTAAGTCCGAACCTTTTATCAAGTAAACATACTTAGTTGTTGTATTGTCTCGATCTTGTATCCATATTCAATCACACAAGTTATCTTGTTGTCGTATTGTCTCGATCTCGTATCTATAGATGATCACACGAAGTGTGAACCGATTAGTTGTATTGTCTCGACTCAGTCCATAGACAATCACTTTCGGAGAAAGGACTTATAGGTGGAAAAGTTTTAGATTGAGGTATATTTGGGTACCCTCGTCTTTTCAAATAGCCTCTAACTTCTTCTTAATTTCTACTTTATCCTTTCGTACCCATGGATGTTGTCATGGGGTTTGGGATTTAGTCCTAATGCCATCCCATAGGCTTAGCCTATGGATTGCCTCTTAGTAGAGGATAATTATTTTTCATGTATTAAGAATGGTAATATCCTGAATCACGATTTGGGCAGACACTTCATGTGGACAATAATATTCCTATTGATTGGGGTTATTCTTGCGTCGTCTTCTCCAACGTGTTTGACGAGGTTAGGGTGACACTTGCTTGATGATGCATAAATTGTTGAATGCTTTATTTTTTATTTTATTTTTAAATTATTGTTACTCCCTCCGTTTCTGGAAAAGTGTTACTTTCACTTTTTCAATTTGGCTTATTTTTAGGCAATGAAAAAGTGAAAGTAACACTTTTCCAGAAACGGAGGTAGTATTATTTTAGAACTGTGAAGCATGTTAGTGATTACTTGCGAGTTACATGATTTCCACTGAGCACCCCTTTCGGGATGATGTGCTCCCTCGTTCCCGCTTCAGTATTTTTCAGTTATCAGAAGAGATGTCGCGCTTGAAGATATTTGTTTAGGTAGCTAAATCTTTAACAAATTATAAGAACGTTATGTATCTTCCATATATATGTATTATGTATCTTTCATATCACTTGAAAGGTTTTCGTTGAAATGTATCAAATAGTTTGGGACTATGCTGGATCTACATTATGTAAGTATGATACTTAAAATTGATAATATAGATTTGATGCTTCAATTAGGTTGTAATCCTTTTAGCTAAGCAGATTTATTATTTAAGGTGTAATAATTATATTGTTTATCTTTATAATAGGAATTACAAAATTCGTACATATTCAATTCTAGTAGATAAGTCCATATTAATTGTGATCAATTACGAGACTCGTTCTTGTAGAATTCGTATATTGAAATATGGATAAAAAGTTTCATACTTGGCAGAATTTTGATTTGATTATTTGGTTTTGAATTGGAATCCCACTACCATAGACTTGTTTCCTATGCTCTGGGTATCCTGTAATGCGATAATTTTGTGGTGTAAGACTCTAATAAACCTTGCTTAAAAGGGTATTTTGTGGTCTACGACACTAGTAACTTGTAAGACTCGAATTTTTTCTCGGGCTTCACCAACCCGATTTTCCAAAGTTTTGATTCAACCAAACATCTTCCCCCTTAAAGGCCTTGACAAAATATGCTCTCACATTAAACGGTGATGAAACCCTCTCTTCCTATTGGAAGAGAGGCATTTTCTAATGTAGAAGCTATGGTGAGGACACTTGGCATAAATCTATTGGTTAGAATAATTAAAATTTTGTTACACTTTATTTACATCAGCTACTTAATTGTTCGTTAGTAACGATATAGACAAAAAAGTAGGTAGACAATACTTATGTCAGAATTTAAACTTGAATTATTTAGTTACACCGTGTTTACACCAATACTTAACTGTACGTTAATAATGGTGGACAACACTTACGTCCAAATCGTTAAAGAATAACAACAACAAAAAACGTGAAAGTCTTTGTTTCACACTTAATTATGAAAATCATGTTAATGTTTCCCACTTAATACATGAGTTCATGTTAAAAAGGAAATCGGATACATAAAATTATTCAATTACAGAGTTTTCTCCTAATGATCATCATCAACTCAAAGAGTTTTAAAAAGAAACAACTAGGATCGATAGGAGTTTGAGGCTTGATCTTTTGCTCTCAAAACCTTTGTATGCCGCATTACGATCCATTAGATTTAAGCACAACAATATTTTCAAAAACAGAAGAAATTATGCCGCCTTCTCAGTCAAAATTGGACATTGCCGGTGTGTTTCTCATCTTCACAAGATGGTATATTATATATTTTCATTCGCATCATATCAACATAATACCCGCAGAAAACAGTATTTGTTGTTTTTGAATTCTCTGAGTTTGTGTTTGCAAATTTTTAAGTTATCTATTTTGATTGGTATTGGCAGGGTAAATTTTATCTAGCAAGGTTGTGGTGGAAGCAGTTTTCCGAAAGGTTGTCAAGGACAATTTCATTATTGCTCTAGCAAAAGGTATCTATTTTTTTTTAACCATCAATGGTTCTCTTTGTTGTTGTTTCTGTAATGGATTTGTATCTTTTGTATGTCCTACATGAAGAAGAATTCAGGTGGATAACACTGTTTTGGGTATTGCTTTGTTTATTGATTGGATATTTGAAGTATGAATTAAGGATGCTCTCAATGTGTTTGGGAAAAGGTGTAAGCCATCTTTAAGATGACTAATTAAAGACTAATGAGTTATTGGAGATAACTAATGCAGTGAAATCCAACCTAATTAATATGATTTGAATCTTATCTTTTTGTAGGTGCTTGCTGTTTAGTCGAGAGAAAACAATATCCGGGTTCAGTCAGTATCATAGGTGGTGGTTTTGGTGGTATATCAGTCGCGCTCGCTCTTTGTGTTTGTGTTGCCGCAATTCAGGTGTGTGGGGCTTCTGCAGATTCATTATCTGGTTTAGTTTCATGGAGGGTTGTCCATTGTGTTTTATTAGCTTTGGACGTTGTTTCCTTGGGTCAATTTTATTTTGGATTTCTTAATTTATTGTGTTAATTGAGCTTTGTGTAACCAAGTACTCTAATCTGATTTGAGTTACCAAAGCATTGCTGGGATAAGCCTTAAGAAAGGTGATTCTTCTTATGTAATGGTTTAGCAATCTTTACACATTCATCCAAAAGGGCTACTTATTATTCATATTAATCATGTTGATTGATGCGTCATGTATGCGGCTATGCTTTTAGTAATGAAGAAGAGGTAGTAACTTACATAACAATAATGATGACAGTAAAGAGCTTGCTGTTACTAACCTTTTTGTTGGAATTCAATGTATTCTTTTTGAGGTTTGTGTGCTACATTCTACATGTAGACGTGCGATTGGTGTTTTGTTAATTGATCGAGCAAATGGCTCGACTTTAGAGGCTTTTGGTAGCTCTTGCTTTAATTATATTATTAAATATATAAGCTTACCACTGAGCATTATCTTAGGCGCACCTAGAGCATGTGGTTGCAGAGGATTGGGAGAGCACATTTAAATTCCAGATGTAATCGTAATTGCTATGAGAGGTAAATCTTGAATTTTGTTTTAATTGGGAAATTTTAATTTAAGCCCATCCACATATTTACTTCGACCGTCATTACATCTTTGTAGAGATCTCTTTTTTGGACAACGCTCCTTAAAAATCATTTATACCGTTCATAAAATAAAGATTTGAAATAAGTGAGAACAATGGCGACTCTTACGATGCTCTTACATCCACATGGCATGTGCCTAACTTTTAACCTTGCGGAAAGTACTATATGTGAGTAAAACTATGCATGTAATTTTTTTTTTAAATAATTTATGTATGCATTGTTGTTGAAGTCTCTTTGTAGCGCCCCCAAAGCTAGCAGCTTAACTAAATAAAGAGGCACTAAGGATCTAAAATATTTACTTAAACAATCAATTAAGAAATCTGCTACAAACTTAACCCAAAACTGACCCCTCTCTGAAATATATATACAAGAACTCCTCTCAAATGATACATATATAATAGTCATTTGGTTTACAAATAGAATATACAACATAATAAATATAGCCGAATTTAACCAACTAACGGACTCAACTCCTCGAAGCTTTCGCTGCACAACTCTGATATGTCTCTGAAATTAAAAGTGGGAATGGGTGAGCACATCACCCTAAAAGGGGTGCCCAGTAGAAATAACATTTAACTTTCAAGTAATCATTGGAATGATTTGAAAACAATTCATGTTTTCCCAAAACACTAATAACACAACCAATTTCACAGAGGTAAACAATCATGTATATGGAACTAACTCCTTCGTCAAACAATGTATAATATTTGTGTCAACCAGTTCCACACTCAATAATAATATTGTGGTGTATCGCCCTAGCCATTGCATAAAAGATGAAAGTAAGTAGGTATAAATGAAGTAGCAGTATCTATATACCACAGACGAAAAATCTCATTTTCCAAACAATCAAATGGAAATTCTCATTTCCCATACAATTCATGAAGACAAATAAGGCATTACAATTCCTTTCCAAACAATAGAATGATTAAAAGAAATAACAAAACTTTCATAATTCAAAGTTAAACAATGCATAGAAAGCACAACCAGACAATGCATGAGTTTGTTAAACATAAACTTTTGTAAAAGAAATAACAATGGTTACAAAAGAGTTAAATATAAATTCCCACCTCTTTTGATGACAAGCCACGCCTACCTCGAGATCCACGATCCACTGGTTCGTCTTTTGAATCATTCGTTGTTAATAAGGATTAACTGTTAGTCACAGAATAACTCTAAGAATCTAGCCAAAATGGCTCATACAAGAATCACACAATTCTATCTAATGGTTCTAAGCCTATTTCTGGTTCTACACCATTTCATTATCTATCTTTACTATAAAAGGTTTATTTATTTAATTAGGTTGATTCTATAGTCCATTAGCTAAGTCTTATGAATATCTACAACTTTGTAGAAGAAACCAAATGCTAATTCAGACCACAAAGGTCCAATACATGCTCATTAGGAAAATTGTTTATAAGCCCAAGTTCACTAAACAGGCCCATTAAGCTAAAGCCCGGTCCATTTGAGTCAACTAACAGTCACTAATGGTCAAACTGACAGTCACGGGTCAACTAACAGTCAATGTCTAAGTCCATTCAAAGGTCAAGGACCAAGTCGATGGTCAATTCAAAGGGTCAAACCCTGGTCAATGTCAACTGGTCAACGATTTGGTCACACGAGTCAACTCAGTGAGTTGAATATGATTTAGACTGAGTTAACTCAGTCAGATGATCTAAGTCAGGTGAGTCAGCTATACTGACTGGGATGACTAGTAGGCCAAAAGCCCATGCTCACAACCAACATGATTCTATTCATTTGATCAAAACACAAACTATTCACAATAACAAAATTCTATAATTCAATACAACTGTAATTAAGCTTTACCTTGATCTGCATTTGCAGGATTTTACTAAACCCTTTGCAATGACAACATTACAACCAACTCATCATATACATATTAACAGCTCAAACCAATTTCCAAGAGTTCTACACAAATCACCAATTACTTTAACTGAGTTCAGCTCAACAATTCTTCCTGCAATTTACCAACACCTACACATCAATCAAAGTCTTACATACTCATCACTACCAACAAAACACTGTCTAACCATAGCATCTCAGATTCAAAACATTTTTGTCATTCCATTCAAACAACAATAACAATCTTTTACATCCATCCCTGTTCTCCTCTAACATCTTTCGTAACAACAACAACAACCATCACTATCTCATTTCCTTGAAATAACATCACTTGCACCACCACCAACAGTTCCAACTTAAACTCATTCATTTAAACTTCAACTACAATCCTCACTGCAACAATCAACATCCTCATCTTAGATCAAGTAACAACCTAACAATGCACTCTTATCAGCTCAACAACATGACCACCAGGCTCATTTACTGCAGCCATCTGAGTTAGTCAAACTCTGCAAAATCCTAAGCATTCATCTACATCCACCATTACAACACACCACCAATAAATAACCCTTCTCCCTGTAATTGCAATCCATACCAGATTCTCTGTAACATTATGTATCTCAGCTTCAACTATAGTTCCATTTCATATCACTTCATTTCTCAATTCATGAACAACTTCATATACTCGACAAAGAATAATCTAAATAAATTACTGAAGCAAATATTTACCTCAATTCAGTGTCACCCAAGCATTTGAATCAATTGTTCTTTGCTTTGACTCAATCCAGCAGTTCTTCTCAAAACTATCACCACCCATCAGTAATCGTCCCTCAAGATACCCGATTTCATCTTCTAATTTCTTCTTATCCAAAATCCTCAAGAACAAAACCCTAACTCATGATTATTCACTAACACAACTCTACAGCTTCAATCATACATCAATTAAGAACAAACCCATCTTCAATTAGACTTCCGAACCTTCAATTTCATCTTCAATTTCACACGATCCCTTAATCAACTCAAGAACCCTAATTCAGTTCATCTTTTCACAAACCCTAACTTCCGTATCCCCTATAATTTCATGTCATACCCATCTATAATCATTCACCTGCAACTATAATTTCATCTTCTAAGTCTTCGGAACATCAATCAAATCCACAAATCCTAATTTCAGAAACTATATCTTCAATTGTAACAGCAACTCAATCGTCTTCTTCATGATTAACAGAAACACCAACTCCTCCTTCTCTTATACATCCTCACGATCTAATCCTCTCAAGCCGTACCTCAACTTTAACTCCATATCTTCGACAGAAGAAGAACATAAAAGAAAAAACGAAAGAGCAGAAAGAAGAAGAAAGAGAAAGAATAAGAGAGAATGAATTTCTCTTCGATCCGTTTGAGGATAAGGCCGACGAGATTTACTGAGGCACCCAGAAACTTAGATATGGGCTGCTAAGGCTTAGTTTGGTAATGTTGTGGCTTTTGCAGAAGCGCTTTTCTGCTTTGTCTTTGTCTTTGTCTTTGTCTTTGTGTAAAAAAAAGCGATTAGGTGTTTGGTAAACTATACATTAAAAGCTAAAGCTGATTAAAAGTTATCAAATTGTGTTTGGTAAAATATTAGTTATTATTGTATTTATAGCAAATGACTAAAATAGACATAACATTTTAATGTGAATCCACTTTTGGGATAACAAAAATCAAACTAAGATCAAAAAATTATTTAATATTGGCTCTTATTTTTATTTTTGATTAGATTGATATAGATTGAAAATAACAATCTTTAAGAAATATGATATGGAGAATAAGATATTGATTGTAAAAAAAATTAAGGGCAATTTTAGTCATTTATAAAATAAAGTAGGGATATAAAAGAAAAATCAAGTCTTAAAATTAGGTGGGACCAGAGCTTATGCTTTTGGAGCTTTTAAAAGCTCCTCCCCCGACTTATGAAAATTGGGAATTTTGGAAGTGCTTTGGACAAAAAGCACTTTAGAATTTTTTTACCAAACACCAATATGGAAAATTATTACTATATATATTTTTTGAAAGTGCTTTTGGAAAAAAAAAAGCATTACCAAACTAGGCTTAAGTCGGTTAAACTGCAAGATCACTATTTTGCCCTTCAAACTAATCTGATGATATCTTATTCGTCCGATATCCGAATGACACGCTCGACTAGTTCATTTCGCATAGATTTTCGAGACTTATCCAATGATACCGAATTCGATCTAAATTGTTGTTAGATTAATTCATATTTATTAACGTTCGCTTTAAACTAATCGAGTTACTATCGGCTAATTCGTCACTTGACCAGTCAAACAGCGTTGACGAGCTTGAGGGTCTTTACACTCTTTTTATGAAACAAACAAACAATGAATAGGGTAGCTACATATGGATCACCATAGGAGGTAAATGTATGAAATTGTAGCCCTGTAGGATATTTGGCGATCCTAATTCGTACGCGTCCATTTTTTGCTTCGGTATTTACTTACATGTTCATGCATCATAATGGCTGCAAGTATAAGTAGGGAATATTGACGAAGGAAACCAAAGGGAAAGTGAAGAAGTTCATTGAAGGACCTCATGTCACACTTACCCATGATAACTCTTATATAGACAAAGATGCATGGGATTAGAGCTTACAGCCTTTGTAAGGTTTTCTTCACTAATGTTTTTTTTTTCCTCCAAAATGTTTAATGGAAATGAGGTTTAATACCAAATTGGCTTAGTGGGGAACATAAAAACCCAACAATAAAAGAATGACATGTGATTCACTTTCTTCACGTGCACAAAATGGTTTTAGCATTCACCCGCCACATTAAAATTAACCAAGGTACAACCGTAGCAAATTAATCGATAGGTTACATGGAATCATGGATTACGAAAATGAAAATATGTAGCGACGTGCTTCGTTGAGTATGACCTTTAATAGCTTAATTTCTTTCTCTATTCACCAAACAATATTGGTCATTAGATATTGGTTATTACAATACTTCTTTCTTGGGGTTGCGCTCCTAGCATAATGTCTCTTTTGTGTTGTTTGGTTGAATCTCTCTTTTGTGTTGTTTCCTTGCAATATTTACAAGTTTCGGCAGTCTATACATAGTGAATACAAAATTGTTATTACACACTTACGCAGTGAGAATACAGTTTGATGAAACTAAAGACTAAGACTTTATTTTAGGAATTATCCATCCACCATATGTGCCTTTGGGCTGGCCGTAATATGCTTTTAGCTACTGTAACCAACCTCCTCAACATATATGTACATTGAACTAAAAGCGTGCCAAGATATCATGAAAAAGAGTTATAAAAAACTGTTGATCAGGATCTTTAGTCCTGTTCAATAATCTTTCTGTACATCATCTTTCCAATATTGGAACAAATTATTCATAGTAATTAAATTTCTTTGGATGTCCTCCATTGATTGTTTTTCTTTCATTATTTGATGCTTTTTGTATTTAATTGATTTGATTTGCTTTGCTTTTATTCTTTCGTTAAAGTCCTTGCTAAGTTTGCTTTGCTCAACATTGAATTGTGTATTTTTATTATATATATTTCCTATTTATTGTGCGCACATAAGATATGGCATGCAACAACTTTTCTTAGTTAACAAATATTTTAACACTGTGAATGCCAATGTAGAACAAGATGAAATTCAACTAAGGTCGAGCAAGAATTTTTAGCTATTGTTATGAAAACTACATATCTAAACATGCAATAGATGGGTTCATGGTAATAGTAATGATCAGGTTTATATATACGTAAATGGAGTTGGGTTGATGAGGATGTTATTGTGGTAACAGATGGTGATATTTCATCAAGAATAAGTATCAGGTTGTTTTTAGTTATGGTGTGTGCTATCAGGTTGTTATGGGGGGCATGAGACATTAATTTTCAAGGGGAATTATCAGGGTATTATAGTGGAGAGTATCTATGGAGCTGGAGGTGATGTTTATGGTAGTACCAATGACGTTCAAAGTAGATGAATTGCAGCGGCAGTAGTGCCGGGTAACATCAATGATGGAGCCATTGATAGTGATTTTTCACCTTAGGTTTTGTTCCTGGATCGGACCTATTAAAGTGGTTCTACAACTTGGGGTCTTTAGTGGCCTTAAATTGCGAATCTAGGCATTTGGGTTTGGCCTCTTAGAAAACATGCATTGTGTGCATTTATTATTTTGTTTTGGAAGAAGTGTGTTTTCAGTTTTGGTTTTTAGGTGGCTCCATGTGATCAAATCAAAAATTACCCGGTACCAACATTGGGTGGGGTAAAGCCCCGCGCACACCAAATTAAAAATGCATCGCCATCGGGCGGAACGAAACTCCGCGTACACAAGTTAAAAGGAAAAAAAATGCCCGCTGTGTAGCACGGGCACAAATCTAGTGGTGTTTAATTTTCAAGCTTGGTAAAGGGGCGGCATGAATTGGTAGAGGGGCGGCAAGTATGATAGCAATGTCCCTCTTATTGGTTAGGGGGTGTCCTATAGGGATGTAGATTGACTAGATTACCCTTTCACCTTAAATCAACCAAAATCAAATCAATTTTTTTTTAACCTAATGAATCAAAAAAAATCGGATCAAGTTTTTTCATCTTCTTCTTCATCTTCTCTTCTCCTCCATCAATCCTAACCTCCATTAAAACCGAAAATTTCATCGTCTTCGATTAATCGGCGATTTGAAAAATGTTTGGAAAAACCCAGTTAGGGTTTAGTTTATCGTGTTGAATTTAAGTTAATTTTGTATCAAAAATTAGGGTTTTGTATGAAAATTGAAATTGAAATTTATGGGTTTATGCGAGTTACGGTTGGTAATAACTCAATTACCAACCGTACTGTATTGGTTGAAGAACATACGGTTGCTAACAACCCAAATACGAACCGTACCTTAAAAAATTGAGAATTAGGTTTAGATACGGTTGGTACGAAACCTTAGTTACCAACTGTAGTATATCATCACGAATGTTAAGAATTTTGAAGTAGTGATGTACGGTTCGAAACTATAGATGACTTACCAACCGTAGTTTAGTTACGGTTGGTTTCGATTCCTTTTTATGAACCGTAATTAGTTACGGTTCGTATCAAGATTTTCTAGCAAACGTCAGAATGGTATTACGATTGGGTTTTCCCCAAATTGAACTGTTACGGTTGGTAACTAGCTTATTTCAATAGTATGTTCTTGAGAAAATTTTAAAAATTTGATCTTTTTACATACTTTAGATAATTTTGATCAACAAAAAGCTAATGGGAACTAATTTTGATCACTCACCTCTAATTTGCCACTTGAATCACTCATTTTGGTTGAGTGAATCAAAATCTAGGGTTTCACAAATATCACATAATTTTTTATTTTTTTATAACTCTAAAAATCTAATTTTAGAGTTATTATAAGTGAAAATTGATTATCAAACACTAATCTTGATTATCAAACACTAATCTTGATTATTAATAATAAGGGTTAATTGGTCATTTCCATTTTTTTAAATAAGGGGTACTTGAATTTACTTCTAATGACCTTTTTTGTCTTATTAGGTTGCCGCCCCTGTACCGATTCCTACCGCTCCTTTACGAAGATTGTTAATTTTGATCGTCTTCAATAACTTCACACCAAAATCCAAGAGCCTAAATAGACCACAATGCAGCCCTCCACGTGTTTCTCATTGGACTTAACATGGGTACACGTATAATTTGTTCAATCCTAAAAGGAGAGAGGAAGTAAAAAATGAAAGTGGAGGGCTTCTTTCTTTCCCCGGGATTTCTTCTCAGAAAACATTTCGGCTCTTAGTGAGAAAAAAAATTGATAATGATCTCTCTCCTCTTTAGACGATTTTTCGCCTCTCCTAAAAACACCATCTTCTAGCCAGTATCCACCGTTGACCGCCGCGAACTAGCCAGTAACCACCGTCTATGACGGTGATGATCATCGATAACTACCATTAATTTCCTCTCATGTCCTCAAACCCATCTCAGATCTATCACTACAAGTCTCTAAAACACAGATGCTACTATTAATTTGCTAAGATACCTAGTTCTAAAACACCGTTTCTACAAAATCCTAAGACACCAAGAATCCCTAGATACCAAGACACAAAGTCACCTCTCTGAAGCTCTGTGATCCCAAGACTCAATTTCTCTTCTACTTCGTCTTTTGTGGTCTTTGCTTACGAGCTCCAAACGACTTATTTATCAGTTTTTAATCTTTCAAAGTCTTCTGTTGCAAAAGAATTTTGCACTCTTTCGATTTGCCCCTTTAATTTTATGTCATCAATTTTCTAATTTTTCCCTTTTGGTGCTCATGGTTTAATTGGTTTTCCTTTGATTCCCCTCGGTTTTCTCCAGATCTACAATTAGCTTATTTCCATTCTTTCTATCAGGCTTATTTAGATTAATTTTCTAACAATCTAATTTATTCTATATAAGGCTTAATTTTTATTTCTTATTCTTTAATTTTGATTGTTTTCTTTTAAATCACCATACCGTTTCCGATATCAAATTGCAAAATTTTTATTTTGTTAGTTTCCCAACAGATTTGATTAGATTTCCTTTCCCTTATTCTTTCTTTATCTCTGTTATTTTCCCTTTGTTCTTTTTCTGAGTTTTCCTTGGCAGATTTATGAAGTTGTTTAAATTCTGCAAAGCAAAAATAAAATCAATGCCAAAATTAATGCGTTCTAGTCTAATTACAGGTACCATGTGTTATAATTGGAAAAAAAGGAAGCATCTGAGGAAACCTGGGATTGAAGGAAACACTCAGATCATTTTGCTGACCAATTCTAAGGCGAAGCTTGTCAGTTTTGAGAAGGTAATGTGTCAGGAAGGTGAATTATCAATGGGGACAATGGCTATGGAGACCCACTCTGTTGCTGAGGTAAGTACAAATCTATATCCCAATTTCATATTTTCTCATAGAATCCTCAAAACAAAAACTAGATTAGGTATGAAGTACAACTATAATTTTTTCTTTCAGATTTATATGATTGAGTTCTACTGTTATATCTTGCATGAACTAGAGTACCCAGTGGTGTCTTATTTCTGGCAATTTATTAAAATGATTGCATGGAACTGTCAAGGATTAGGTAACATTCCAACTATAAACAGTCTTAGAGACATTTTAAACCAAGAAAATCCTGATTTAATTTTCTTATCGGAAACAAAACAACAGAAGCTTGAAATGGAAAATATAATGCGAAAAGTAAATGTGTTAAATTTCGGCTTGTCCCTCTAGAGGAACAGCTGGTGGTCTGTGTTTCATTTGGAAAAATAATATGAGTATTAATATTCTTGATCATGCCTTCAACCACATTAATGTAGAAATCTTAAACCCTCATAATGATACAAATTGGATTTTAACGTGTTTCTATGGTAGTCCGTATTCTCCTCTTAAGGAAGAATCTTGGGACATTTTAAAACAGATGTCAACTAGTATAACACAACCTTGGATTATAATAGGTGACTGTAATGTTGTTCTGCATGAACAAGAAAAAAATAGTAACCATCCCTTTAATCAGAGTGAAGCAAGAAAATTTAGAGGCATAATTGATAATTGTAACCTGCTAGATCTGGGTTTCTCAGGATATACTTATACCTGGAATAATCATAGAACTGGCGCAGAATTTACAGAACAAAGACTGGATAGGGCCTTGGTTAACAGTGAGTGGAATGTTCAATTCCCTAATTCTAGTATCAGACACATGAGTCCTCTAACTTCTGACCATGTCCCAATTTGCTTAAATACGCATAACACATGGAATGATGGTCCAACTCCATTCAAGTATTTTGGAGAATGGATGAAACATAACCAATGTAAACCCCTGATTCTGGATTGTTGGAACAATCCAGTCCAAGGTTCGCACGCCTTTTCACTTGTCAAAAAACTAAAACATGTGAAGCATACTCTTAAACCTTGGAACAAAAATATTTTCGGTAACATCAGAACTAATATAGAGAAGACTAAGCAAAGGCTGGAGCAAACCAACAAAAGCCCATACTATCGAGAGAAAGCTACTGATCTAGCTAACCTGAACGCTGATCTTAAACAATGGTACATAACTCTAGAAAAATTCTGGAAAGACAAAAGTAGAGACCAAAATTTAGCTTTAGGGGATAAAAATACTAAGTATTTCCATAGTAAAGCTAAACAAAGATTCAGGAGAAATAGAATAGAAACGTTGAAAAAAGATAACGGGGAATGGATAAGCAATAGAGATGAGATTGCTGATTGTATTACTAAACATTTTAAAGACATAGCTTCCACTGTTAAACCAATCATCGACATAAATATGATTGACTTAATCCCTCAAAGTGTAACTGAAAGTGATAATGACATGTTGAAAGAAATACCTAACATAATGGAGATAAGGAAAACTCTGTTCAGTATGGAACCAAACACTAGTCCAGGTCCGGATGGTTTCCCCCTATATTTTTCCAGCAAAATTGGGATATTATAGGAAACGATCTTACTCAAATGATTCAATCTTTCTTTAAAACCGGTCATCTTCTTAAAGAAATGAATGCTACCTTTATCTCTCTTATACCTAAAACTATAAACCCCATAACGCCGGCGGAATTCAGACCTATTGCTCTTGGAAATACTATATATAAAATTATTTCTAAACTAATGGCGAATAGAATGAAAGGATTGTTAGGTAAGATTATATCGCCTTTTCAGTCAGCTTTCATTCCAGGGAGACAAATTTCAGATAATATAGCTATTGCTCATGAACTAATTCATACTATGCGAAGAAAAGATGGTGAAAATGGGCTTATGGGTCTTAAAATTGACATGTCGAAAGCTTTTGATAGAGTCGAATGGAAATTTCTCATTGCCATAATGACAAAAATGGGTTTTTCTGAATTTTGGTGTAACTTAGTCTTTCAATGTATCTCTACAACCTCTTTGTCGATTTTGTTAAATGGTTCTCCCATGCCTTTCTTTATACCATCTCGGGGATTAAGGCAGGGAGACCCAATCTCTCCCTATTTGTTTCTATTTTGTATTGAAACGCTGTCTAGAACTATTATAGACGCTGAAAACCAAGGCCTAATAAAAGGTATAAAAATCTGTAAAAATGCCCCTTCTGTGAGTCATCTTTTATTTGCTGACGATTGTTTAATCTTTTGTGAGGCGAGTACGACTTCTAGTAATAATTTAGTTAGACTTTTATCTGATTTTGGGAAAGCTTCTGGGCAATTAATTAATCTTAATAAATCGGGAGTCTTTTTTAGTCCAAGAACTAATCCAAACATTAAAAATGCAGTTGAACGAATATTGGGTGTCAAGGCGATTCCCTTGGATGATAGATACTTAGGAGCCCCTTTATTTACAAATAAATCTAAGATCAAGAGTTTTGAACCGCTAGTAGAAAAAATGTGTAGTAGACTCACTGGTTGGAATGGCAAGGATCTAACCACGGCCGGAAAAACAGTAATGATAAAAACTGTAACTTCTTCGTTAAGTGTTTACCAAATGAACTGTTTTAGAATACCAAAAAAGATTTGCAAAAATTTAACAAAACTCCAAAGAAACTATTGGTGGGGAAAAGATGTGAACGGAAAAAATGAACAAGGAAAAAAGGGAGTTTACTTGAAAGCTTGGCCGTCTTTTTGTAAACCTTTGTCTGAAGGAGGTTTGGGTTTCCAGAATATAGAAAAATTCAATCTTGCTATGTTGGCAAAAATGGCTTGGAGGTTGAAAGAAAATCCCGATTCTCTTAGTGCTAAAATCTTGAAAGCTAAATATTTCCCGAAAACAGATATTTTACATATGAAATCCAAACCAAACCAAAATAACAGTTGGGTTTGGAAGGGCATTCTAACTGGTGTAGAACAGATTCAGAAATTTTGTTTTTGGAAGATAGGAAGAGGTAATATGGTTAATGTATGGACTGATTACTGGATACCAGAAATCAATCCTCCCATACAAAAACCATATAGGGGAGCCGAAGATATAACAGTGGTTAGTGATCTTATATCTGATGATAGAACTTGGGATATTAATAAACTAAGACTCTGCTTTGATCAAAACATGATAAACCATATCCTAAAAATAAGTCTTCCAACTCAAGAAATTGAGGATACAGCTCAATGGTCTCTAAACTCGAAAGGTAATTTTACGGTTAAATCTTTGTATAACAAAATTAATTCCACTGAAAATGATAATAGGGATTGGAACCAAATTTGGAAGTTGAAAGTTCCTCCTTCTGTTAAAACTTTTGTTTGGAAAGCGGCACATGCCATCCTCTCTAACAGTATGAGGGTTGCTGCAGTCGTTCCTTATATAACTACCAGGTGTACTCTTTGCAATAGTGGAGAGGAATCTCTAACTCATTTATTTATGACATGTAATTTTGTAAAACAGGTATGGATGCATTTAAATTTCAGTATGGATTATGTGATTGAAAACAATTTGACATTTCATGACTGGCTTAACTCTTGGTTCACTAATACTAATAGAAATGGTTATATAATGGAATGGGCTGATTTCTGTAGTATTATTACATGGCATATCTGGAAAGCCAGATGTAATTAGGTGTTTAGAAAGGAAAAACAAAATAGTGCAGCTACGGCAAATACTATAGTTAAATTCATAAACAGTGTTGCCACCATAAATGATCCTAGCTACAATATTTTTCAGTCGTTGTATTATAACCCAATGAATGATAACTGTCTGGATATACACACTTTGGAGAACAGAAATATGAACACTAAGATTTGTTACACAATAAACATTTCTCTAACTATGATGGATCCTATCTCTTCTTCCGGTATTGGCATAACACTAACTGATTTTGCAGGTTACACAATCGAGGCTAGGGGAAGTACTTGCAATTGTAACACTAGAGAAGAACTAGAGAAGAAAGGAGCAGAAACTGCTTTTGAATGGGCAATAGAGTGGAGTGGTCATGAAGTAGCTTTTAAGAGTGATTCAATGCCTACTTTGATGTTGCTTAAAGAAATGTATGTTGAAGCAAGAAAACTTAGATATTCAATTAGTAATGATTTCCAAAGAAACAATTATGAAGTTGTAAACTTTAAAATTTCAGAACTTGTTTTTTGTACTAGATTTAGTGTGATGTGGGCAGCCAACACAGCAGTTTATTGTAATATTTATAATACCCAAAACAGATGGAAAGGAGAACAATTAGGAGGATTGCTAAACTTTTTCAACTCTCAGTATTTTAGCGACAATATATCTTGGTCGAATACTACTCCGATCATCGTAAGCACTTATGAAATGTAATGTTAGAGGGTTTCTTCCTCTCTTTTTATGAAAAAAAAAAAAAAAAAGTGAGAAGAGTACATCCATGTACTGTTGTTGGATGATTGTATGGATGGAATTAGAGAAATTCTTCCATCCTGTCCTTTTTGGAGGATTTTAGTTTTGGGGGAAAATTTCGTTCTTGTTCATGGTTCCTTTTTCTTCTTGCGGTTTTCTTCTTCTCTGGTAAATGGAAGAACTGAGAGAAACTTGAATACAAAAGAGTTGTTGCGAGAGATTAAAAGGGTGGGAACTTGGAAATCAGATGTTTGATGATGAAATTAAACGAGAAAACAAGGGAAGAAAACTGATCTCGTTCCTGACGATTAATTGAGTAAATTTTTGAGTGGATTCAAAGAGATTTCGAGGCTTTGTTGGATAAGGAAGATTGGGTTTGCTTTAGGTTCAAATTTGAATCAAGTCTCCAACTGTTTTGGGTTTTGTATGAACAATAACAACCTGTTGAAGCCTTGTTTTTTATGCCATATTTTTGGTGTTGGATGGCTGAAATTAAGTGGTGCTTGAGAGTTTATGCTGAACTAGAAATGTTGCGTTGTAGTTGAACTCGAAATTGCAGGTGAAGAATCCATAAGAGGAGCTAAGTACAGCAAGGAAAAACACTCCTCTAGGTACCAACATAACTGCCTATCAAGTGTTTGTTAGAAAGCCTGAAAGAAGAGAAAGTTAGAAAGCCTGAAAGAAGAGAAAAATGGGTAAATGTTCTCATTGCTCTCTTTATGTATTTCAGTTCTTGTATGACCATATGGGTAAATAGATTGACGTATAGGCTGTATATATAGTTAATATGATTATCAAATCCTGATTCCATTTTTGTTTGGTTGTCCATCATAAGTTAATTCATACGGCTTGCTTTTTGGTGTCTACTTTTTATCCATCTGTATCATTGTTGGTGTTCTCACCCATTCATGTCTATTTTGACTAATCACTACCCGTCCTTTGTTAAATCGACATATAGTTGCTTTGGGGTGTATATGTGCACAGGTTTAGGAATGTAAATGATTGTGTATCCCATCATATACATGGGAAATTAACCAGTGGAGTTTATAAATACGACTTTGGTTACTTAGACTAAATGTGGCATCTGTAGATCAAAAAAATAAACGAAAGAATAGAGTATGGTGACTACTTATTATTTAGACTCGACTTCGAAGTACTATGTGCGTAACATTTTAATCATTTGGTATTATTGGATCTCTTAAAACTTGTTTTGACATAAGTAATGCAGATGACTTGTTCCAAGCCACTGTGACCATATGTCAAGGATTTAGAGTTTGTGTAATGGATGAATTTGGAGAAGATGAAAATGGGTTCCCTCTTAAAACTGTAATTGTTAGATATACGTTGTTTCCTTCTATCGAAATGTTTATTTTGGTGCATGTTCAGGAGTTATGCTGTTTGTGGGCAAGTCTAGTTTTTTTGTATGGTCTTATTTGGAGGAAATATTTGGTCCATAGGGTGTTGATCTCAAACTAGCAGAATGATGATAAGCCAACATTTTCCAAGAACTGTTTCTTGTTCCAAGGCAGTACATACTAGTACAAAATGAGCCTGGAATAGCCTGGAGAGCATGGTTAGAATTTACCGGCTTTTGGAATGTTCTGTGGTATTATTCTTATTAGTTTGGAAATTTAGCTACTGTGTAGAATTGTTAAGTTTGTGGGAAATGCTCGTGCATCATTAAGTTTAGAGAATTATGCAAATGAACACAATCTCATTATTACAATCAGGTAGAATCCTTAGTGCTCAAATGACATTTTCTTTTGAAGTTTTGGACGATAGGATTTTGTTCATGTTATAATAGTGGCCATTATTTGAATCCACCTGTTCGGTAACTTGTGAGACTAAAAAAATATCTTTAATATTTTGTTATAAAAGTTTATGATTTTTGCCTTTTATCTTTTAGCCTATTAAGCTATTTAATTTGTAGATAATGTTCATTGAACCATTGTCTTGATAATTAGCAGTTGAGAAAGTAGTCAGGTCCTTCCATGAACTTTGGACGTGTTAGCTCCAATTATATTCTATAGTAATACTTACTGTTGAATTATGTGGCAGATGCTGATATAATGATGTTGGTTCGACCATATATTTAGTTAGCGCATGAATCCGTCTGTATCTTGGAATATTTGTTGCTAGGCAATTCATACTATTCATTATAAGAGATGATTGCTACTAATAATGGTAGTTCATATTATCTAAATAAATTGACGAACTATGGTCGTGCTTGATCCCTTCGAGCAACGGATAGGGTACGTAGGCAGCTGCTATGCAGTTCAGCACAACTCAACAAGGTTGTTCATATCATCTGAAAGTGTTGGTTGCTGCTTGGCAGTTCGTACCATCTATTCAGAGATGATTGCAAACCTGTCAGTTTATATAATGTTTGTTAGAGGTAGTTGCAGTATTGACTGTTCGTACTACCTAGTGAGAGATGATTATTACCATCTGAGGTAATTCATACCACCTGATAACTGTACAGCCCGTGAGACAATAGATGATTATTACCGTTCGAGGTAATTCATATCATCTGTCGCGGCTCGTGAGTTAAGCAGTGGTTATCATCACACGAGGTAACTCACATCATCTGAGAAGAGATGGTTGTTGCCGTTTAAAGGCAATTCATATCATCTAGCGAGGAGTGGTACTGCAAGGCAGTTCATACCATTTACTAGGCCATAATTGGCACCTCCATTACATGTGGATGAACCGTCCGGGACGGTGAAATTGTCAGACCTAAGTGGCATATTGTCAGGCCCACTGTGGCACCCCACCACCTCGGTGGCTACCCGGAAGACCTTTGGCACTGGCCGATGGTGGCTGGTATCCTACTACCCTGACATCGGCACTGGCCATTCCTCACCCCTCTGCTATGGTGAGTGTTGTCAGGCCTCTGTAATAGTGGCCGGTATCCAGAACTACCCCGATAATTCTTACAATTAGATGACCCTTAAACGAGGTTTCTGTTCAGCAGAATCTCAGTTACTGAACCTTAGTGTTCGCTTGGAGATGGTTGTCACCTACACAAGGTGATTCATATCATTTGGTTGGTTAGCAATGATATCTAAAACTGTACAGCAGTTAGACGGATTCGATGACTCTTGGAATGAAATCAGGGTTTGCCTGCTTATAAAGCAGTTTGGTATAAATTGATGAACATTTGCTTGGTAAAATCGAATTGGTCCGAAAAATTTGAAAGTCTGGTTTCTTGAGTATCAGAGTCTTGGAGCTTGCCAAGCGGGTTGTAACCCGATCCGTCGGAAGCAAAGATTTTCTGGTCCGTCACAGAACTGACCAGGAAAATCCTCTATACAAGATCTGGAGAAGAAGAATCCAGGATTTGAATAAAGCGATGCCCCATAATTATCACTCTGGAAACTCTTCTCAGTACCATATGCACCCCATAATTACGACACAAACACAACCAGAGCTCTCTAATGACCAAGTATAAGATAGAGCTTCTATATCCCTTACACATGATTGGCATGCCTGGTCCTGCTTGCTTGCCTAGTAACATCGAGAAGATTTCTGATCCTATGCTTGGGGAGTAAACATTTGAAGGGGAAGCTGACTTTGATGGTTTACTTAAATCTTCGCTAATGGAGAGGATGGATAAGCCACAGGTGAGTAGAAACTCTGATTGAACAAGCCTAGTGATGATAATGCATGGCAATTGCTACTATCTTCTACATCTTGAAGCTATTTACGCCTGAATTGGTATCTCGCTGCCATTTTGTTGTTAAAACTTAGTGTTACTTGCAAAGTCATCCTTATTTTACCTGCCAATATAGAGCATTGTCTGACCGGGATAATCTTTTTGCTGGGCTTACAGTATATATCCCTCCATTGTTGTGTGGATGATTGTTTGCTGGGTGCACTACTAAAATATGCCAATAAAATTTGGTAATGTTTTAGTTCATGATTTTGGTATGTGGTTTACACATATCTACAATTCTTCAGTTTTTTATTCTGTGATTGTCGTTCATCTGGAGCTGCATCTGTACAAGAGATATAGTTTATACTGCTCTAGCTCCTCTTTAAGTACCCATGCTTCTTGCCCTTGGTTTAGTAAAATGTTTCAGTATCCATAAATATGTTACACTTGTTGTTGTTACTTCTTTTAACTTCATTTCCTCAAGAAATGGTTGCACAATCAACTTAAGTTTCATAGCAGCTGATTCTCCTCGAAAGATTTTAGTTCAAGTAGTTTTACCTAATTGGGGCTATCTTTTAAGGATGTTATTCTGATTGGACTAAAAACCATGTTTTAGTGCAGGGCTAACTTATGTTTACGAACTCAAAATTTTTGAAGACCGGCATGCTGTTATGATGCCGAAACATGTTGACAGTGCCTGTTTGAGATACACGCACGGCTTAAAGATGTTTCAACAGTTTGTTGGGTATTGGAGGCATTCTGGACTCGAGATTTGACAGGATATTTATGTATTCGTATGTTTTAGCGTTTTATCTTTTGTCCCACATCGTTTAAGCTGTAAGACGTTGTGAATATTTTGAGCTATAAAAGCGGAATTGTGAGAGTTGAAGAAGCATACCTTTCTCGGCCTTTTGGCTAAGATCAAGTGTAGTATCTGTTCTTATCAGTTTAATATCTGATATGTGAGCCATCGGCTCACACGATATTAAATTAATTTTTTTCATGGGGGAGTTCCCATCACAGCAGCTTGCTGCTGGGGTTCTCACGCGTCGCCCTTGCGTTGCACTACTGCAAAGGCCTGGCGCACCCCCACCAAATCTAATTATGAAACATTCACTTCTTGGCTGCATTTGATTGGCCTGGCGCACTCCTACCAAAGTTAACAAAAACATTCAGCCCCCGCTTACTTTTGGGTATTAGTCTGATAAGTTTACACTAGTTCTATCTTATGCTGTGTTTATTTAGTCTCAACCCCCATATCTCTAACTTTTCTGCACTTCCAAGTGTGAAACTAAGCATTTTGGATTCCAGTTTTTGCTCAGCATTCGAGTCTCATGCTCTCATAACATGACTAATTAGCATCACAATTACAATTTCCATTTGTATGAATAATTTTTTGAAAGCTGCACTTGGTGTTCCAGAAAACAAACTGAACAACCAAGAAAACGTCGCCTTGAAGGAAAAGAAAGTTCAAGTTCATTCAAATGATAAATTAGGGTATGTTTGTGCGAAACTTAAAGTCTATGACTCTACAGTTTTGAAAATTTACATGACATACAGTTTTAAGGATGCAAAACTAGCTGGTTTAAGAAAGATGCTTATGCCTAGGTTTCTTATATCAAACTATGGCACCATCTTAGATTTTTTGCTCCAGAGCATCAAATTAAGAAAGATGCTTATGCCTAGGTTTCTTGTATCATGCATGACGAAATCCTGTCTGATCCCATCCCTTGTCTTATCAATTCTTTGTGCGAGTAATGCGTTAACATTAGAAAGGTAATCTAATTGAAAAACCGCAGTTAAACTCCATATATCATTGCCAACAACAATTGAAATCCTAATGCAGGAATGCGCGGTACTTCTGACCTATCCGCAAGGTTGGAATCATGTTTAACTATCAATTGGATTTACAAATTACAAGACTCACTTCAGAGCTGTAACATGCCATTGAAAAATGAAAACAACAAAAACTGCCTATGTGGAATTTCAAGTGGAATTTCATTAACCAGACAAGGAATCTAACTGCAAAATAGCTTTTCCAGGAAAAGTCTATTATTAGTTGAACTGAAAAGTTTTGGGTTTATGAAATTGGCAGGGGCCGCGCGGACGCGTTCCCCCTCAGGAACAAATTATGACGTAGACTCTCCCTCAATGGGGAGATCTTAGGCGAGCGCCCTTCCAAAGTGCAATGGAAGTCAGTAACCTAGGCCATGACCCTTCATGATCAGCCATAGACCCCGTCCAGGTAAGTATGATTTCCAGTTGCATTTCACGCTTGGTTTATAGGGCTGTTTTCTCTATCTTTTCTGCTATACAGACAATGTGGGACTACAATCACCTTTCATTTTACATT
This sequence comes from Papaver armeniacum, assembly GCA_023531295.1. Taxonomy (NCBI): domain Eukaryota; kingdom Viridiplantae; phylum Streptophyta; class Magnoliopsida; order Ranunculales; family Papaveraceae; genus Papaver; species Papaver armeniacum. Next base: position 275,013 of record JAJJWW010016215.1, read on the forward strand.
ATTTCTTGTTTTCAGAAGTTGAAGCTGTAAATCTTCCCTGGAAAGTGCAGTTTACAGAATTTGTTGCAGTATAACTGCATTAGTGGTTGTAAGTTTTACACTCGGGGAACTTTTTGGTGTTTGATGAGCACGGAAGGCTGGAGCGACGAGGGTCACGTAACATTGTTTTACGAAAATTTAGTAATTTTTGAGTACACGAATACATTGACTACTAGTTATACTATATGATGGGAAGTGCTCTGTTGGATCGACAATATCAAGAACTCCCTTTGGCAACGCATGTATCTCTTAAAAGCTATGAATGCTTAAATCATCCTAGAACATTTCATTTGTTGGTCTTTTCTGTAAAAATCTCTAGCAACATGATCCTGTAGTTGTATACATCACCTGCGTAGCATCTTCACCACCCATTCAGCATTTTGTTTAACCATAGCGAAGATTTGCCACCAAAAATACAATTCACCCACGCGGGCGATTAGGGTTCCCAGGTAAGAAATTGAACTTGTAAATTGTTCATTCAGACCATAGAAAATAACTGAAGATGGATAGGAAAGGTTACACATACACTGAATTGACAAGTCAAGGGACGAGGATCTGCCAGGATTTCGTCTACATGATACATACATTGATGCCTACGAACAAAAATTCAAGATGATTCCAAAAGATAATTGGATTAAGAAACCTATGGCATAAGCATCTTCCTGAATCTCTTAAATCAACTAGCTTTACATCCTTATGCACCGGAATATAGCTATAATACGTCTGTTGGCCATGTAAAGTTACAAAAGGCCGTAATATTCGCATTAACGTATCACTTGTGTAGGTGTAAATAATCCACAGGGACAGGTGGAACGATCCTAAGCCATGGCGTACCGGAGCAAACATGTATCTAGAGTACCGGATCGCCTCTCGAATACAGGCGCGAAAAAGGAGCGAGAAAGTCGACGAAAAAGGGAAAAGGCCGTGATGCGATGGGCATCGGGCCTTTGGAGCAATAAATGCGGCCGACGAGTTGGTGAGGAGATAAGAAGAGCTCGGACAAAGAAGACTCGGCCAAGGATCCTAAGGGCGACATCGATCGTCCACACCAAATGGGCGACATCGGGTGACGAGATGGCAGAAGAAGGCATCACTCGGCTTGACGCACCGACCCGAGCAAATAAGGGCAATCGGCTGAGACATCGACTGACCACCCGAGAGGAACATCGAGGAGGCTACGCGGGGAGCCTAACATCGTAGTACTGATGTATCATCACTTGTAACTATAAATAGAGACCATGTAGAGAGGAAGGACCCAAGCAAGAAGGAAAGAGAGTGAGCATACTAAAGGCATTGAGAGAGATAAATCCATTTTGTAACCTTGAATCGAGTAATAAGATCTTCTTTTACACCCGTGGACGTAGGTAATCATGCCGAACCACGTACATCTCGTGTTCTATTACTTCTTTTGTTTGTCTTGCTTCCTTGTGTATGTGTTTAGTTATCTTTGGATGTAGTGGTAGGATTTTCTACATCTACATTCCAGCGCCGACTAAGGGGACGTATAACATCTCCGGATACCTTGAAATCGGACACCAAAAGGGGAAACTCCGAGCTCTAAGCCACTTTGTGCTGGTTGATGCTAAGGGAGAAACCCTTTCGATCTCGCTATCTTGTGTTCTTTTTTTTTAGTAGCGTCTTGTTAGGTCGATAGAGGTTAGCTTTGTGTTCTTGTTTTGTTATCTTCGTCTTCTTAGCAACATCTTGTCGAGATTGGTAAAGTTAGCCTTGCGTTCTTGCTAGTTATCTTCGTTTTGTTATCTTCGTTTCGAATTGGTATAAGTCCGTTTTCGTGTTTTAACCAGTAGTCTCCATTTTCCAAGCAAAACAAGTTTTCCGCGTAAGCGAAGTCGTCGAAGACCGCTCCGTCAAGATAGGCTGTATGTTTGAGACACCTCAGAGAGTTATCGGATGACCCATAAGCTCCCAAAATAGCATCTTTCGATGTTGGTAGAAGCTAGAAGGGGATTCCATCTCGCTGACCGTGATCTATGGCTTCCAACCCCGTTGCAAGAGAGATTCGACAGCTCCTATCGACATCCAGTAAGGATAGATGATGCTAAACGAAAAACTCTAACAGGCGCAACGCGTAGGTTACTAGGATTATCTTCTAGGGAAAGATATTGTCGCATCTATCTCCATTTCACACCTGTCTTCATTTTAGCAAGGTAAACGAAGCATGATAATGGTGGAAACAGGGCTAGCTCAGAATCGTTGAGTCTAGATCTTGGAAACCATGGCCGGCGGGATTATGGTGAACGGCCTGAGTCTCACCGTAATCCTACGCTGAAAGCCTCACACCATCACCGCCGTGAAAGAAATCTTCTGATTCAACGCACGAATGATTAATGATTTCTGGCGCTAGGAATGTTAGGACAAATAATGATTAATGCTTAGGAGGAGTACCGAAAGCGATGTGTCAAGACAGCTTTTCAAAATTTGTCCGTTTGCGGCAAAAACGATTTGACTGCTGAGATCGACACGCTAGCGTAAAGGGAATCGTACTATAAAGATCTTTTCCACTCAGCACTGAACTGCTGTACTCCATCCTTAACCTTTTCGAAAGCAGTTCGAAGTAAGTGCTCTCTACTTTGCTGACGTAGGAACAAGTGGAGAGGCGAGTCGAGGAAAGAGGACGATAGCAAAGGCGATGGCAAGTACCTCTAGGACGAGCAGGATCCCGAGGAACCGAGTCACGGCGGGATCTAGTGGGCAAGAGGGGCTTACGGATTCCCAGCACGGAGATCGTCGACCTAACGACCGGGGCGAGACTCAGGCATTGATCAAAGGCATGACTACGGTCGACGAGGGAAGTCGATGCGGGCCGAGATGACGACTTCCCCAGGAGGTTGAGGATTAACCCAAGTCGAGATGGGGCCGAGGAACGAGGCGACATGGAAGACCGGAGAACCGCATCGAGACACGGAGGAGGAGGAGGAAGTCCAAACGATACACGAGGAGCGAAGGAGAGAAAGACCACCTACGAGAACACCAAAGAGATTTAGAACGAGAGGCCGAAAGACTTAGGCAAGTACACTTGGCGGAGGGAACCCCAATCGAGACGTCCCCCCGCACGGCCAAGCGCCCCCGCCCGGTTGTTCCCCGGTAGTGGTTGATCGCCCAACGGCCCCGTCGTCCCTCCTATCGCTCTCACTGCGCGACCCCAATCGCACCCCCAACACAACGGGACACCAAATGAACGGCCACTCTAGTCACGAGAGCACCGACCCGATGTTACTCGCCATGCGGCAAGTCAAAGAAGACGGAGAGGATCGATGAGAGAATTGCGGAGGAGAAACTTGGCGCTAGAATACGAGAACCACCAACTCCGCAATAGGAGGGGGTCGAGGGATCATCAAGCGAGGCGCTCTAGCAATCACACTCCACCGAGGGACCGACCCACCCCCTTCACCAAGCCGAGGACGCGTGCCCGACCCTAATCGGCCAAGAGAAGGGTATGGGCCTTCCGAGGATTCATTGGCCGATGAGAAGTAACCAACGAAGTGCGGACGCGTCCACCAAACAAAAGATCGAACGGCTTGAGCGGATGGTTAAGCGGCCGGAGATAGCGAGGATGATAAGTTAGCGAAGTAATCAATGAAGCCCGGAAGACACCGTTCACCGAGAGAACTGGACCGAACACCATTTCCACCAAAGTGCACTGCGCCAATCTTCCCATCTAGGTTCGATGGCACGGGCGTGCGGGAGAACACATCAAGATGTACGGCATGTCCTTACTACAGTGGAAGAATCACGATGTGGTCATGTGCAAGTTCTTCCCAGCCAGTCTTGAAGGAGAAGCGAAGAGTTGGTTCTACACCTTGCCCGATAAATCCGTTGGGAGCTATGCGGTTTTGGTGGAAACCTTTCTCGAGACGTACATGCATAACGGCATCGCTCGGTTGAGAGTCGACAAGTTATTTACCCCAGCACGGAGCGAGGGAACCGTGCGTTCCTTAACGGACGGGTGGAGGAAGCTATGCACGGATATAGGAAAGCACCGGTCGACCAACGAGATATTCGACCAAAACTCGCTAAGGAAGTCGGATCCCATCGGGTGGCGATGTACACGAGAAGCCCAAGACACTAAGGAGATCCGGAAGATGCGGGAGCATTACATCGCCTTGGAGGAGATCCGGGAAGGAGCGCAAGATAGGGGAATACAAGAGGCGAGCACCGCGAAAGAGGCTACCCCAGAGAAGCGCGGGGCGATCCAGAAGAGACCGGTGCCCGCCCGGGCGAAAACAAGAAAGTTTGGGTCGAGAGGGAAAGAAACCTCGCCATGAGCCGAGATCGTACACTCCGCTCAATGCACCCTTGGAAGAAGTGTTCAAGGAGGTTGAAAAGAGGACCAGACATCCGTTATCCCAAGACTCGAGGGATCGATTCGACGGGACAAGGAACCACCGTAGTTCGCCATTATCATCGGATTCGCGGCCATTCAACCAATGATTGTAGAGAAGTGAAGGACATCGTCCGACACACGATCCGCGATGGGTATCTACGACATTTCGTCAAAACACCGTCGACATCGCCCAACCCGAGGTCCCGGTCCACCAAATAAGAATCAATCGCGGCGCTCGGTTCACCGCAATACCATATCACACTCGCGGCAACACAAGGATACGATCTAGGGACCGGTATCACCTCAAGGATACACAAGAGGACGGATCGGGCGGGGGAAATCTTTAGCGTGGCCAAGACCCTCCTATGGAGCCATGGATGATGCGGCCGATTACCTTTTCGGCGAAAGACGTTCCGTTAAACGGACAAGCACATGGGGACCCTTTAGTAATAACCACGATGATTGAGGAATGGGGCGTCCGCGAGGATATTAATGGACGGTGGAAGCTCGGTCGAAGTTCTGTTCTATGACACTTTCAAGAGGATGGAATTGTATCGATGACGTCCCGATCCGTCGACTTATCGAATTTACGGCTTCAACGGTGATGGACGGTGCCAAAGGAGAAGTCACTCTCAAAGTCTCGGACGGGAGGGGTTCCTTGACACATTGACCACTTTTTGCGTAGTCGATGTCGCATCGCCATATGAGGCAATCTGGGACGACCTTGGATCGCGGAATCAAGGGAGTCGCCTCGGCCTACCATCGAAACTGCGCTTCCCTTCTTATCACGGAGTAGTAGAGGTGCTAGGCGACCCCCAGCGGCAAGACAAGGTGTGTGCGAGATAGACATCCAACAGAACGAGGAAAGGCGGTCGAGGAAACGCCAAGAAAAGAAGAAGTCTAAGGAAATGGAAGCGGGAGAGGAATTGGAAAGGTGATGTCACAAGCCATCGCCACCTACGAAGCGAGGCGAGGCAAAGTCTTATAGCAATCACGGGAGCGGCGGACGTCGGCGCCAAAGCAAAACTCTCGGCCCTAGAACCAACCGGCAAGTCAATCACGGGTACAGGGAGGAGCCGAGATTGGTGAGAATAGGGTCACGCTTAACGAACGAACAGTCCGGCGGATGATAACCCTCCCGAAGGAGTACATGGATGTATTCGCTTGGCAAATGCACGACATGGAAGGAATCGACCAGTTTGCTCACACCATCGCGGATAGACCCCAAGTTCAAGCCGATTAGACAAAAGATGAGAAGAATCGCTTTTGAAGCAATAACCGCAGGCGGTGGAGGCGAGTTGAAGAAGGCTGTACGCGGCGGAGAATCATCCAGAAAGGCCCAATATCCGCAATGGATATCTAATATGGTGATAGTCCCCAAAAGGAATGGGGGCGTCCGAATTTGCGTCGACTACGACGGCTGAATAAGGCGTGCCCAAGGACCGCCTTCCCTCTCCCTAGCATCGACCGGTGGTGGAATCCATTGTCGGGTATAAGGCGATAACACTCATGGATGGGTACTCGGGATATAACCAAATCCCCCGGCCCCAGAAGACCAGGAGCATACATCCTTTTTCACGCCAAGAGGCGCTGTGTTGTTACACCAAAATGCGTTCCCGGGCTGAGAAATGCGGGCGCCACATATCAGAGGCTGGTGGAGGACATGTTTGAGGACAAAATACACGACACCATCGAAGTATACGTGGACGATATGCTAGTCAAGAGCAAGATAGCCGATACCCACATCGACGACCTTAGAGACATCTTCCAGACCATGAGGAAGTATAAGATGAAGGCGAATCCGTCCAAGTGCACCTTTTGGGTTACCTCAAGCAAGTTTCTAGGATACATAATCAGATAAAGGGATCGAAGCAGATGGGATAAAATCGAACCGTGATGAAATGCCTTCACCTCGCTTGATTAAGGACGTGCGGGTGAACGGAAACCTAGCGGCTTTAGGACGATTCATCTCGATCGTCGGACAAGTGCAAGGATTTATTCGGGACGCTAAGGAAGGAGAGAAGTTTAAATGGACCGAGGGATGTGAGGAAGCATTCCGAAAATCAAGCAACACATGGCGAGCCTCTGGGTGTTACAAAGACCCGAGCCAGAAGACGTGCTAACATTGTACCTCGGGGCAACCGATCACGCCATCGGTCCGTGTTGGTCAAGAACGAGGGAGGCGAAGAAAAGCCGGTATATTTCATAAGCAAGACCATGAACCCGTGGAAAAGAACTACACGAGAATCGAGCAACTCATCTTGCGCTAGTGTTTGCAACTTAAAGCTCCGGACGTATTTCCAAACTCATAAGATTCGAGTGCTTACCAAGTCCTCCATAGAGTCGGTACTTGACAATGCAATGGTGGGCGGATCTCCAAATGGAGCGCACGAGATAAAGCGATTCGATATCTTTTATGAAATGAGGACGGTAAAAGCGCAGGCAGTGGCCGATTTTTTGGCAGACTTCCCCCTCAGTGACGAGGACGAAGTAGAGGACATCCCCGGAATGGAGGAAGAACGAGAAGATTCACCCGATTTACTCGAGACCTGCAGCCTAACACGATGGGAGGTTTTCGTCGACGGGTCATCCAATAAAGATGGGTCGAGTTTAGGACTCGGGTCTTTACGACACCGAAGGGCAAGAAAATGGTCCACTCTTTTAGGCTTGAGTTCAAAGCAACCAACAACGTCACGGAGTGAAGACGATAATACATGCCCTACGCTTGATTGTGGAGATGGGCATCCGGGGAGGTACGGCCCGACAAGCGACTCCCAACTAGTTGTGCGGCAAATCACATAGGGCAATATGCCATACATGACCCTTTCTTTGCGAAAATCGGGAGCTTGCCCAATCCTACATCGGGCAAATACCAAGCATCAAATTCGACATATCCGTAGAAAAGACAATCGACACTCGGATGCCTGGCATATATCGCTTCCATCTTTGACCGACTCAAGCATTGAGGGTATTCGAATCATGAGGATCCTAATGCCTTCAGTGCCCGAGAACATGGATATCGGCGCACAAGTCGCGGCAACCACTACCGACCAATACCGGGCCGATGATTGGAGAAAGCCGATTCATGAATACCTCGAAACGGGAAGGTTGCCCAAGGGGAGGCCTGAGATCAATAAGATCAAGAGCAAAGCCGCCGCGTACGAACTTAGGGATGGCACCCTATCTAGAAAATCATACCTAGGACCATTGCTAAAATGCCTAAGTAAGGAAGAGGGGCGAGATGATCCTTAACGAATTACACTATGGGGCGCGGAAACCACGGCTCGGGCGCGGCCTAGCGGCACGAGCTAAAACCATGGGATACTTACGGCCGTACATGAATGAGGACCTTGAAGCATATGGCCACCGTTTGCGGCGAGTGCCGAGAAATTCGGGAAGAAGATACATGCGCGGCGGTAACATTAAACTCCGTCATCAGCCCCCGGCCCTTTGCTAAATGGGAATCGACATCGTGGGACCTTTGCACGTCGGATCGGGACAAAGGAAGTATTTAATTGTGGCCACAGAGCTATTTCACCAAGTGGGTTGAGGCCGCTCCGCTAAGGCACATACGGGATAAGGATGTTTTGGTTCATCCAGGAACACATCATATGCCGCTTTGGGGTCCGGCGAGCAATCGTCTCTGACAACGGGAAACAATTGCAAGGCAAAAACATCGACCTACTATTCAACACTTACAACATCCGAAAGAGCAAGTCCACGCCCTATACCCCCAAAGCAATGGACAAAGCCGAGATCACAAACAAGACCATCGCCGATAACATGAAGAAGAAACTCGACGGGGAATATGGGGAGTGGTGTGAAGAACTCTACAATGTCTTGTGGGCATATAGAAGAACTTCATGCAGGAGGCAACGGATCTGTCACCCTTCATGCTAACATACGGGACCGAAGCCATCCTACCAACGGAGGCGATGATACCTACCACCGGGACCGGGCGTGGAGGCGAAACATCTCGGCGGACCTTATCTTGGCTAAACTTGACGATTTGGAAGAAACGAGAGAGATGGCCCTACAAAGATGGAAAATTACCAACGAAGAGTCCAACGGAATACAACAAACGGGTCAGACCAAGAGAATTCCAACCGGGCAGCCGGTACTAAAACTCCTACCTAGCTATGAGCGTGACAAGAAGGGCGGTAAACTTGCACCACGGTGGGGAGGACCCTACACGATGGTGAGAAGGCGGGAGAAGGGGCGTACAAGATACCGAAGCGGACGGAAAACCCGAGCCACGACCGTGGAACGCGACACGACTAAAGATCTACCATCCGTGAGATCGGGTAAGATATCTTGTCATCTATCTCCGTGAAAAGCCGCGTGGGGTTGGAAATATGACAAGTGCGTGCGAATGGTCGTTTCGAACCCGGGCGATGGCATTTGTGCAAGAAAGGGGCGACTTACACTAACACGGACTATTCGAACTCGGGGCGATGGCATTGTGCAAGTGCCGAGGTAGTTCAGGGGCCCTGGTGGTTGGAAACCAGAGGCCGATTGTCGAGGCATGAGTACTCGACAGTCGAGCAGTCAACATTGCTCTCCTCGCAAGTGGCCGAATCACTTGCCCAAGAAGATTAATCGATAACTTCTTGGGATGTCGATCCCATAGAAACTAGGCAAGACCAACTTCCCTTCCACTAGATCTCGAAAGACGGTGATGAGATGCCTCAGTCAGGACATGGCATCGGGCCCGATGACCCTCCTTGTTGAGTGTGTTCGACAGAAACGGCGTTTGTGACTAACCTGTCTATCCATGCAGGCATAAGAAAGGACAATAACGAGGCTACGACAAAAAAGCCACATACGGGCAACCCAACATAAATAAGAATAATGACGTCAGAAGTGTAACAGCATCAGTAGCAAGAAGAGAAAATAAACCGGCGACGCAGCACCCCATAACAAGTTATGCAAGAAGTTAACAAAGTGTTCAAACGAATTACAACCCGAGGAAAAGGGCAAGACAGCGACGCAGCGCTACAAAAGACGAGATCACTCTTTGGAGGAAGTAGAACCCAGGACGGCCTTCTTGGCGGCAAGATCGGCTCGCTTCTTATCAAGCACCGCCTTCACACCGGCTTTGACTGCAAGACGAGCTCCTCACCGAACTTCGCTTTCTCGGCGGTGAAGGTCCGCGCTAGCGCTCCGACGCCGCTTCGCCCTTAGTGGCCACTCGATCGAGCAGATGAGCCTCCTTCCCCTTCCAAACGAATGTTCTCCTCCTCCAACGAGGCCACTTTCTTTCGCTTCGGCTGCCAAGACAACAAGAACGGTCAGTCACGCAACAACAGCAACAAGATAACAACATGGAAGGCACGACACAAAGCACACCACCTTCTAACAAAGGGGCAATTATTCTAATCGACTCCTCGGACTCAGTCAGGCTACACTCGAGGGCGGACACCTTCGAAGAAAGTTCTAGGTATCGCTGTTCATTAAACTCATTAGTGGGGCAATACTTCTTGTGATCACTCCATTCCTCCCTCTGTCGAGAGTGGGCAGCACCGCAAACCCGACAATTGAGCACGCACCCAATCCAACTCACCGAAACCTTACGAACTCCTTAAGCTTCTCAAGAGCCTCTCGGCTATGCTTCTCGGTAGCGTCTCTCTCCCCCAGGATCCGGAGGCGATCTGCATGCAGATCCCGAACCTGAAGTCTTAGCCGACCACATTGATCCTCTAGGTTATCGGCTAATAATGTTTTCTCGGTCGCTATACCTTGGAAGTGAGCTAAGTCTTCCCTCAAGTTATCTATTTCCTCGGGAACATACTCAAACGTCTCGTACCGATAAAGTTTGGATTGAAGATCTTCAATATCGGTTTCCCAGGACGATCAATTTTAGCATCCTTATTGACTATTCTCTGTTGTAAGTTCGAGACATGATCTCGTTCTATGTTCGCTTCCCTCTTCAACAAACGACACCTTGTGGCAGCGTCGGCCTCCGCAATAGACGATTCGGCTAAGCAGGGAGTACTAAACTCAGGATATTGACACTACAAGATCAATCACAACTAGCTGCGGAAAGAAAAATGCATACCTTGGGTTTTGGCCAACTCCTTCTCCGGCCCTCGAGACCGTTCACGCTCCTGCTGCAGCAAGTGAGCGAAGATTCTCCTCTCGATGGCCTCCGTGCGTTGAATGGCAAAGACTCAATAGCGAGTGGTTGACATCCTAAAAACAATACCAACATAGTCAGCCCTAAACTAGTACAAAAACGCAACACCCGAGCAGCTCAACTCACCAGGAGGTCGAAGGTGCTTTTCAGGCCGGCCTCATACAAAGCGACGGCATTGACGTTCTCTTCATCGGACAAAGAGGCGAAATCGGGAGAGATGAGCGCCCCAAGCGAGTTGCACATAGGGCCCGAGATAGTGAAGGAGGTGCACTGGGATTAGGAACCACGTAGGGAAAGTCTTCGCGGTTGACCATCGACATTCTCCACATCACGGTCAACCAAACCGCCCCACCACCACCCGATTTCCCGCCTGACCCAACTCCCCCTCCTTACCAAGAGCATCGTCCTCATCGTCAAAAGATCTTCTTCATCATCACCATCAGACACAACATACACAGTGCCATCGGCAAGCACAATCCCTTCACCAGTCACTTCCCGGGGCACATCCTTCTCCGGGGCAGGCACATCCTCCTTAGGTTCTTTACCCCTACCCTTAGGCTTCCCACCTACAAAGGCAGACGAATCGTCAGACGATTTAAGAGGCGACCTCCCCAGGAAATGTGACAAAGGTAGTCGATCATCGGGATCCTCACCATCCTTCGCCGAGGTACCAGCAGCCTTGTCAACCTTCAACTTCTGCGTATCAGCCGACGTCAGATCCATGCAAGGCAACAAATAGGGCACGTACATGTACGTTAAATAAAAAACAATAAGTATATTTGTTACCTTCCCTGTATCCTCCTCGGCTCCCCCCAATCCTATCCCTCTTCCGATGAACGAAAACCTCAGAAGGAGTACCCTGGGACTTAGTCTGAAAAACACCACCAAAACAAAATACTACCCCATAAGTCTCCTGATCCGATCAACCAAACTAGAGAAACAGAGAAATGCACCGACCCGATCAACGTTGACTACCCGTAAAGGATAAAATTCGGCGGAGGAGGGAGCTTGCCACTCAAAAGAGGGCCGGAAATGGCCAGCGGAACCCGGTCCCAAGCCGTATCATTGGTATGACGGGCGTGCTTGTTGGAACTCTTTCCCTCGGGGTCCTCATCCAAAAGAAGTCTCCTGACCCCCTCGGGAAGGGTCTTATGACGGTGAGGGCTGGCAGCAAACCCGGCGAGATCGCCATTAGTAGTGGTCCCGCTCCGATAATTGTCGGCGAAGCTGGCAGGAGTATAGTCACCCGCTTGAGAAGGATCGAAGGTAGACCAAGCGGTAGGAGCGCACTCGCCTCGACTACGCTTCTCCCACTCGGACAGGATGCGGAAAGTGTTACCGTTCCATTGGGCCAAGGCACGGCACGGACGAATCTTGGAGAGAGCCTCGTACAGGAATGGGCGACTAGGATCATATAGAGGGAAACGCAGCCCGAGCTCTAGCTGGCCCCTGGTGACTACGGTCGCCTCAGCCGAATGGGGGAACCTCAAAACATCCTCCTTCCTCAGAACGCCCCTCTGGCCTGAAAAGAGCCTGACGTCATACCCGTGAAGACCGAACTCATCTTTCAGTTGTTGGACATATTGCTCGTCTGTTAAGTCCCTAGCAGTCCTCTTGTCAGCCCTACAAGAAAACGAAGACGGGTTATCAGGAAAGATAGAATCTAGAGCACGATAATCATACTTGGAGGGGCTCTCTACGACGAACAGAGAATCAAGCGATACGCCGTCGTCATCGGAAAACACATAACTCACACACCTTCTTTCCGTCATTTGAGGAGTTGAAGATGCCATGCAAACTGATAAGAAATACGGCAGAAGAAGCGAAAACACGACCGGAACCGGAGATTGCAGCGGCAACGGAGACGGAGAAGACGACGGATAACGGAGAAGGAAGGGAAGAAGTTTGTTGAGGAATTAGCCAGCAACAGCGAAAAGAGGATGGAGGAAAGATGAAGATGCAGAGAAGATGGAAGAAAAAGAATGAAGACGCAGAGAAGATGGAAAAAAGGGAATGAAGTTGCAGAGAAGGAAATAAGAGGGAAACTAGGTTCGAGCGCTGGATTTATAAACCCCTCCCGTGGTAACCGGCAGAGAAGGTGAACCGGTTGGAGTAACTGAAGCGAGTGGGGAACAGCATGCGTGAAAACCGGCATGACCGAGGACGTGGGAAGACGAGGCGGTTATTCTTCCCCACGTGTTGACTACACGAGTGGAAGAAGGGGCATAAATGTAGGTGTAAATAATCCACAGGGACAGGTGAAACGATCCTAAGCCATGGCGTACCGGAGCAAACATGTATCTAGAGTACCGGATCGCCTCTCCGAATTTGGGCGCGAGAAAAGAGGAGCAGAAAGTCGACGAAAAAGGGGAAAAGCTGTGATGCGATGGGCATCGGCACTGGAGCAATAAATGCGCGACGAGTTGGTGAGGAGATAAGAAGAGCTCGGACAAAGAAGACTCGGCCAAGGATCCTAAGGGCGACATCGATCGTCCACACCAAATGGGCGACATCGGGTAACGAGATGGCAGAAGAAGGCATCACTCGGCTTGACGCACCGACCCGAGCAAATAAGGGCAATCGGCTGAGACATCGACTGACCACCCGAGAGGAACATCGAGGAGGCTACGCCAGGCCTAACATCGTAGTACTGATGTATCATCACTTGTAACTATAAATAGAGACCATGTAGAGAGGAAGGACCCAAGCAAGAAGGAAAGAGAGTGAGCATACTAAAGGCATTGAGAGAGATAAATCCATTTTGTAACCTTGAATCGAGTAATAAGATCTTCTTTTACACCCCCGTGGACGTAGGTAATCATGCCGAACCACGTACATCTCGTGTTCTATTACTTCTTTTGTTTGTCTTGCTTCCTTGTGTATGTGTTTAGTTATCTTTGGATGTAGTGGTAGGATTTTCTACATCTACAACTTGAATAAACTATAACCTTTTTTTTTTCCTTCAGAAGATTATCTTGGTTGTTTAGTTCGTTTCAATTTGTTGCCCTTAGTTTAATTGGAATGCTAAGTTCCACTTTCAAAAGATAAAATGAATTATTCATACAAACAAAAAATTGTAATTGAGATGCTAACTAGGCAAAAACTGGGATTCAAAATTGGTACAAGAGCATAGAAATCAAATGCTGAGCAAAACCGAGATTCAAAATGAAGTTTAAAGTACAGACGATACACAGGAAAGAGCGGAAGCTGAATGTTTAATAATTAGATTTGGTGGGGTGCGCCAGGCCATTGCAGTAGTGCAACGCAAAGGCGACGCGCGAGAACCCCAGCAGCAAGCTGCTGTGATGGGAACTCCCCCATGAAAAAAATTAATTTAATATCGTGTGAGCCGATGGCTCACATATCAGATATTAAACTGATAAGAACAGATACTACACTTGATCTTAGCCAAAAGGCCGAGAAAGGTATGCTTTTCCAAGGCTCGAAGTTCAGCTTTTATGGGTCACAATATTCACAATGTCTTACACCTTTACCAGTGTGGGACAAAAGCTCAAATATCCTGTCAGATCTCCGCTACATATCTGTCACTCCATTGAAAGCAATTCCCTCTTCTTTCATTCAAAATATATGAAGTTAGTACTACTATTCCTCCTCCTTGGTTTACCAAACAAAAGATACTGGCTCTGACCCTCTGGTAATTTTGGTTTTGGATTCAACCCATTATGTTCTGATTGCGACCATGATCCCAGTAAACTCTAGTTTGGGTTGCTAATTGTTATGATCCTCCAAGACTCCACTTCCCACTCTTTCCACTATATTCTTCGATTACGATGGAAAGCTTGTACTTCAAACTAAAACAAGAAAGAAAGAGTACGACGAAAACGCTTGGGGTCATGGCACTGCATCCTTGCTTCTCTAACTAAGCCCAACATTTTGGTCTTCTTACTCATTTTTGAAAGCAAAGAAGTTTGATTTATGCTCAAAGACTTGCAACCAAAGGAAAGCTGTTATAGTTGGAAGGCTTATTCAGAAGGTCTTTATTCCAATGCTTCATGGATGCAAAATATGGGAGATACCAAGACAGATCCGTTTGGAAGAATACCAACTTACACACAGATGAAGAATACCAAGACAGATCCGTTTGGAAGGAGTTGCTTCATGACTGAATTTTCATAAAGAAAATTTTCAATTAACTTGAATAGGCAATTACTTCATTCCGGTGGCCGTATGAATGAAATCCGAATAAGGCTTCCCAAAAAGAAAAACATAAATAAGAGGACTGTTGTAACAGCTGCAACTATTTTGATGCAATATTTCCATCGGGGGTTGAGACTTGAGACTCTATTACGCACACGGCATAACAAAAAACTGGAATACAATTAAAATGCTTAATTAGATTTCATGCTTGAAAGTGCAGACAAGGTTGAGATATGGGGTTTGAGACTTATCAACATAATGACTAGACTAAACTGCCTATAATGACCCACAGCATAAGCAAGAACTGAATGTTTTTAGTTTTGGTAGGGGTGCCCAGGCCTTTGCAGTACTGCAACGCAGAGGCGATCGCGGGAGAACCCCAACAGAAAGACACTGTGATGGGAACTCCCCACAGCTTGAGTAACTTTGCAACGTATGAATTGGCCGACTGGGTAACATCTCTAGCTCGTTTTTAAATTTCCAGACCCAGGAAGTTCCATCACGAAAAGCCGTTTTTTTTTTAATGGTTGGACATATGCTTCCCCTAAATTATTGGCGGAGGATTCCAGAAAGTGGAATGAGCAGCAACTAGCGTGTTTGGAACTTTCGAATACCAATGGATATATGACTGGCTTTGGTTGAAGAAACATGAATGTTGAGGTTTAGGCAAGAATGTTGGAAAGATTGTTTCCTATAAAGTTGTGACTAGAGAGACTCGAACTCTTAACCGCCTAAGAAAAGGAATTCAGAAACTGCAACTAGCGCGTTTTCATTTTTCACAACCTGTACAGGATGGGCATTGGTTGGTTTAGACCCACAGTGCTCATATTACACAACAGAGGTTGGTTTAAATAGCTTGAACTTCCCAATTAGCTCGTCCCTTCGGGGACATCCGATAAAATTGGAACGATACAGAGAAGATTAGCATGGCCCCTGCGCAAGGATGACACGCACAAATCGAGAAATGGTCCAAATTTTTTTGGTTTTTTTCCCTGCAAAGTATTTCGACCTGGTCATGGCTTCTTTGATATTTCAATTGTTTTGTCTTTCATTTTTGAAAGCTCCATGGGAAGATAGGTCCTGTTAAGAATTAAGAAAGTATCACCCCACAAACTGAGAGGTACAACATTCTGTTTGGTCCAAATTTTTTTTTTTTTTTTCCCTGCAAGTCCTCATGGCGTCTCTGATATTGAAACTGCCCACTATCATGTTTGTCTTTCATTTTTGATAGCTTCTGTTAAGAAAGTATCACCTGAACAAAATTTGCTTAACAGGGAGATGTAAGTCAGCACTTGGACGAAGGGAACAGGCTCCAGTTCAATACTTTTGCCAAGACATAACAATTTGCTTACAATCGGATTTACAAAATTTAGATAAAAGCAACACGTAATTTTGAACAAGATTCTGATCTTCCCATCTGGTACTACAAGAGTTATCATTTATAGCAGTTAAAAGGTTAGCATTATCTGACACAAAAAGAACCTTGTCAATTTGAAGTTCATGACACCAGTCAATGGTTGAAAGAAGGGCCGAAGTCTCTGCTTGGCTCACTGTTGTAGCTGGACTAATCCAACATCTTGCTGCATAAAATCGTTTGTTTGGTGTTGTAAATGATTTCCCCAAGGCCTGCAATATAGGAATTTTTAGGAATAATAGCAGCCAGAAAACTACGACACAATTGAATATTTATCAAAGCCTACGGACTACGAGAGTAACAAAGCCGGGAATGGTTAAGTATGATTTGTGATTCAGAGCTCTAAGAGTGAAGCGAGATGAGTAAATAGAGTTGAGCACAGATTTTAATTATGTGGGTTATAGTGATCAAATAGAGCACTGCAGCGAGCTTTCTGTAGATGCCAGAGGACCACAAAATAAAGCAAATAGTTATCTAATGAACCAGGAAGAAATCCAATGTAACATGAGAAGATTCGAAATACCTGAAGGGATATTCCAAACGTTACTGCCTTTGCTAAAGGATATTGCAAAAGTATGCGATCTAAGTCCTCATCGGCTAAACCACACAAAGGGCATAAAGTCTAGAAGCTCTAATAACAGTTAAATTCCAGCTGAAAACAAAACATTTAGATTTGAACATTGTTGGGTTCCTCTCAAAAAGAGAAACCCTCCAAAAATAGGCGTATGCCGCTTATATATGGCAAGCACACGGTATTCTTTAGTAAAAGGCGAAAGAATAGTTCGCTTTGTGCTTACCACACGGCTGCCTAAGTCTTTAGCAAGCGTGAGAAACTAACTATATACAGATCATTTTGAGTAGAGTTGTGTTTTGTAACCTATGTGGGACTAGTCGCATTTCATTGCAAGTCTCAGCTGAGGCTTCCATCACCTTCTTAAACATTTTTGTTCCAACAAAAATGATTAGCTTTGATATTTGACAGGGGAATTTGGTGGGGGTGCGCCAGGCCTTTGCAGTAGTGCAACGCAGAGGCGACGCGCGAGAACCCCAGCAGCCCAGCAGCAAGCTGCTGTGATGGGAACTCCCCCATGAAAAAAATTAATTTAATATCGTGTGAGCCGATGGCTCACATATCAGATATTAAACTGATAAGAACAGATACTACACTTGATCTTAGCCAAAAGGCCGAGAAAGGTATGCCTCTTCCACTCTCGCAATTCCGGTTTTATAGCTCACAACATTCACAATGTCTTATACCTTTACCAGTGTGGGACAAAAGATTTAACAAGACAGTTCCATTTCGAACAATACCAACTTGCACACAGATGAAGAATACCGTCAGATTACAAAGAATTTTCATAAAGAATTTCAAATCCAATTTACAAAATTTAGATAAAAGCAAAATGTAATCTTGGACGAGATTCTGATCTTCTCATCTGGCACTACAAGAGCTACCATTTGTAGCAGTTACAAGGTTAGCATTATATGACAAAAAAGAACCTTGTCAATTTGAAGTTCATGTCAATGCCTGAGACAAGGGCCAAAGTCTCTGCTTGGCTCACTGTTGTAGCTGGACTGATCCAACATCTTGCTGCATAGAATCTTTTGTTTTCTGTTATATATGATTTCCCAAAGGCCTGCAATATCAGAATTTTTAGGGATAAAAGCATCCAAAAAACTACAACACAAGCAAAATATTTATCGAAGTCTACAGAAGTAACAGACCTGGGAATGGTTATGTATGATTTGAAATTCAGAGCTACAAGAGTGGACTGGGATGAGTAAATAGAGTAAAGCATAGATGTAATGTGTCTATAGTTATGGATGGGTTTTGTGCATGGTGATCAAACAGACTTTGCAGCGAGCTTTCCCTGGAAGTAGAAAACGACTCGGAGAACCAGGATGAAATCCAATTGTAAAACACCATTGCTGCATGAGAGGATTCGAAACACCTAAAGGGCTATTCCAAACCATGCTGCCCTTGCAAAAGGATAATGCGAAAAAATAGATCCAACTTCCAAGTTCTCATAGTCAACACCACACAAAGGACATAAAGAATGATTTTTAGCGGCAGAATATTATGAAGACATTTCCATAAGAAGATTTTCAATTTTGGGGGAGAAAGCATGGCCAGAGTCTCAACCACTGCCTCTGTTCTTGAAGATTAAAAATGAAAGAAGCCGTAATAAGTTGACTACACGTCGAATTGACAGTGGAATTTCCATCAATTGTTGGTCAAGGATCAGTGAGGAGAAACTGCGCCTCGAGGGATTCTGATCTGCTATATGCTTTGAATTTGTTTATCTGTAAACAGTTGTTGTAGTGTTTGATCATCCCTGAGTTAGTAGAACTATCTATAAGGTGTAATCTTGGAGAGAATAATCTGAAGGTCTGGTGAGCAAGTCCACCAAACATAATGTTGTCTGACAATATCAAGGCCTTGCTTTGATTTCAGCAGGACATACTTGATTTAAAATGGGTCTAGTTTATTTGGAGCAGAATAATTAGCTTAATATTCCGCACCAGTTAAATGCATGGAAATCAAGGTAAAAGTTCTAGGTCCGATTCAAACAGGTCAAGGGTCCAAACAATCAGATGTTATATGGTTCCAAAAGTTTGTTTTCCATTATTCCATGTAGTTGGGAAAACCGCTTTTCTTTAATATGCAACAGTATCATTAAAACTAAATTACAAAGAGGCTCAAATCAGTTGAAAAGTACCCAATATGATTATAAAATATCAATATAAGAAGCGTACCAAAAATGATGCAAGCGCTGTTGGTTGTCACCCTTAAAAGCAGTCCTAGAAACTGCAGAATAAACCTGTCAAAGTTTTCACCCCATTCAGACATTTCTACAATGTTTATTTAATACAATTAATATCTGAAATTGTGACTTCAGTGGCATATTCAACTTAGATCTGCAAAGTCATCACTGTCAAAACAACAGACATGCCAGAGCCACCTTGAGCCTAGCATACAAAACAGAATGCATGTTGTAACAACATCACTGCAGCAATTAATGTTACACTTACACAGGTTTGCGAACCGCTCAAGTAACTATATGGCCTAAAATTAATTATGGGCCTATTGTGAAGAAAAGAACTAACGAAATTGCTTTAAAGTGAAAATAAATTTAAATTGCAAAATGATACTGACGAGAATCTTACAGTGAAGTAAGCAAGGACCGCAAGGTAGCTCATTGCAAGAGTCGGTGAAATCTCTATGACTGTGTCACTGAAAAGAAACCCCTGTCACAGCACAGATGCCAATCCAAAAGCAAGACCAATAGCTGTACTGGACCTCACAACCAACATTTGCACATACGCTCCAACTGAAACATGTGATCTCCTAACTAAAATGGTACAAAGCAATACAGATTAACCCAAAATAAAAAAATACTTCTGTGAAGTTGGACTGATGATATATAGACAGAATAACATTAACTTCAAATATATGACTCAGTAGGACAATGCCAACAGTATCAGGTTCATTCAAAGGTTACTCGTAATTCAATTTCCAAATGAAACTCATTAAGCCTATAGAACGATAGAAATAATACTTCCAAAATTCAATGAAGATTACCAGTGCTCAGGGTTCGCATCTGCTGGAAAGGCTAATCACGACTTCCCGTCTCCTTCAACTGACTCCATTGTTTTTGTATCTTCTTCCCCTAATTCTTTCAACGGAACCAAAGTGTTCTTGTGAGGGATAACTATATGAAACCGTTCCTTAAACTCCACAAGCCTTGTTGAGGTTGAAGCTTTTGTGTCGTAAATGTTGAGATAGTTATCAATGCAAGTTAAGACACCGCCACTCTTCGTAACAGCTAATATTTCGCATTTGTCAACCCTGAACTCTTTAGACCAGCCCAAGGACTGACGTTCCCCTCGCTCTTTCAGGCCATGATCATCGTTCTTCTTTTTTAATAACCATGTGTCAAAACATTCACCTTCTTCAACAGATTGTCTATGAGCGAAGTATAAAAATCCATCCAAAACCCCTATCCTAATAACATTCCAATCAACAAAATTCCAACCAGTAATGTAATCAATAATGCACGGTGGCAAAGGAGGTGGTGAAAGATTTTCACAAAACTTTTCCTCTGCAAGATCAAACGTAAGAACCATTTCTACTTTATTTTCCAGCCAATAAAGAGTTTCATTGGCAAAGATACATCGTTCCCAACTGTATTCTCGGAATTGAGAATTGAAATTTCCAATGTCTCTCCATCCATTGCCACTTCCTAGAGTATATACGTGAACTGCTACCAAATGGGGCTCCAATACATAAATTCCTACAACTTTATACTCATCAGTTGAAGAAACATAACCAAATCCAATCGTCCAATAAACATCATCCATATCACAATAAACTGTGTTGGTATCTGGAAGCATAACACATTCTCTGGTGATTGGGTTACAAATCCAAACAGATGGGTAGTTGTAATCAAGAAGACAGATCAAACCATTACAGGAATTAACAAAGCTACTAGATTTAAATGGAGGGGTAATACTAATTCTTCTAATTTTCTCAATGGGTGTTGACTGATGATTCTCATCGTATTCAAAATAGTGAAAGATTTCATTTTCAATCTTAGGAGTCAAAGCAAGAAAACCCAACTTACCACAAGCAACAGCAGAATCAGAAGGATGATAAAGATGGCGTAAATGCAACTTAGAGAATGACGGATGATGAGAAATAAGATTTTCCCAGGTTTTGCAAACTGATTTGCATTGAAGAACCAATTCGGTAGGTAAGCGGGTTATAATGTTCAGTGCAATCTCCAAGGGGAGACTGTTGAAATACTCCATGAAAACCTTTTAGGGGTACAGAGAGAACCAGAAATTTATCAGGGTTTAAGAATTTGAGATGGAAACCATGGGAAGGAAATGAGGTTTTTGTCTGTGGGAAAAAGTTCCTGTAAAGTTACTCGCAGAAGCAGACGACAGCACTCAGGTCAAAGAAAAAAACAAATTGAAGTTTTTTTTTTGGGACCATTTCTCGATTTGTGCGTGTCGAGACTGCAGACTCAACCAACCAAGGCCAATCAAAACACGCCAGTCCAAGATTCCTTTGCGGGGTCGGTAAGAGTTCCGGTCACAACAAAGTATTTTCTTCGAATTGAATCCGAGACGGATGTGATCTCCCTCGGCGTGCTTGCCTTGACACCGAGTCCTATGGGCTTGATTTGACTTCTAGATTAGTCAAAAAAAACAAAAAAAAAAAAACTCATACTGTATTTTTTATCACTATTTCGACACGATTTTTTTGTTGTTTTATTCGACGCAACCTGATTTTTTTTGTTGTTTTATTCAACGTATCTATTTTTCGTTGTTCCATTTAGTGCATCTAGATGCTAAATTGGAATTACCATAAGATTTAGATGGGTATTCTAGCTGCCAATCTAGATGCTAGATTAAAACACCATATGACTTAGCCTTGACTTCAACATTCATGGGCTTAGAATTAGCAGTTTGATGGCGATTTTTTCCCCAACACTTCACTATTTTTTTTCTTTTCTGATACCGATTCTAGGTGAAATCAGCTTCCTCATCAAAATCTAACCTGAAGTACTTGCTTCCTCCCCTTGTTACAGATCCTTACTGTAACTTGAGACTACCAAATAGAAGTGTACTCAGAAGAAAACATAGAAAAATGTATTAGAACTTTGAAAGAAGTGGTTGTAACTAAGATGACACACTTTTAAGTTTTTGGAGCCAAGTCAGAGGATCTGCACCGGGAATCTCACATGAAAACATTTCGGATCGCACACAACAACATGAAACAATACATGAAGACAGATAACCAGAGAGGGATCTTAATTTGGTATTTAGTAAGGATCCAAATTTGGTGTTCAAATGGTAAATCAAAGATCCAAACACCCTCACTACCTGTCTGTATCGAAATTTTCTCTGCTAATATTAGCTTCTAAACTTATCAAGCTATCTTTACTTGAATGTCTAGTGTCGCACAAGATGAAACTAGTCCATAACAAATTTAACAATGGATCATGTTTTCAAAATTACTTGATCAAATAGCTAACTAATTATAATTGGCAAATAGATCTCATGCCGTTCACCCCAAAAGTTCACCATTCAAGAGCTTTTTTAAAACTCTACAAAAGCCTAGTAAAACTAACTGCTAAAATTTACCTTTCAAGCTTCCTACTTACTTTTTATGATGAAGTTCTTCATTAGAGTCCTCGAGATCTTAATATATATTGTAGCCTGTTGGAGAAGACAATTTTACACTTTGGAGAGCTCATTTGAAACATTAATATCCGCTCCATAATGCTCATTTTCTTCTCTTGTGACTCGATAAGAGGATGGATGACCATACTCCTCAGAATGTTGGCATTCTTTTGTTGGAATATTTTCAACTGCGCTATCCAAGGGGGGGTCCTGGGGGCGTGAATCTTCAACTTCGAATGCTACTGCACAATCCCTGCAAGTGATGAACTAAACCCTTACTCGACTGGAACGTTTTGATGGTGAAAATTTTACTCGTTGGCAAGAGACTGTGAAGTTTTTTCTGATCACCATCAAGTTGTGGTACATACTTGAAGATGGATTGGAGGCGATTCCTACACCATCAGACAAAGATACTCCTGATTTGATTACCAAACGAAAGAAGCGTAGGGAAGATGATTTCATGTGCCATGGTCATATTTTGAATACCCTGGAAACTCCTGTTTACAATGCACATCGGAGTATTGCGACTGCAAAGGAATTATGGACTGCGCTTGACAACAAATACAAGATTTCTGAAGCAAGCAACAAGAAATTCGACTTGCAACTTCATGGATTTTAAGATGGTTGTGATGAAGTCAATCATTGCCCAGGTCGATGAACTTTTACTCATTGTTAATCATCTTAAGGATCTTTGGAATTGATCTTCCTTCTGCGTTTGTTGTCGGGGTTATTATTTCTCGTCTTCCCCTTTCTTGGAATGGTTATAAGAAGAAACTTAAGCATGCCGAGACTGACTATGATTTAGAGGCATTACAGCGTCATCTTCGAATAGAAGAGGACTCTCGTAAACAAGAACTTAAGGATAGTCCACAGTCTGAAAACCATTCTAAGGTGAATAGCGTAGAAGAATATAAGACACCGAATTCCTTGAAACCTAAGAATGATACTCAGTTTAAGAAGCATCATCCCAACAAGAAGAGTAAGAAGAAGGAAATTGCTACTTACGTGACAAACCCGGCCATTTTGCTCGTGGATTGTCGTCTCAAAAAGAAACAACGACGAGAACCGAGAAAAAGGAGGCAAATATGGTCGATGACAAACTTGTGATCGTGGTGCAAGCCGCCAATCTTTATTCTTAAACCAGGGGGTGGATGGTGGTACGACAATGGTGCAACTGTCCATATCTGTAAGGATAGAAATCTTTACAAGACATACGAACCGGTTAGTGGAGAAGGAAACGAAGTTGTCTCCGCAAACGGCCAACACAACAAAGTCATTGGGAAAGGCATTGTTGAACTCTCGTTTACTTCGGGAAAGACTGTTACTCTTACTAATGTGTTACATGTCCCTGACATTGTAAAGAACCTTGTTTCCGGCGACCTTGTTATGAAGGTTGGATTCAAGACGGCCTATGAGTCTAATAAGTTTGTATTGTCCAAAAATGGTGTGTTTGTTGGACAAGGATATGCTTGTAATGGGATGATTAAGCTTAATTTAATAAATAATGGTTCGCTTATATTGTTGATTTCTGTTAATTTATGGCATGCTAGGTTTGGTCATGTGAATTATGGTTCTCTTAGAAACATGAAACGATTAGGTTTGATTTCGATTGCAATTTTGATCATGCTTCTAAATGTGAAATATGTGTGCAAGCAAAGATAACTAGAATTTCCATAAGTCGTAGTACGAAATTCTTCCTTACTTGAATTAGTACACGGTGATGTGGGTGATTTGCATGGTTACGCCACTCGTGGTGGAAATAAGTATTATGTCACTTTTATAGAGGATAGTACTAGATATGCTTATACATATTTGATGAAATCTAAGGATGATGTTTTTGACATATTCAAAATATACAAAGCGAAGTAGAGACACAATTAGGGTGAAAATTAAGATTTTACGTTCGATCGTGGTGGTGAATATTTTCCTAATGAATTTAAATTCTTTTGTCAAGAGCATGGTTTAATTCATCAATTTACTGCACCTTATACACCTCAACAAAATGGTGTGGATGAAAGGAAAAATAGAACTTTGATTGATATGGTTAATTGCATGCTTATAAGTTATAGTTTGCCTAATTCTTTGTGGGGTGAAGCTATGTTGTCTGCATGTTATATTTTGAATAGAGTTCCTTTGAAAAAGAAGAATGTTTCTCCTTATGAATTGTGGTTTAAGAGGAAACCAAACTTGAAGAGACTTAAAGTCTGGGGTTGCTTAGCATATGTTCGAAAGCCTGATCCTAAAAGACCAAAGCTGGGAAACAGGGGCTTATAAATGTGCTTTTGTGGGATACTCTCTTAATAGTATCACCTACAGATTTTTAATCCTTGACACTTTTGAGATTATAGAATCTGTAGATGTGGAATTCTTTGAGAACTTAAATAGGAACAGTTCTCAAATGCAACCCATGGAGAACTCATTGTTACCTAGTCTAGAATCTGAAGAGACTAATGAGAATGATGATCATTCTGTTCCTACTCGAGACATAGAGGATACTTCTGAACCCATAGAAGATATCGAACCTAGAAGAAGTAAGAGAGCAAGAATAGAGAAAAAATTTGGTCCAGACTTTATAACATATCTTGTAGAAGGTAATAAGAATAGAATTCTTAGTGTTACCAAATATGTTATGCATGTTGATGATGGCCCTAAAACTTATGTTGAGGCTATGAGTTCCAAATATGCTAGTTTTTGGAAAGAGGCTTTCAATGATGAAAAGAACTCTCTTTTGACCAACGGTACTTGGATATATTGTGATTTACCTCCGGGCGTAAAGCCTATTGGATGTAAATGGATTTTCAAGAGAAAGATGAATGCCGATGGTTCCATTGATAAGTTCAAAGCCAGATTAGTTGCTAAGGGTTATAAGCAAAGACATGGAATTGATTACTTTGATACATATGCTCATGTTGCTCGCATCTCATCTATTCGTTGTTTAATAGCACTTGCTTCTATTCACAAGTTAATTATTCATCAAATGGATGTCAAAACCGCCTTCCTAAATGGAGATTTGGAATAAGAAATATATATGGAACAACTTTGAAGGTTTCATATTGCCAGGCCAAGAAAAGAAGGTTTGCAAGTTAGTAAAATCTCTTTATGGCTTGAAGCAAGCTCCCATGCAATGGCATGAGAAGTTTGACAAAGTGGTTTTGTCATATGGTTTTGTGGTGAATGATGCGGATAAATGTATCTATAGTAAGCATGATTGTTCTGGATGTGTAATTCTCTGTTTGTATGTTGATGATATGCTTATTTTTGGATCGACATATCATTTGTGGAAGAAACAAAGAAGTTTCTTAGCTCTAACTTTGATATGAAGGATTTAGGAGAGGTGATGTAATCTTGGGAATTAAGATCCTAAGAAAGGGAAATGAGTTGGATTTAACCCAATCTCATTATATTGAGAAATTTCTCAAGAAGTATGGTCACTTTGATGACAATCCAAGTACCTACTCCTTTAGACCATACTATCAAGTTAAAGAAGAACACCGGACGTACTCATGCACAACTTGAGTATTCCGGTGTCATTGGAAGTCTTATGTATGCTATGCATTGCACAAGACCGGACATAGCCCAAGCCGTGGGAGTGTTATGTCGTTTCTCAAGTAATTCGGGATATGAACATTGGAAAGCGGTTTCAAGAGTTATGGCTTACTTGAAAGGTACAATGAATTTTGGCTTGCATTACCAAAGCTATCCCGCTGCCTTTGGAAGGGTGCAGCGATGCTAACTGGAACGATGTAGAGGCCAAGTCCAAATCAACATCTGGATGGATCTTTACATTAGGGGTGTTGTTGTGTCTTGGAGTTCAAGAAGCGAGACTTGTATTTATGATTCAACAATGTTGTCGAATTAATAGCCTTAACGGATGCATGTAAGGAGGCGAGAATGGCTTAGGAACCTACTTATGGAAATTCCATTTTGGAAGAAGCCAACTCCGGCGGTCTTGATTAATTGTGATAATCAAGCTACCATCTATAATGTCTCAAATAAGACTTATAATGGAAAGTCAAGACATGCAAGTCTTAGACATCAAATGGTTAGGCAACTACTCAAGAGGGAGTGGTTACGGTTAACTTTATTAAATCAAAGAGGAATTTGGCAGACCCATTTACGAAGAGTCTACCAAGTTCGGTGGTTTCAATAAAAAGTAAAGAAATGGGACTAAGGTCTGTGAAAGAAGTTTGATCTCCCATGTGAAACCCAACCTATGTTTTGAAAAAGATAAACAAGGTTCAATGTGGTACCAACAAGTTATGGATGTAGATTATGGAGCACTAATATAAAACTTCCCATTTCTAATTAGTCTTTGGGTTCTGCAAGAAAATAGGATGGATGTAAATCCTTAATGAGTCTCGTGATTAGTAAAAGGTGTATCACGAAACACCTTCGAGACTTACCTATATGAGTATGGAAATCAGGTCGTTTCCTAAGAGAAGAAGACTGTTCTCTAAAGAGGACTCATGAATCAAGGATATAAGCACATGGCCATTAATGTGCTTGGCTCTGAGAACACATGATTTATGAAATCAATATGTGTGGAGACTAGGTTTTATCATAAGGGATACTTGGTTCAAGACTGGTTTCACCATAGAATCTCGATAAGGCTTTGAGTTTCTTACACTAAGTGAAGGTTCAAATCCAAAAGATACCTATCATTTATGTGTTGATTTCAATGATGATGCTTAGTCTCAATTGTGCTTGAACTACGTTGGCTTGATCCCACTCGGGTACGTAGGCAGTCACTTCGGTGATGCAGTCACTCTGATTTAAAAGTTTTTAACTTTGTTTTATGGTTTTTGAAAATAGGGGGAGAATGTTGGAATATTTTCAACTGCGCTATCCAAGGGGGGGTCCAACATATCCAGAATATTCAAATCCAACAGACGCCATTGATGTCTGATGATGAAGAGACTCATCGTTTCGTGAAGAGAAACCTGTTGGTGAAAAGATGTCTATTCCCAACAGATGCGAAAACCTCTATAAATGGCATCTCCCATAACTCGTTGAACATATATTGAAAAAAACCTTTTCTGTTTTCTCTCTTTCTTTCTAAAGCATCATCAGAAGTTTTGTTCACATGTGTTCTTGATTGGATCAATGGGTACAAACCTTGAATTCAATTTCCGTTGTAGGGCTTTCATTGTATCCTGAAGGCATTATTTCACATACCTGTTGTAATCGCCAATTTATTGGGAGGGTAGAAATAATTGTCTAAAAGAAATCGTATGAGCCTTGAAAGTTTGGAGTACAACATTCTTTTCCTGTGTTATTTCATCTTCTATTGCAACCCAGTTTTTCCAACATCTTTAACATAAACTCCACAAGAATCAGCTCCTTGTCATGCCCTTCAAAATACCCAAATCTGACTTTCTTCAATTTTGAAAACAAGATAGGAGGCATTACTGGACCAATACCATTATCGGAATCATGTTCGTAGATTCCCTGAAATAAAATAAATCTAAGATCATTAGCCTATCCAAATATTCATAAATATTTTTCACACTGTTTCTATTGGAAAGTCAGAGAGCTCGAGCACTTACCTGGATGAAATTAACTGATTCAAGATTAGGCGACATTTGAGTAAGCACAGTAATGCCTCAAAATACTGAAAACTACACTTGTAACTCACTTCCAAATGTTTCAGCTTTTTAAATGCAGGGAGTCTTGCATTGAGATTGTCTACGAGCGAGAGGGCCTAATCACAGGGCATAACAAAAAGCATAGTACTAGTCATTTGATTTCATATAACTGTGCAGAACAGATGCATATCTAAATCCAATCTAAAGCCAATAAAAGCTAGCAAATATACAGCATACTCAAGCATACCTTGTGGGTCGAGACAGATATCTTTAAGAACCTAACACGCGAAAGCCGTTCGAAAAGTTTTGTCACAGCACAACCTAATTCTTCTTTCCTTGTTCTGATATCATTTATGTCCTCGAGGTACATGGAAAAGTCAACTTCTGCATAAACTAGTGAAGAAAATCTATGCATATCGTATTCCTTTGCGATTCTACCTGTATATGTAAAAGATCATACACTTGGTGCATCAATCTTGATCACTCCTTTTGGAGGATCAATGCATGTTAATCTCTTTAGACATGGAGCTGATATCGTAAAATCCTCCATCACTTCCCAAGTGCAGTGAGCTATTGTTGCAACACCAGCACCACATTCTCTATTTTCCTTATTTAGTATTGCCTAGCTAGTTAGCTAATTTCCTTAATTAGTTCGTTACCTTAAATTCAACTAGTTTGTTTAAGAAGTCAGGAAGTTGCCTTTATTACAGAACACTTGAACAAGAAGTTAACTCAGCTATAAATACTTAGCTCAGTTCTTCCTGTCGATTACAATCAATTAAACAAAACAACTTTTAATTACTTTTTATTGTTTTCTTCTTTATGTTTATAATCTGGTGGCTGATCTCCAACTCAACGGATCAAGGTTTGGTGTTCTTACGTGGTTCTTGTACTTATTTGGTCTAGAACCCTAATATCTGGTATCTGAGAGCAGGTTCGATTTTCACCCAATTTTTTTTTTTCTAATGACGATTACTGAGGAGGTTCAAAGTCTAAAAACAAGTCAGAAAGCTCTCACCAAATCCGTTAACGATTTCATGCATGCTATGGCAGAAAGTCATGATGATTTGGAAGGATCTTTCGAAACTTTGTTTACTAGATTACAGAATTCAAACACCAAAAACATGGCTGCACTTATGGATGATAATAGGAAGGCAATGGCTACTATGATGCAAGCCAATAAGCAAGACATGGCTTCTCTTGGTGATACTATTGCTAGAAGTATGACACAACTTCTCCTGGCACGATTTCCCCTCAATTCTAATCCCCCTGGTTTCACTATCAACACTAATGGAAACATTGGAGCTACTGGTTTCAATAATGGTTCTCTTCCTGAAAACAATTCTGGTATACGTACAGCTTCTATTAATTTGAAATTTCCAAGATGGTACAGATCCAGCAGGATGGATTTTTCAGGCAGATCAATACTTCCGTCTGCATAACATAGCAGAAGCTCTCAAAATACCCTTAGCCCTTTGCTCACTTTACTGGTGAAGCAAACGCTTGGTATAGATGGATTCAAGGTAAGTTAAAAGATCCTTCTTGGCTGCACTTTTGTTCTCGCATCTGTGATCGTTTTGCTGACAGAAGATTTTCAAATCCTCGTATGGCATTATCTACAATATCTCAAAAGGGAACAGTTCGTGAACATATTACTGAGTTTGAACAAATTTTGAATTTTGTTACGGATTTACCTGAGGATTATATCGTTGATCTCTTTATTAAATCATTGAAGCCTGAGATAAGATCTACGGTTGAAGTATTGGAACCTCAAACTTTATCTGTGGCTTTCCAGAAAGCTCTTAAACAGGAGGATGTGCTACTTCAAACTTCTTCTTTCTACAAAACATCTCGACCTAATCCTTTCAGACAAGCACTTAATAATGCGCAGTTTAGAAAAAGTGCAATTCCTCCAGGAGCAAAAAGATTGTCATTAGAAGAACAAAGAGAGAAACGAGAAAAAGGGTTATGCTTTAATTGTGATCAGTTATATGCTCCCGGTCATCTTTGTGCTAAGCCACGTTTATTAGTTTTGGATATGACTCCAAACAATGCTGAGTTCAATACTGATTGTGATGAGGAAGAAGGTATACATATTACTGACACCAGTGAAGTTGATACTCATCCGGAATCTGAAGTTTCACTCCATTCTTTATTGGGATCTTCTTTTCCTAAAACTATGAGAATCACAGGATATATCCAAGGGGAACCTCTTACAGTTCTCATTGATTCTGGTTCTACTCACAATTTTCTCCATCCATCAATTGCTATGAAACATGGTTTTTCTAATCAACCTGTTAGCACTGCTTTGCAAGTAATGGTTGGAAACGGTGGTTTTTTGGAAACTAAAGGCTCTTGTACTAATATTTCTCTTAAACTACAAGATTATCAGTTAACTACTGATTTCTTTCTCTTGGCTATTAGTGGATGTGATGCAGTTCTTGGTGTGCAATGGCTTCAAACTTTAGGAGAAATCACATGGGATTTTAAGAAACTTCATATGAGATTTCATTTAAACAATAATGAATATCTATTAGTTGGCAATTCTGCAGCCTCGGTCATGCTTTTGGATAGTTTTCCACTACAACGATTATTGGACTGCGCACCCAATGGTTTTCTACTTCAGCTTGCTCCTACTTTGTCAACATCATCTGATCAGGTACCCACTGAAATTTCTCGCTTACTTTTGCGTTATACAGATATCTTTGCCTCTCCAACATCTTTACCACCTAGTAGACCACATGATCATCGCATACCTTTGCTTCCTAACACTGCACCAGTAAATGTTCGACCTTATAGATAACCACACTTTCAAAAGGCTGAAATTGAGAAAATTGTGTCAGAACTCAAGCAAGCTGGGTTCATTAGACAGAGCTCTAGTCCTTATTCTTCACCAGTGTTATTGGTTCGTAAAAAGGATAATACTTGGCGAATGTGTGTTGATTATAGAGCTCTCAACAAGGTTACTGTGAAAGATAGATTTCCAATTCCAGTTGTGGATGAATTGATTGATGAGTTAAATGAAGCTACAATTTTTTCAAGGGTGGATCTGCGATTTGGGTTTCATCAAATCAGATTGTATGATGCAGATATTCCCAAAACTGCTTTTCGAACACATGATGGCCACTATGAGTTTTTGGTAATGCCTTTCGGATTATCTAATGCACCCTCAACATTCCAGAGTTTGATGAATGATGTGTTTCGTCCTTATCTTCGAAAATTTGTGTTGGTATTCTTCGACGACATATTAATTTACAGTAAATCCTTGTCTGAACATATTAAACATCTGGAGGTTGTATTTGAGCTACTACGGCAACACAAGTTGTATTTAAAAGAATCTAAGTGTGACTTTGCAAAGTCATCAATGGTTATCTTGGTCACACAGTCTCAGCTGCAGGTGTTGCTGTCGATGAAGATAAGATTTTAAGCATTAAGAATTGGCCTATTCCTTCTACAATTAAAGACCTTAGAGGCTTCTTGGGTTTGGCAGGCTACTATCGCAAATTTGTGCGAGACTATGGTAAAATTTGTGCTCCATTGACTCAATTATTAAAACAGGACGCTTTCAAATGGACTGATCAATCCACAGAGGCATTTAATCAGCTCAAAAAGGCTTTAACAAGCACTCCTGTTTTGGCATTACCGGACTTTACAAAGGAATTTTATTTAGAACGCGATGCTTCTGGTAATGGATTAGGAGCAGTTTTGATGCAATCTAACAAACCTGTTGCCTATTTCAGCAAGCCATTATCAGGTAAGAATTTGAATTTATCTGTATATGATAAGGAGATGCTTGTTGTTGTTTCTGCAGTGAATAAATGGAGGCCTTATTTGCTTGGAAGACACTTTAAAATTTACACAGATCACAGAAGTCTTAAATACTTCCTTGAACAAAGATTGTCTTCTGTTGAACAACAAAAATGGTTGTCCAAATTGCTGGGATATGACTATGAAATCATCTATAGGTGTGGAGCTGCAAATAAAGCTGCAGATGCTTTATCAAGGGTACCTAATCCTCAACTGTTGGCCATAACTACTCCTATTTTCTCTGGGATCAATGAAATCATTCAAGAATGCCATACAGATGCGGTCTTAGGTGCTCTAATTCAGAAACTATGTCAAGACTCAAGCTATAAACGACATTACTCATACATTGATGGTGTTTTACGTTTTAAAGGTCGTATAGTAGTGGTACCTACTTCTGAATGGTGCAAACAACTTCTTCTTGAATTTCATTCCACACCATTAGGTGGTCACTCTGGTTACTTAAGAACTTACAAACGTCTTGATTGAGAATTTTTATTGGAAAGGTATGAAGACTTCGATCAAGTTATTTATACTGACATTGTGATGTCTGCCAACGCAATAAATATGAAGCTTTAGCTCCTCCTGGACTTCTACAACCATTACCTATCCCTACTGATGTGTGGATTGATATTTCAATGGATTTCATTGATGGATTTCCATTATCTAATAAGAAGAATTCAATACTGGTTGTTGTGGATCGTTTGTCTAAATATGCTCACTTAATAGCATTATCACATCCTTATTCTGCTGCCACCATTGCCGATGTCTTTATCCGTGAGGTTGTACGCCTTCATGGAATGCCTAAGACAATAACTAGTGATAGAGATCCTATTTTTATGAGTAATTTCTGGGAGGCATTTTTCACTCTGCAAGATACTCAACTATGTCGAAGTTCAGCATATCATCCTCAAACGGATGGACAAACTGAGGTAACTAACAGAACCTTGGAGTGTTACTTGCGTTGCTTTGCTGGAATTAGGAAAACTGATTGGTCAAAATGGTTACCATGGCTGAGTGGTGGTATAACACCAGTTATCATTCAGCTATCAAGATGACTCCTTACCAAGCATTATATTGTCGAGCTCCACCAACAATTTCAACTTATTTACCAGGAACAACACTTGTGCATGCTGTGGATGAATTGTTACGAGCTCGAGATCACACTCTGCGCATTCTTAAATCTAACTTGCATGATTCTCAAGCCAGAATGAAGGTTTATGCGGACAATAATAGAACTGAACGTACCTTTAATGTGAATGATTGGGTTTTCCTTCGTCTGCAACCATATCGTCAAATAACAGTTCGAGATAAATCCTTTTCTAAACTGTCTTCGAAGTTCTTTGGCCCATTTCGTATTCTTGAGAAGATTGGGACGGTGGCATATCGCTTAGAACTACCAGTTACAAGTCGAATACATCCAGTATTTCACGTTTCTCAACTTAAATTGAAACTGGGTTCTTCAACTGTTGTTAATGCTGAATTGCCAATTAGTGTAGACTATGATAAATGGGAACCCGAGCAGATTTTAGAACGTAAAATGTTCAAAAAGGGAAACGTTGCAGGGACCAGGTGGCTTGTTCAATGGAAGGACCGCTCACCCGAAGAAGCTACTTGGGAGGATGCAGATGATTTCATCATTCGCTTTCCAGACTTTGAAACTTGAGGACAAGTTGTTTTTCAGGAGGGATGGGATGTTGCAACACCAGCACCACATTCTCTATTTTCCTTATTTAGTATTGCCTAGCTAGTTAGTTAATTTCCTTAATTAGTTCGTTACCTTAAATTCAACTAGTTTGTTTAAGAAGTCAGGCAGTTGCCTTTATTACAGAACACTTGAACAAGAAGTTAACTCAGCTATAAATTCTTAGCTCAGTTCTTCATGTCGATTACAATCAATTAAACAAAACAACTTTTAATTACTTTTTATTGTTTTCTTCTTTATGTTTATAATCTGGTGGCTGATCTCCAACTCAACGGATCAAGGTTTGGTGTTCTTACGTGGTTCTTGTACTTATTTGGTCTAGAACCCTAATAGCTATACTCAACTCTTCAAGGACTGGGCAGTTGGATATGAATTTTTCAGGAAAGTTCTTATCTCTAAATGCGATATGCATAAGCCGGAGCATCTTGAGTCTCGGAAAATGAATCAATGTAGGAAGTTTGAGATCAAAATGCATACTGATGGTCAAACTAACCAGTGAATCACAAGTAAAAATACTGGAAGGAGACAAAAAAGGACTATATGGAACTTGGGATTTGGAGCACAGAAGGAGGTCTTCAACTTTACACCTTACTACATCAGATATCCATGCATTTACGCGAGTCCGATCACAAAGTTCGTCACATTGTAAATAAAATTTCTTTAGTTTGGAAGTATCACGAAGATGCAGTATCCTATCCATAAAATTCATGAATCTATCTAATAGGAAATAATATAGACGACCATAATAGGAAATAATATATGAGCGTGTATATTTAGGAGATATGCACTTTAAGTTGTGAGTTATATTAGGAATTGAATATCTTGAGAATCAAGTCTTGTGCCGTAAGAACCAAGTCTTGTGATTGTATAAATATCTTGAAGAGTTAATGAAAAAGATACACCGAATTATTATCAATGTAGTCGTATATCGCTTCCGCGTTTATGCTCTCCTCTCTCTTGCTCGATCCTTAACATGGTATCAGAGCAAGGTGAGAGGGAGAGAGGAGAGGAAGAGAAGTTTTCGTAAAGTGCGCAATAGTTTGATGGTTATTGTGACAAGCTTGATGTTGGTTTCGTAAAGGCAGGCGAGATATTGTTGCTGAGAAGAAAAATAAAAAATAAACAAAAATAAATATGGCTTGATTGGATGAACAAGGGTTGTTTCCCGTTTGGTTTTGTAAGGTCTACAACTGCCTTAGGTTACAGATCCGTGACTGTGGCTGTCAAGTCATGTTCGTGTGGGTTTGTTCGTGATTTGAAGGAAAAAGGATTGAAGATGATGATATTGTTCCTATGAGAACTTGGAAGAGAGAAAGAAAAGATTCAAGAGTTCGGGCTGTGAAGGACTTGTGAAGACTTGTGTTGCTGCTGATCCGATGAGGAGACGAAATAAAGAAAACAGAGTTGTGACCGATGGAGCTCAGGTGAAACCGGGAATAAGGATGGTTGTTGTCACAATTTATGACAGAGACGAAGAAGATGGTGATGGTTGCTGTTGAGGGACCGAGATGGGACCGAGATGTCCTAAAACTATGAAGAGGACCGTAATGTCCCTAAACTACGAAAATGGGACCGAAATGTCCCTAAACTATGAAGAGGACCGTAATGTCCCTAAACTACGACGAAGGGGACCGAAATGTCCTTAAACTATGAAATGGGACCGTAATGTCCTTAAATTACGAAGGGGACCGAAATGTCCTTAAACTATGAAGATGGGACCGTAATGTCCTTAAACTACAATCGGGACCGAAATGTCCAAAAACTACGATGAGGGCCGAAATTGGAATATTTTTTTATTTATTTTTTTTGTTTTTCACAAAAGTGTTAGGAAAACGTCAGTTTAAATTTCTTTTGTCCAAGATGGGCATTCGTGATCTACATGCTCCATCTTGAGGGAGGGTAATAGGAAATAATATACGAGCGTCTATATTTAGGAGATATGCACTTTAAGTTGTGAGTTATATTAGGAATTGAATATCTTGAGAATCAAGTCTTGTGCCATAAGAACCAAGTCTTGTGATTGTATAAATATCTTGAAGAGTTAATGAGAAAGATACACCGAATTATTATCAATGTAGTCGTATATCGCTTCCGCGTTTATGCTCTCCTCTCTCTTGCTCGATCCTTAACACTATCCGTTTCCAAATAAACGTCTAGTAGCAGCAGACCGCCAATTTCGAAAAGCGAGATTAGGAATGGAAATCCATTTGTACCTCCATTTCTTGGATAAAATGCTTGTACGAACGACAGACTTGGTAGGAAGGAAACAAAGGATTCGATGAATAAGGGAATCAGGTAACCTGCTAATTCTATCCTCTCTCAGATCCATTTCACTCTGGCCATCCAGTAGCTTCTGCCTTTTCGTATCCATTAGTCCCTGGTGTTATTCAAATCAAATTCCACATATATATAAAAAGGTATGATTAACAAAATTGAGTGGAAGAATAAAAAAAAAACCAAAAAAAACTTAACAAAATGTAAAAGGGAAAATAATGTTTGAGTTAGTAATGGTGGGAATTTACCTCTCAAATCAGATTCGACCACCGCCGATTGACAAGCACTTGTACTTATTCGGAAAGTGCAGGAATCATGACAGGAAAAAGGATGTAGCAGCAGAGACGCAGCAATGGAGATTTCGGAAACTAGGTTTTCTTTCTGTAACTAGGGTAAGTTGAAGGGGAACGAGACTATTGAATTTGGACAGATGAAGAGAGAATGAGCTTTTACTGTAGTGGCATACATACTCAAGGTATTTTAAACACTTGGCAGTTGGCAGTGGCATACATACTCGGTTAATTTGTTAGATATTTTTAATAAAGCTTTAAAACTAAGGGTAAAGTCGGACTTTTAAAATTTACAGCTTCATTTTACGGTCGATGAATAGTGTTAAGGGGAGTTCCCTTTATATAATATATAGAATAGAATAGATATGAACTAAATGTAGCTCAGTGGTGTTTGACATGAATATAAAATGTGATTAAGTAATTGTCATGCATTTGAACTATGCAGTTAAATATTTTGTTTTGACATGAATATCAAAAGTTGTTACGTAGTAGGAATGTCATGCATTTGAACTACGAATAAAATACAAAGATGAACTTCATTTTTAAAATGTAATTACAAAATTAAAAAAAAATATATATAAATATAAATTTTGAGAAACAGAAAAAGAAAGAGGTTTTTAGTTTTAAGCAAAAAAGAATTTTTTAGATAATAAACAAAAACAAAAAAATAGTAAACAAAAAGGCGTTGGAGCTCAGCTCATCTTGTTGCTAGGCTACCAACCAAAGTTTTGTATGAGTCTTGAATTCTGATATTATTGCTCAAAACAAAAAATAGTAAACAAAATAAAATATTTAATCGTCAAAAAGTGATATTAAAAAGGATAATACAAAAATAAAAATAATAAGGTAAATAAAACAAGCGACCAATTTTTATCAAGGGTATAGTTACCAGAGGGCAATACAAGACCGCATTCGATGTACACCTCAAACATTTTTTTTTTTGATAGTCAAACCATTAGTATTTCATTTCATTAAGAAACGTTTACATGATGGTTTCTAAGAAAAAGCAAGTACATCATAATCAAGAAACAAATACATTGAAGGGTGCAAAACGCAAATAAATCGCAAAGAGAAAGAGCGATCCACAACGATAGCACCCAAATCTTGTATGTATAGATTGATGAAGGAATGGTATACAAAATCATAATTCGACCATTTTGATTGATTTTCTTCTTGAAAAGAGATACTCCTATGAAAGAGAAGTGATTTACCCAAAAACTTATGCGTCTGTTGAAGAAGAACTTGATCTTGCCTCCCCAAATCGCTGATGAACTTGTATCCAAAACCTAAATCACGAACAAATCTATAGAAAAAAACACTGTCAAAGTGCAGATGAAATCGCTCTAATAGCGAAGAAATTTATTAAAAACAACGAAATAGATCCTAAAAACAACAATCTTTGCTCAGATCCAACCCCAAAAGGACTAGATCTGAGCAAAGGAGGAAGAAGACGATGGGTTTTTTCTACACCTCAAACATTGAGTATCCAATATATCCCTTTAGGGATATTAGGAATTACATGTAATTGCTATGTTGTGTGATTGAGCTTATGCCAAGTGCCCTTTTTTAACCCAGCCTTAACTACTCTCTCCAATTACACCATGTCAAACGGGCCCTTAACTATCAATACTCTAATTCCTGCCAGCACATCAAAGAAATAAAATGTTATTGGTGTTATTTGATCCACTGGAATAATAAGAACATCGGGTTCAATATCTCTTGATTATTGTTATTGATAAAAGCTATATTCGATGAAACTGAAAAATAAAATAAAATAAAAGAATGGAAAGAATGGTCCATGGTAATCACCACTGCTCTAACAGCCTAATTTTAGGCTATGATCATGGAGTCATAGACTGCAAAAGAACGAAATTGGACCAAAGTACAACTCGAAACTGACTCAGAAAACCTACTTCGTTTCCTAACTTCAGACGTTGAACCACCATGATACATCTCGGAAATGACCACAAAAATCCAGCTGAATATGATCCAAATCCCAAAATGCACCATCTAGCACAACTATAAGGAAGGAAATCAAGCGACAAATGGACTAGCACATCTTGCTGCGGATACCAGTCAGTTGGGAAACCTCTTAACATCGATTTGGGACCACACAACTTCATAACCCTATCTCGCATTGATCAAACTGTAATAGATAACCCATATGATAAAACATCTCTACTTAGTTATTAATACAATTTCATGTCTAAAAGAAAACTGAAAACAAGGAAGTACGAGTACGAAAAAAAGAAAGTATGTACTGGAAGAAAAAAAACTAAGAATTTGGACCATTTCTCGGATCTCTGTATCGTTCCAATTTTATCGGATGTCCTCGAGGGGATATGCTAATTGAGAAGCTCAGGCTATTTAAACCGACTTCTGTCTTGTATTATGGGCGATGTGCGCTACTGATGAGTGCTTAATTCTTACATATTTACTACTCAAATTTACATTTATTTAGTTCTTTATTTTGTACATTTTTGATGATTTTATTTATTTTTGCAGTTTTTAGAAAATAAAGCTCTATGGACTAAAATGCAGAATTCTGCTGGAGAAAGGAAGTGATTTAATGGGCTAAGCGCAAAAGGAAACATGAAGAATTATTGGGCCAATTATTTGGATACGGGCGTGTGTAGAAATGTGCCACGACGTGTGTAGACCACGTGCAATATATTTATATTTGAAGATATTTTGTTTAATGAAGAAAATATTTCTTTATGATGTGGAATAATGGAGTATATGAAGATTTGAGAAAGAATATTATTTTTTATGGTTGGAAATAATAATTAAGATATTGATTGCAGTATTTGACACATGACGCATTTTGATTGGAGGATTTGACAAGTGGCATAATTTCATTGGATGATGATGTGATAGTGGATATGAAAAACGAAAATGGTGTCCTTTGAAAACTATAAATACTGGTTGAAGCAGAGGGAAAAAAGGAGGCTGTTCCGTTGAGCAGAAGAGTTTAAGTTTCATTTTATTTTCTTCTTCCTTTTTGTAATGGTCTGGTAATCTCTTTACTAGGGCTAAGAGGAAGCCCGATGATGTATTTTAGAGAGTTTAATTTATTTTAATAATAATTCTCTTGGGTCCTATATTCTCGTTTATCATGATAACAATTCTTTTTACATGTCCTCGTGCTTGCTTAAAAGAATTTATATTCTTGTTTAGAGACTAACATTTTAAGTATTGAGAGTTGTTAGTATTTTGAGAATCGAATGGTTATAAAGTTATATTTTCCAAGACGTCCGATGTGTCCTAAATCGTCTTAAGGAGTTGTTGAGAGAATATTATTTAAAATAGTTATAATTATCTAATAGCATCGTAGTGGTGAAATCTAAACCCGAGGTTTTTCTTCTTATTTGTTTATTTACTTATTAGTTTAATTATTATTACATCTTTTTGGCTTAGTATTTATTAGAAAATTGAGGTAACAACTTTAGTCCATGTGGAACGAACCCGTATTTTGCATACTATCTCATCGATAGCCGTGCACTTGCGGTGTTGTAATTAATATCCCATCATCTACTCACAATTTCTCAATTCCTTTTTTAAGTTGGTCAAGAGTTCGAAACACTCTCGCGACAACTTCATATCTAAAAAATGTCGATATCGATATTATGTGCCAGCATCCTTGCCTTAACTTCAACATTCATGGGCATAATAAAATTAGTGGTTTCATATAATGGTGATTTTCTCCCCATCACTATAAAACTGGTACAAGTACAACAATATGTTTGTTTTTCTCGATACAATCTTCAGAAGTATAGGAACTAGATATGATTATCACGTATATAATCTAGGTGAAGTTAGGTTCAGCAGGCTTTTGTAAGGGGACAACATTGGAATCTGACCTGAGGTACTTAATACCTCCTCTAGTTACTAATCCTTCCGGAGGCTTTAGTCTCGATTGATCAACTGACGACATCTCTCTAATATTGAGTTGATCTAAACCTTTCCTTTTCCTGAAGCGGCGCCACGCTACCATGTACGCCAATGGTGCGAATAAAAACGAAACTTGTGCCTTATTTGCTTGTTATGTAGGATGCTACAAATTTCATTACTCTGCACTTAGTGAAAATGCTTAAACTTCACCAATATCTTTGACTGTACGAGTGGACGAAGGGAGAATGACGTTTGGACGATGATCAAGGACCCACGTGAGAAGCTCCTCGCCGCAGAAATCACCAGAGCCAATGTGGAATGAGTTAAAAAGCCGGTACGACCTTCATTGGTTGTATATGAGTCTAGGTGGCCTCAAATGACAAAGAGCGTCATTGACAGGATCACCTTCTCTGAGTAAACATGTGCCCCGAGTGCATAAACCTGGCTTCAACCTCTCACATATTGCGTCGAGCATTCTCTCGTCCATTTGATCAAACAAAGGAACCTACAACATTTATATATTTTTGCCACAAAGGAAAATTACTCATCATTATGTAGCCAATAAACCGGAAAAAATCCACAAAATAAGTTATTTTCCAGTGAAGAGATATTAATTCAGGACTTACTCGTTTAACAAGATCGAGACAAAGATGTCGTTTAATGTCTCTGCGGAGATCCATAGGGAGACCCTTGAGAAGGTATTCTTCATCAACTCCTCGCGTGGGCACCACCCATTTATACTGGTTGTATCTTCGAATGCACTCTATGTCGCATCCATTGCTCTGTATCCCTTCACTTTATCCTATACTCTTCAAGTCGAATAGTCGTAGATTGAAGATATGTCTGTCCATTGCCCAAGGCATTAAATTTAAGCACACCTAAAGCACTCTTTGAATCTGATGACCATGTTAACATAACTAGTACACTTACTTGCATATTTCCAGTGAGCAATCCAAAAAGAACCAAAACAAGAATTACTCTTACCCGATATTATCAGTTTACATGTAAAACCGATATATCTATCTGTACCGGCTACGAACGTTTTTACCGTTCCATCTGTGTATCGCCGATATTTTCGATATCGAATAGGTATATTCCGATTCCCGATAAAAACTTGTAATATCGTCCTATAAAATCGATATTAACTACCTTGATTGTAACCTTAACAAGGCAGTTAATATCGTGTATCGGTATCGGTCGGGTCCCTTACACCTACACAAAAGATAATATCATTTTTTATGAATGATACATCATTAAGACAATAATTACAAATATTTACGAATGCTTCAATCTAAAATGAGGTAATATGTGAACTGAATTTCATAACACAAAGATGACAAACAAAATTCAACACATGCATGCTGATCAGACAATTGATGACTGCATTTCTTGCAAAGTAACCATAGATTTCTTGGCATATTAGTTCTGTAAATTTTTTAAATTACTTAAGAACATAATCAAAATGATATATATTCCATACAACTGAAATCAAAAGGATGTCATGTACAAAATTTACTAGTCACGTACCTTTTTGAACTGACACTCTAACAGTAGTAAATACCATTACTCGATATTATCAGTGTACAAGTAAAATGGATATATCGATCTGTACCGGCCGATATGAACGCTTTTATCGTTCCGTATGTATACCACAAATATTTTTGATATCATATAGGTATATTTTGATACCTGATAAAAACCTGTAATATCGGCGTGTATAATCGGTATTAACTACCTTGAATCCTAAACATTGAAGGACTAATCTATTTCAGTAATCACCTCATTGTGTACATCGAATCCAACAATGGTCAGAGATAAGTTGACTTCAAAGGACCTCCCAGTTTGTATCGCCGATATTTACAAATAGGGAGATCCTTTGGTCAAAGATCAATACCAAGACAAAGATTATAGAAATAATTTAT
This sequence comes from Papaver armeniacum, assembly GCA_023531295.1. NCBI lineage: Eukaryota > Viridiplantae > Streptophyta > Magnoliopsida > Ranunculales > Papaveraceae > Papaver > Papaver armeniacum. The sequence continues at coordinate 316,768 of JAJJWW010016215.1, forward strand.
CGCAATCAGCAAGGTCTAGTCAAGCAATTCTATAAGAAAGAGCGACTAACCAGTTTTTCTGATCTTTCCACAAGTTCGATGTTTGTCAAAATAAACTGCTTGTTAGATCCCAGAGAATCAAGTGTGCACGAAGTATCACAAAAATCAGAATACCAAAAAGAAAAAGTCTCTGATCTTCAAAGTATCACCTGCACAAACAACTTTATTCCTACTAATGTTAATGATCAATCACATACAAAATGGGGTATGTTAACGTTGGATAATCACTATTTTTATTTTTGGATTATATTTGAAATGGTCGATCCTCAAATAAACTTGAGTGACTTTATATCAGCAGAGAAAGACCATGGAACAATCATGTTTAATCAATCAAGGATAACTATACCGTTAGTCAATCAAATCAATAACTGAAAATAAAATAACAACACGATATAGTTTTCCGCTAACGGTACTACTAAAAGCTTTTTGATCCAAATAAGACTTTAAATGAAGACAACGAGAAAGATTTCGCATAATTAGATTGCTCTCCTCTATCGACGAGTTGGCTCCCATACAAACGGTTAGGCAGTGTATCAAGGGATGATTTTGTAAGGATACAAGTTCCACTATTTTATAGTGCTATGACCGACGCTTCTTTGGACAACAAGGAATTACCAAGTCCGAAAATCCTTAAGATACAAAATAAATGTATATTTTCGGTTTTGAAAATTTCTAATTGCAATCCAACCAATATACCGAAATCACTCATAGGTCATAACTAATATTAGCTAGCATATATTCATTATTTTACTAATATGGTAAGTAGAGATATACATGCAAAACTCTGGATATGGTAAGGACATAAATTCGAACATCTAAAAGATATCAAAATATTTTGATTTCGAGATCTCGCCTTGATCACCATCGGAAATACTTAAACCTTAAGTAATAAGAGTTTTGAAAATGTTCAAATCCCTTGGTCGACATTATATGAACATTCCAAGATCAGTCCATAATATATTGATGTTTGTTCAAACCTTAAGATCTCCAAACAAGGGAAACGTTATAGGACAAGTAATATTCTTTACATGTTCAGCAAAATGTCAATTTTTTTTTTTACAAATTTTCTCTACAGAAGTCCATTTCTCAGTGTTCGTACATCTCGTGGTACTTGATAGTGCATCCTCCATCTCCCGTCCTTTTAACTATTTTTTCCAGAGGCAGTCTGTGAAATTTGTGGGAATCAAATTTAGAAAAAAAGTGTTAAGTTAATTAAGAAACGATAAGCAATTCAACTAATTTTATTTCTTATGGATGCTATGAGATTGTTAGTGGGGCTGTCAACGGAACCTATCAAAACGGTAACTGGCTCAGCTGGTACCGTTACCTATTGTTAGACAATAGCTCGGTTGAACCCACCAAGCGTTGGTATGTCAAGTTTGGTTGTCATATTTTAGTGAACCAAAACTCATTTAAAGAGTCGCTTGATTATTTACTAGAGTCAACTTCGTATAGGTTAGCTTGAAAGTATTAGGATATGAGATATTACAAGTATTACGTGAAGACTTGAAGAATGTGAAGAAGTAAGGAGCTACAACGACGACATCATCCTTCCACTTGAGGTTAATAATATTTGACTTGAACTGTTTCATTCCCTAACGTATCTTTCAAGTCGTGCATATTGAAAACATAACTGCGAAGCTATGAATGATAATACTCTAGTTAGACGTGGTATTAAGGAATACAATACGAAGTATAACGCTTATGTTTTGAACTTCGTATATAAGACATCGAAATAATCGTTTGAATGCTATTGTGATTATGTATGGGTATGAGGTGAAGATTTCATCCTAGGAAACAATGTTTTACATTCGTTTAAAGGAAGTACATTCATGAACTTGTTTTGTGAATCGAAAGGGAAATCGCTAGGCTTATTGGTATTTGCTATTCATTGCAAATCTTTTGAATTACCAATATGTGTGATTAGTATAACCGCTCATGACTTGCTTATGTTCTTGGTAAAACTATTCACAAGGCCTGAATTTTTTATTGGTATGACTTTTATTAGTGAAACCGATCTTAAGTAATTACCTGAGATGGTATGATCGATTTATTGTAATTGATGACCAACTCTAGTCATTGGGGAACCGATCCTAGTAAGAGGTGCAACCGATCACAAAAGGGGAATCGATCCTTGTAAGAGGTGCAACAAGTTTCTAGTTATTGGGAACCGATCCTATGAAGATGTGCAACACATTTTTAGTTATTGGGAACCGATCCTATAGACATGTGCAACAAATACAAGTTAGATACCATATATATGTGGGAACCGATCCTAGTACCCAGTCAACCAAGTTTTGGTAACTAGCATGACTAATTCTAGTACCCACATGTAGGTAGAACCGAAACTTGTTTTGGTAGAACCGTGAAACCCATGTTTGGTGATTTGATAGGATTATCAATCACATAGTTCTTGGGAGTCAGATGAACCAATTCTAAACTTGTTTGGAAGTGTGGCAAATCGATTCCAAGATAGTAAATATGAAAGATGATTTACTAAGTTAAGATGTCGACATACTTTGAACATGTGCAGTAACGCTTATCTTTTATTGTTCAAAGATATTCCTTAATAGCTAAAGGAGAATCCCGGATCGAAATAAATTGAGAATCTTTTAATTAAGGTTTTTAGTTTTATATGCTTTTAATTTCCAGCAATTAAAATGCATATCTTTAGAGAATAAAAATTGGTAATGTGCATTTACTAATTGGAGATTTTCTAATGAGATTTTCGGTTATTATTTGGACAAAGCATTTCCAGGAATTATGGAAACCGAATTTGGAAATATATTGCATATCTTAAGAATATTTTCGGTTTTGGGAATTCCTTGGTGTCCAAACTTCCTTGGTCTATACATATTGAAGTTTGCATTTCGAGCAAACTAATCCTCAGAGCCAGTAAAACTACCTAGTTGTGTTGTTACTGGTAGAGCCGCCTATTCGGAGAGGAAAGTAACCTAATTAGGCGAAATCTCTTACGGCCGCTCGGTTTATAGACTTCTTTGGGATTGAGAAGCTCTATTAGTACCATTGGTGGGAAACTAGATAATTGCGGTTTATTATTAGTTTTCAATTGATTTGATTGACTAACGATTGTTGAACTTTGATTGCACCTAGTTTGTTTATGCTTGAGAATCTTCTCTTATGATATAAGATTCACTCAAACTAGATCGAAGTTTCGACAGGGGTCTTTAGACTATTTGTAGATCCAAAGACGTCTTGTGATAATTCATTGTTAACGGACTCCGTTCTGTGTGTGATTGATCAAAAGAGATTCAAGTTGATTGTGTGCAGGTGTTTATTGAAGATCTAAGAAGATTTGAAGACGAAGAAGATTTCTGATTTGGGTTCATAATCTTTGGTGTGCACAATACTTGTTTCGGGCAAATAGGATCCAACTATAATCGGTTTATCCTTGTGGTAGATTGGATTGATTAGTTGAGTAGATCGACATCAATAAAATTCTTTGTGATTAAAAGTATTGATTGCAAAATATTGACAATTACTTTGGTAGTTGTTATTAAATAGACCTAAGGACCTGACAAAGGAGTTTATTGGGATAAACGGAAGATCCTTTTGTCGAACTCATATCACTTGGTTGAAAAGAGTTGTTACCGAACAAATTTGTTGTTCCTTTACTGTTTGGAATACGAACCAAAGGAATTGTTCCAAGTGCGCGTGACTTATTTACAAGTTGGAGGCGCAGGGATACAGATGGAACTAGGTGAACTATAGGTTTAGTTGCTTGGTCTCAACTATACGAAGTTGGTTTGATTTTGTATAGCGGCTTAATCCTGAGATTATTCAATTCTGGACAAGGTCCCGAGGTTTTTCTGCATTTGTGGTTTCCTCGTTAACAAAATCTTGATGTGTCTTTTACTTTTCTATTTCCGCAATTATAATTGTTTTTTATTATAATTAGAAGTATAATACACAAACGTTAATTCCTATTTACTTGATAGTAATCCTATTGTGTTTGGTTAAGTCCGAACCATTTATCAAGTAAACATACTTCGTTGTTGTATTGTTTCGATCTTGTATCCATAATCAATCACATAAGTTATCTTGTTGTTGTATTGTCTCGATCTCGTATCCATAGATGATTACACGAAGTGTGACCGATTAGTTGTATTGTCTCGACTCGGTCTATAGACAATCACTTTCGGAGAAAGGACTTATAGGTGGAAAAGTTTTAGATTGAGGTATATTTGGGTACCCTCGTCTTTTCAGTTACCGAACAGATTTGTTGTTCCTTTACTGTTTGGAATACGAACCAAAGGAATTGTTCCAAGTGCGTGACTAATTGCAAGTTGGAGGCGCAGAGATATAGACGGAACTAGGTGAACTATATGTTTAGTTGTTTGGTCTCAACTATACGAAGTTGGTTTAAATTTTGTATAACGGCTTAATCCTGAGAGTATTCAATTCTGGACAAGGTCCCGGGGTTTTTCTGCATTTGCGTTTTCCTCGTTAACAAAATCTTGTTGTATCATTTACTTTTATTTTCCGCAATTATAATTGTTGTTAATTTAAAGTAAATTACACAAATGTTAATTCATATTTACTTGATAATAATCTTATTGTGTTTGGTTACGTCCGAACCTTTTATCAAGTAAACATACTTCGTTGTTGTATTGTCTCAATCTTGTATCCATAGTCAATCACACAAGTTATCTTGTTGTCGTATTGTCTCGATCTCGTATCCATAGACAATCACACGAAGTGTGAACCGATTAGTTGTATTGTCTCGACTCAGTCCATATACAATCATTTTCGGAGAAAGGACTTATAGGTGGAAAAGTTTAGATTGAGGTATATTTGGGTACCCTCATCTTTTCACCTATAATTTCTATCGAAATACCGATACCAATAATTTACGGTGGAATTTTCAAATTCCTAGCCGATACCGTTTCGTTAATGTTATCAGATTGTTAGAGCATTTTTTGGTCGAACTCACATGAGTTGCTATATCAAGCTTGTTGTCAAAACTATATCTTGATTTCTAGTCTATAATTAGCTAAGTCTCGGTCTAGGATAGTGGACTTGAGAAATGAACCAGTCGTCATTTTCGTTCTCTACCGTTTGAAGGCGAAGATCAACCGAAGCTTTTGGAGAACTTCATCAACAAAAGATAAGTGAAGACTGAACCACCTATTTCTCAAGTTATATTCACTTTTGTATCTTTGAGACGATTGTCGCATAACTAATTAGACTAGCTTGCATAGACAAGAATTTCGAGTCGAGAACTAATTATTTAGTTTACGAATTTCTCGAAATATAATGACTAAGCTTAATGAACATTTGTTCATACTTGATAAAATTAAGTGGAGAACAATTTATTGTTCGGAACTGATAGACACATTTTTGTATCTAATTTGTCTCGATTCTATATATTAATAGTGCTCATTTTTGTACTTATTATGGTGTTTTATGTGTGTGTAGGTATTTTTGGCCAATAAACATTTTTGGAAAAATCGGCTCGAAAAGTTGGTAAAAGCGCCTAGGAGGACACTTGCTATTTGGACTCTCACTATGGATAAGGGGTACCCAAATTACTAAGGGGCACCTCAGACACCCCCCAAGTCGCCTACTAAAGGCACCCCATCAGAGGTTAAGGGGCACTCCATCTCTTTCATTTCAAAAGAATGTTTTGGCGGAAAAATTGGTGTTTTAATGGCAGAATTAGGGTTGATGATTTGGACCAGTTTTAACGAGATTCAATTGCTGATTTTCATGGGCTAGGCTTGTTTTGTCAATACAACGCTGGTATGGATGTTTTGTTCGACCAGAATTGGCTGCATAGTCGAGTTGGACCGAAACAAAGGTGATGAAGGTTACGGGTCATGTGGAGTTTATTTTTGGAATTTCAGGGAGACTAAATCGTAGATAAGTTTCCCAAAGATTCTCATCTATACAAGGAAGAGTTTTAGAGGATTTGGAAAGCTCAGAAACGCGTAAATAAGTCGGCAGGAAGAAGAGAAAAAGAAGGAAACTCCGTGACTTTCTGTGCAAGGATAAACAAGATTTTTACGGGATTAAGCTGACTTGTTGGCTATATATAGGTTGTTGAGAGGACAAGGAAGGGTTACAAACTGATTGGAGCAATTTCAGAGAACTTTAGAACACTACAGAAATGCTGAATGTGTCGAGATTCTGCAGGAAGTTTAGTTTTCTGCTGCTGCTGCTGAAGAACAAGCGTTGCAAATAAGAACTGCGTCTCAATTTCGCAACAGTGCTACATTGATTTCTCAGAATAAATAGTCCTCCAGAATACCTTCTTTGTAACACCATTACAGCGTTGCAAGCAGTCTGTTTTATTGTTTCTCATCATTTTAATCAACTTTTGAACCATAAAATAATATTTGAGATCATGATTAATATGAGGAGCTAAACCACATTGCTGAGGCGATAGATGAAGCTATTTTTCCAACAAGAAGTGGTATATTCTTATTTATCTATTTATTGCAATTATTTTTATGATTATTTTGCCTTGATCGATAATTGTTTGAATGATTTTTGTTAAACAATTGTGATTTCTTTTGATAGAGCATACTTGGACCAAGGTTTTTGATGTTCTATACTTCGGATTTACACTTGTTATTTTGAGAATCTACTTGTTGCAATAGTTTAGAATCAAATTGAACGAGAAAATTGCATGAATATAAATATTGGGTTAAATCGCTTTGAAATTGGAAAATAGTGGAATCTTAGCCTCAGTGTTCTTTTAATATTGATAACATCTTTGTCAGAGTTTGCTATAAATTTTAGTGAGTTTTCTATTTTTGTTTTGAATTTAAGTCTAAAAAATCCTTCACAAGTTCGAGAGAACGACATCTTACTACCACTTTCTACAACAATTCAAAACGACATCAATTTTTGGCGCCGCCGACGCGGACTTGTTTTTAGGGTTTAAGATTTTTTTTTTTTTTTTTTTTTTGTTCTTTTTTACGTTTTTGGGTATTTATCTTTTGTCTACAGGTTCTGGATCATAAAGAAAATTGAGCCAAGGAGTTTGGTGATTTCGTAAAGACTTGGAGCTAAAGATTAAAGCGAAAATAACGGAAAAGAAGACAATTTTATTTTAGCTATTTTGTTTTTAGGGTTTGTTTATTTTTAGAAAAAAAAAACAGAAAAAAAATTGTATTAGGGTTTATTATTTTTGTAATTTTTCTTTTCTTTTTTGGACATTGGACTTTTGGACTTTGGACATTATTTTTTTTATTTTTACCCTACGGAAGGGTACTTTTAAATATAAACTGTTTGGACAATTACGATTGTAGGACCATAATATCGCAACGTACAGGACTCGCGAAGTTAATAAACAACGATGTTGCGAGGCAGTCGCAGAGAGCTAAAATAAACGACGCAAAGAATAACGACAGGCGAGACATAAAGAAGACGTGAGATCTGGCGAGGGTTAAGAAGTGTCGCGAGATTGAATAGTTGTACACCGGCGACACTTCGCGAGACATTCCCGAAAATAAAGGATAGCTTAGCTGTCATCCACTATGTATTACCCTATATAAAGGGTCGAGTAAGTCTGTTGTGGGGGAAGATCTTTTTAGAATTGTTAGGCAAGTCATTAGGAGAGAGAAAGTTTAAGAGTGTTTTACTTGCTAAGTGTGATTCTACTTTTCTTGTGTAGAACTCATGAAATTAATCAATAAACATTCTCAATTATGCAACTTTCAATGGACTAATTAACCAAAATATAGTGAGGGGTGTAGTGTGGGATTTCCCGCTACTACATATGCGCTAGAAACAGGGACGAGCAGTGATTGACGAAGAAATTGGAAAGAATTTGGATTAACAGAGAAGAGATTCGAAAAAGATACTCAAGAATTCATTGAAAAAGAAAGATGGCTAGAAGAAGAAACGTACAGGAGCAACCAACGATTGTAAGAAGAAGTGGGAGACTTGCTGGAGAAAGGAGGAATGAAACAGGAGAATCATCAAGGATGAACATGAGAAATGATGAAGAAGGTCAAAACCAGCCACCAATCTCCCCAAGGAGCAAACGCGGCAAAGGATTATGATAGAGTAAGTGTGCATACTTGGAGATCCGATTCTCAAGACGAGAGAGAAGAGGAGCAAAGAACTGGTGAACAATGGACAAGGAGAACAAGGAATGAATGGAGAAATGAACCTGTGAAACGAAGAAATGGCAATAAGTTAGAAAGATTGAGACAAACAATACATGAGGAGAGACGGCTAGAGGCGTAAGAGCGAGCAAACTTGACAAGACAAAATCATGAATTGAGGATGGAAAATATGAGATTGCAAAGTAGGAGATCTAGAAGTAGCGTGAGATCAAGTTCTAGATCGAACAGAGAAGAAAGAAGAAGAGTTTTACCAACAGAGAATACCGAGGAAGAGACACAAAATCCAAATACAGAGCATGGCGAAAGAAGAGGGGAAATAGAAGATCGTTATATTCCTCAACCCGAAAATCTTCAAAATGAGCGAAATAGAGAAAATCAAGGAAATATGCAACTCCAAGAACAGAATGACCAAGCTGCTGAAGGGAGAATGATCTTGCATGGGAGAGAAGAATTGAGAAGAAACCGAGAAATCGAGGATGACATTGAGAGACACTACATAGAACAAGCGCGACTAGCTCGCGAAAGAGAAAGAATGAGAGCAGAAATGGAAAATCAAGAGATGGAGGAAGCAATCCGGCAGAATAACCATGACAACCGCGAGAGAAGAAGGGAACAAAATCGTACCAATAGAAATATTAATGAAGAATATGAGAGGGTGCAGATGATGAGAGCTGAGAGGCAACCAAGAAGAGAGAACAATCGATATAATGGCGTGCGAATTGGCGAAAGAAACGAAGAAGAGCGTCGCGAGGAAAGAAGAGGAGAAAATGACGAAACAGAAGGTCAAAATAGGCACGAGCGAAGAAGGAAAGAAGCAGAGAGTGAAAAGACCAAAAGAGAATTAAATTCGAGGCAAATGAACAAATCTTAAGAGAACTAGCCTGAAATGAGAGGATTATCGAACAATAGAAGAGAAGGAGGAAGGAGACAACCGGACGAAGCCATCGCAGAGGCCGCGAAGAATCCCTTCACGCTAGAAGTACAAATGGGAGGAATACCTCCTAAGTGCAATCTACCCGCATTAACCAACATCTTTGATGGAACAACTCCGTGCGATACAACATATTAAGGCTTATATGAGATGTATGTTACAATGGGAGAACCATGATGCTATATTGTGCAAATATTTCGCGTCAAGCTTAATAGGAGAAGCACTAAAGTGGTTTGAAAGTCTACCAAGGAATACAATTACATCATTTCACCATTTACAAGCCACATTCCCGGGAGCATACATAAGTAACAACTCTTCACGACTGTGTATTGAAGATGTGTTCGGGTTGAAACAAAGGGTTGGCGAGAGCTTAAGGCAGTTGATAATGAGATGGAGAACCATGTGTAGCGAAATGGCAGGATCGGGTTGAGGAGAGATATCTCATCCTCTCATTTGTGAATGCTCTCTTTGCGACTAACTTGTTATACATTCAAATTTTTAGAGTCAAAAATACAATCACGATGGCAGTAATCGCGAGAATTACAGAAGAATATATCGCCTTAGAAGAAAGACAAATGAAATGAATTCTTATCCAGCTTGCGAACACAAACTCGAATGTCGCGAACGCAAGCTTGTTACCTCGCAATTCATCAATACAAAGGGCGAGCACTTCGCAAGGACAAGCAGCAAGGAGAGTCGATGAGGGACAGCAGAAGATAGTAGCCATGGGAAGCCATGATCAAGAAGAGTTTGAGCGAGAAAGGAACTACTATAACCGTAACAAGAATAATAAGATTCGAGGCTAGATCATGTGCAAGAAACTTATGGTGGACGAAGGCAAAATAACCGTGGAGGGCAGAGAAATCATAGAACAAGATGGGAACAAATTAAGATGCCTCCACCGAATGCTAGCGTTGAAAAGATCTGGGAAGCTATACTTGTGATGGAAAATGTACCAAAGACCTTGGAATGTTGGAATGGAACCACCGCCAGAGATAGAAGTCATGAGTTTTGTTCTTACCATCGCTTCCATGGGCATCAAACAAACGATTGTAGAAACATAAAAAGAATTATTCTCGTGGATGATTGATCAGTGGGAAGTCAATCACTTTCTAAAGGGAGAAGAAACAGTCGACATTACCACCACCACCAGAGATGCATAGAACAAAGTTGTCGCCGAAAGGAAAGGAAACATTTGTGATGAAGTAGGAACCAAAGCTAAGAATTTGAATTGATATAGAAGTGAGGGCTGAACATACCCCGCGAGGTGAATGCTTAGAGACAGATCAATATTATAACAATGGAGAAGCAAAAGATATGAGGAACAAAAGGCATAAGAAGTGAATAATCAATAACAAACAGGATGCAAAGTAACAAATTGAAGTAATGATGTGCGAGAATCTCGCACCCAAGAGTGAAATGAGAATACGACTAAGAAAGAAAAGTGAAATACAACAAGTGAAATGAATCGTGCGAATACTTCGCAAACAAATATCAACAAATAATGAAACATGAATGATTGAATGATTTAACAAATATAAATGCGCAAATGAATGGGACGAACCTTTATGGCGTACACCCTAGTTCGCGAATAACATTTCGTAAGAGGCAAATGTAAGACCTAAAGTGCGTCATATAAGGGGGTATCTTCGCCGTGGCTGTGGAAGGTTACACCGCTCCCGAAGCCCGAGTCATGAAAATTTGGGGCCCATGAAAGCCTATCCTAAGAGGTACCTTGGATTCCCAACTATATATGTAGGTTATACCGGTTGGGCGACCGAGGGTCTCTTCTTAGGAGTCGATGGATGCACAAGGCGCCGAGGTACACGGTTGAGCTGAGTGCCCGGATGGATGAACCTACCCCGGCCATTCTTGGCAAGTCTTGGCATGTGCCGCACTCGCCCGAAGAAAACTCCACTTAGGGTGCGCCTCGTAACCATAAACCATATAGGTATAAGGGATAAGAGGTGCGAAAACAATCGGTTGTTGTTAAGACCGGATGGGAGGAGCTAGTCTTGTATGGCCGATGTTTCGCCTCCTTGAAGGGGCAACCGGGAGATGATAAGGGCGGTGCTCTCCATTAGGGGAGTGCCAAAACAGACGCAAATGTCATGAGGCTTTGTTTTCGCAAGAAGACTTAGGCTTATCATATTTGTGCAATGATCCCGCAGAGGCAATAATACTAACGCGAGGGTAAGGCGAGATCAATGGGTCTTTACATGAAAGTGTACGGACGTCCCCGCGATTTCGCCGCACGACACGGCAATGTCATGGGGCTTTATATTCGCAAGGATGTTTAGGCCTGTCATATTGTCGCAACAAAAACATCCCGCAGAGGCAAAAATACTTGAAAATGATAAGGCAAGATCAATGGGTCATTACATACAAGTGTAAAGACGTCCCGCGATTTTGCCAATGAATGAACGCAAGGTGGGAGGACCTCTAATTAGGGAGGTCCGACTTGGAAGACCACACAAAATGATAAGGCAAGGTCAATGGGCCTTTGCATGAAAGTGTAGAGGCGGCTCGCGACCTTGTCGCAGCAAGAGGAGATAGAATTCTCAATTCATAAAGATATTCGCGACTCGCCGCGGCTATACATTTCAATAACACTAAAATTATTATTCAACAAAATACATGAGGATAATTAACTTCTTCCATCCGAAGATGAATACCGGAGGCAAGTATGGGAATGGAAAAGATGGAATATTGTTATTCATCTTCCGAGGAAAGAGTTATACATCAATAAAGATAGTCAATTATATTACAAGGAAGAACTAACAAAAAAGGGGGGTGAAGATTGAATTCATGAAAAAAGAGTTCACTATAACAAAGATACAGCAATGTACAGATATTACACGCAAAGAAAAAGAAAACAAAAAGAATTACATCTTGGGTGATTCTTCTTCTTCATCCGATTCATCGCTTTATTATTCTCGTCGCTAGTAATTTTCTTTCTTCGCCACCTTCACTATCGTAAACATCTCGAGACAGGCAAGTTCTCAGAACCTTTTCAAGAAGCCGTGGATATGTATGCAGAGGGATGTTCTGGTGTTTACAAACATACTCCATGGCTCCATTGCGAAAACGAACAAAGATCATTACTAAAGTTCTCCATCGTTGTTTCAAATTGTTTCTTCAACTTGGAATACTTGTTATTACGAAGGGAGAGATTCTTGGCGAGTTGTTGTTTTTTTCGTTTCGAAGTTCTTCAATTCTCGCTGGAAAATTCCCGCGAGTTGTTCCTTCTCGCATTCAAGCTCTCTAATTCTAACCTCGAAGCCTCTTCTCGATTCTCGCAAATAAGTAACAACAAGTTAATAATTTACAAGCAATACTACGTAGTAAGAAGTAGTAAGGTGTAACAAATAACCTTCTCTATCGATATCATATCTTTAACCAAGGAAGTATGCTCGGCGTGAAGACTAACATCAACACCTAGATTATTTCGGCATTATCTAAAACTTTCGCTGCCTGTGCGAATTCATCGTCACTATTTATAACAAGGAGGGAGCGAATTTGATCTTCTCGCTCACTAAGTAAGGAATTCGCGAAGCAATTCATCCCGCTCAATTTGTAATTCAAGGAGAGATTTTTGAAAGGTTGCTAATGCCTCGTGCACCATTGTTAGCAATGCGATCTTTATCATCTATATGGTCACTAATTTTCTTCCTCAAAATTTTGATTTCTTTATTGGACTCGAGAAACATTCGTTTAAATTGGTTGGCAGCACTTAAACCAGATCTATGTTCAATTTCTAAAAGACGATATTTGGTCCAAGTTCATTTAATGAAAGGGAGTTAATTTTGTTTGATGAACTACTTAAAGAGTTGTTGAGGTGAGCGAGAAGAAGGTTATTATCCATAGGATCGGAAATGTATGGAGAAGAATAGCCTCATCGGAGAGATTATATACATCTGCGAAAGTAATAAGTCGTAGCAATAGGCGACCATTAAAATAAAAATAATAAAAGGAGGTAAAATTTTATACCATAAAGTTGCTTTGATTGGCATTTTGAAGAGAGGACACCTTATCCTTTGGGAATCAAGTTCGGTGTTTAACTTTTGAATTCTCTCGTCTTTCTCACGAGATGACGCAGCCTTCTGGGTCTCTAATTCTTGAATCTTCTCGCTCAACCGCAAATTCTTCTTTTCAAGATTATTGCGTCTTCTCTCAAGGTCCGAGGCAACTACAAAGGAAGATCTTCCAACCTATAGAAGATGATAGAAAAATCATTAAAATATATATATACTTAAACAATTTAAAGTTAGCGGTGGGAAATATGATCGTACACACATACTGTAGACCCAAGTGCATTCAAAAGATCGGGAGACACAACTCTAGAGACTCCATTGAATGAATTATTGCCTTCCAAAGAAAGCAAAGATTACACACGTTTGCGAGAGCTCCGCAAAGAGAAGCTAGGGGAGCATCTCCCATTCCTTGGAAACAACCGAGAAAATGCTGGATAACTGATCCATGGAAGAACTGGTTGATGGAATCTTCTTGGCGAGAGAGAGATTCGATTCATGGTCATCCTCATCAGAAGACTCAGAGTTTGAGTTGAGGCGAGAAGAAGATTGAATCTTTCGCTTTTTTTTAGTTAGTGGAGCTAGTCTTAGAAGATTTTTATTTTTGCGAGATTGACCGTCTTGCCCTTACTTCTAGTCTTAAGAAGAACAACTTTTTCAACTTCACCTTCGCAAATGTGTAAAGTTGAGAAACAGAGGCAATAGTATTGTTTAAAAAAAAAAAAAAAAAAAAAAAAGTCGAAGTAAGGGGAAATGCTTCTTACTTCACTCATAAGCGATCGAAGCAATGTCAAAGTATCCTCCGACGGATCCCGTTTGTAGCTTGTTTTCAACCTGGTTATCCGAAAGATTTCACAAACTCAAAGAATCGTAAAAAGAAAGTTGCGAAAGCAAAAATTTGGAGTAGGAAACATACTTCTTTTTCCTTCTCGTGCCATTTGAATTCCCAAGGATGATATCCCGCGAGATTCGCAGGAAGAATATGCGAACCCGCGATGTAAGGACCATTTAAGATCAAGGGTACGACCCACCATTTCTCGTCTTTGGAATGACGAGGAGAGGAATTATTACCTCGGGTGCCAATCAATGTCTTGCATGAGTAATTTATCTTCAGAGACATTATTATTTTTCTTCGTACGAACGCCCCAAATGAGATCTCGCATTCATCATAGTTATCACCGAGTAATTTTCAAAGAAGTTTTCCACAAAGTGTATTTCTCAACAACTATTTCCAAATCTGCGAATTTGGGATTTCTCGGCAGAATTAGGGTATAAAGATCCTTTGCCCGCACCGCGGTTCGCGAACTCAAGCATCAAAGCGAATACAATCGCCACTTAATTGATAAACAGCCCGAGAGAATTTTTCATGGGCCAAAATTTCATAAAATAAAGGCAACTCAGATTGTACAAGGGAATAGGAAGTCCCGCGAGAAGCCGATCGAGCGAGACTATAATCTTTTGATCATCACATTGATGATCGAGAAAAGATTTACGTAAAGAATGGATGAGGGTTCTTGATCGAAATGGTTGATGAGTAAAACCCTTCTCGTGCAACTTCGTTGAACTTCTTCAAAAGAAGTTTTGTATCCACGATCGATGGAAGCCATTTATCAAGATGGGAATGGATGAAAGATTGGAGATTAAAAACAAGCTAGAAAGGATGAAGGAAAGCTTTGCAAGAGAGGAGCGCAAATTGCGGAAGGAGAGAATCAAAGAAAAGTTGCAGAGACAAGCTAAAAGATGAAAAGAAGGGGAAAAGAAAATTATATATAGGGGAAAAGAACCTCGAGAAAAACAAGGTCATTTAATGCGAAGAGACATGAACGGTCAAGAAAAAAGTGGTTGAAAGAGACGTGTCAAGAAATGATAGTAATAATCAAAATCCGTGTAAAAGTACAAAACAGAAGATAAGAAGTCGCGGTAACAATATTGTAAAAATCTCATGGTACTCTTCCCCTCGCAGGAGAGATAAGAGATGATACTTCATATATATCTCAAAGAAGCTTCGGAACATCGCAAAAGAATAGAGGCAAGTACGTACTTTTCAAGTCCAGTATTCTTTCGCTCGTTCCTTCATCAAGACCAAAGATTATTACAACAATGCATTTTTCCTTAAAAATCGCTCTTCAAGCAACATTCAAGGAAAAAGAGGCAAGATGTAGGACCATAATATCGCAACGCATGTGACTCGCAAGTTAATAAACAACGATGTTGCGAGGCGCCGCAGAGAGCTAAAATAAACGACGCAAAGAATAACGACAAAGTAGACATAAAGAAGACGTGAGATCTGGCGAGGGTTAAGAAGTGTCGCGAGATTGAATAGTTGTACATCGGCGACACTTCGCGAGACATTCCCGAAAATAAAGGATAGCTTAGTTGTCATCCACTATGTATTACCCTATATAAAGGGTCGAGTAAGTCGTTGTGAGGGGGAAGATCTTTTAGAATTGTTAGGCAAGTCATTAGAGAGAGAAAGTTTAAGAGTGTTTTACCTGCTAAGTGTGATTCTACTTTTCTTGTGTAGAACTCATGAAATTAATCAATAAACATTCTCAATTATGCAACTTTCAATGGACTAATTAACCAAAATATAGTGAGGGGTGTAGTGTGGGATTTCCCGCTACTACACACTCGCGAATCCCCTGTCAGCGAGTTACTTTCTTCCTTCCTTTGCATATATGCTAAGGACTTGAATACGGCTGCTTTAATTTTCTAGTAAAGGGCAAGGCCTGGCCATACAAGATAAGGGTTCGGTTCATCACTGTTCTCTTCTTGCCCGCCTTAGGAACACGTAACCTACGCGAACCTAAGCCTTAAAATTTTGACTAGAACAAGACCGATAGGGTAACGAGCTTAATATGAAAGTCATTCGAAAAATATTGGTTACTCTTTTAAGCACACTTCGAAGTTCATGAAGGTTTCTGTGAGTTGAATGCGTGACTGCGCCTCCTTGTAATTCCGGTGAGGCCTTGGGTATCAAAGCTCCACCGAGCTTCCCTCGCCTCTATTCAACTTACTTTGACTCGGATTGATTCCAAAGGGGTTTGCTTAAATTGTAACGAATTCCCTTTCGAAGGATTAGAAGCTGGTCTAGAAACAATCTAAGTGGAGCCATCATGCTTTTTGTTTGCTAGAAATAAATAGGTTTGCTTTGGTTGAGTCGGCCTTGATTTGTGATTGCATAGAATCCCCTTCCTTATTCTTTTGCATGCCGGAACGTAAAAGACACGCCCTAGGTAGTTTTGTTAAAGAGAAACCTAGTAGTTATAAGCGTCTCGATTACCTCAATTTAGAAAGTCCGATTTTTGAAGAGTCCGTTTTTGAACGTCCGTTCAAGGAGACAATCCCTAATATTCCAATAGTGCCAGAAATGGCAACTTTAAAAGCTTTGTTGAACCCGACTAGGACTATTCGTCCCTCATGCATCAGGTTGGCTGAAACGGAAGCAAATTATGAACTTAAACCTGGGACCTTACAGCTGCTCCCAATCTTCTTAGGGAAAGAAAATGAAAACCCCTATTTCCATGTTAGGGACTTTGAGTAAATTTGTAGTACCCTAAAGATTAGAAACCTAGATGATGATGCTTTGAAACTCAGGTTATTCCCCTTTTCCTTGAAAGATAAAGCCAAATGGTGGCTATATAGTTTGGCTTCTGGTTCAATAGAAACATATGAACAACTTACATCTGCCTTTTTGAACAAGTTTTTCCCTAGGCACAAAACATCGTCTATTAGGACGCAAATATGCACGTTTTATCAACATGAGGGAGAATCTTTGTATAGGTATTTGGAAAGGTTCAATGATTTATTAGCCCAATGTCCTCATCATGGTCTAGAAAATGTTAGGTTAGTTCAGATACTTTATGAGGGTTTAGATTATTCCACTACGACCACATTAGAATCTATGTGTACATGTGGGTTTGAAAACCAAATAGTTGATGAGGCGATGACATATTTGCATGAAATCGCCGAAAAGACCCAACAATTGGAAAATAATAGGGAACCCCAGAAAACAATTCTTCTAAGCAGAGGAAACGTTAATAGGGTAGAAGGAGGCTTTGAATCAAATGCCAAAATTGCTGCAATAGCAAAAAGGTTAGAATCTTTAGAAGTGGGTCACACTAGTGGTAGATTGGAGCCTTTTTGGGAAGGCCAGAATAATGAAGAGCAAGCCAATGCTCTCTATAATAACACTAGATTTGATAACCGTCAAAAGTTTGACTCATATTCAGAAACCTATAATCCTGGTTGGAGAAACCATCCGAACTTTTCATGGTCTAAGGGCCAAAGTCAAGGTCAGTTTAGTAATTCTAATGCTCCCCCAAGTTTTGGTTACACTAAGAATTCTTCAGGCCCAGAAAATAAAACGACTAGCTTAGAGGAATATATTAAGATGTTAGCAAAAAATCAGGATATGTTAGCACAGAACCAAATTAGTTTTCAACAGGAAACCAAGCAGAACTTTCAAACTAATGCTCAGAGCCTTGCTAAGTTAGAAATCCAAGTGGGCCAAATAGCTAAGACCTTAAGTGAAAGAGATAACGGAAGGTTCCATAGTCAGACTAATCCCAATCCTAGAGGAGTTCATGATGTAGGTACAAAACCATCGAACCAATTAAATGTTATTAGAACCCTTAGGAGTGGTAGAGTGGTAGACAATCAGGTAACCATGCCCGATAGTGAACAGACTGTAGTTCACCCCTCAGGATCTCACCCCTCAGGACCACCACTAGCTGAGGGGACTGATAAAATTTCTGATGATGCCAATTCGGTTCCTGAGAGGTCTGATTCTGTGCCTAGAGCCCTGTTTCCCCAACTATTAGTACCAACAAAGAAGGAATCGAACTTTAATGACACATTGGAGTTTTTTAAGCAAGTTACCATAAACCTTACTTTATTAGATGCAATTAGGCAAATTCCTGCTTATGCCAAGTTCCTTAAGGATATGTGTACGCGAAAGCGAAAACTTAGCGTCCATAAGAAAGCCTTTTTAGCTAGTCACGTAAGTTCCATCATTCATAACACCACAACTCCAAAGTACAAAGACCCAGGTTCCCCTACCATTGCTTGTACAATAGGTAAACACCGGGTAGAAAAAGCTTTACTTGACTTAGGAGCTAGTGTGAACTTACTGCCGTACCATGTGTACTTACAGCTAGGACTTGGTGAAATGAAACCTACTCAGATGACATTGCAGTTAACTGATAGGTCTGTTAAAATTCCTCGAGGTGTTATTGAGGATGTTCTTATTGAGGTCGACAAGTTTATTTACCCAGTGGATTTCGTTGTGCTAGATACCCAACCTGTCCCCGACCCAGAGAACCAGATACCGGTGATTTTAGGTCGCCCATTTTTAGCTACGTCTAATGCGATCATTAACTGTCGAAATGGTGTGATGAATTTATCTTTTGGTAATATGACTATGGAGATGAACATTTTTAATGTCAGTAAGCTACCTTATGAGCTAGATGACACATGTGTTGAAGAGGTGAACATGATAGAAGCTTAGTTCAGGAGTCATTACCAAACATTTTGTCTGAAGACCCATTAGAAAGTTGTCTATCCCATTTTGGTTTAGATTTTGATGACGAAAGCACTATTGCACAAGTGAATGCTCTATTAGATTCTACCCCTGTGTTAGACACTGATAGATGGAAATCTAGGTTCGAACCATTACCAGTTTCCGAGACTACCTTAATTCCTTCTTTAGAAGAGCCTCCTAAGTTGGACCTAAAACCACTACCCGACACTCTAAAGTATGTGTTTTTAGGCCCATCTGAGACTTTAACTGTGATTGTAGCTTTCGATTTGGATAGTGATCAGGAAAGTAGGCTAGTAAAAGTACTTCAAGACAATAAGGAAGCTTTAGGGTGGACTATAGCAGACATTAAGGGTATAAGTCCTACTGTGTGTATGCATCAGATTCATTTAGAAGAAGACTCCAAACCTTCTAGGGAGATGCAACGTCGACTGAACCCTAACATGAAAGAGGTAGTTCGAAAAGAGGTGCTTAAGTTGTTAGATGCGGGTATTATCTACCCAATTTCAAACAGTAAGTGGGTCAGCCCCGTTCAGGTTGTCCCCACTGTAGTCCAGAATGATAATAATGAGTTAATCCCAACCCGGGTGACCACGGGATGGCGTGTCTGTATCGACTATAGAAAATTGAACAAGTTCACAAGGAAGGATCACTTTCCCCTTACTTTTATCGACCAAATGCTAGAGAGATTAGCCGGACATAGTCATTATTGCTTCTTGGATGGCTACTCTGGTTATAATCAGATCGTTATTGCCACAGAAGACCAAGAGAAAACCACTTTTACCTGTCCCTTTGGTACCTTTGCGTATAGACGCATGCCTTTCGGGCTATGTAATGCCCCAAATCATGATTCAAGTTTATCATTCGAAAATATCCTGGAACAGTGATGTGTCATTGATGTTATTCAGGAATGTTTCGAAACGATTTAGATAAATATAGAACTACTATATTCGGAATACAAGACACTGTTATCAGTCTTACAAACTGAGAAAACTATTATATGTCTGAAGTCGTATTACATGTATTTGTACACGTAGCAGAGCATCTATATATCAAATTTCAGATTTGTGTGATATGCATATTTTTATGTACATCATGGGAAAATATGTTTGTTTCGTGATCCAGATAAGTATGTATATTCGTATACAAGCCATTATGGAACTGTGGTAAGGGAACCAGGTTAAATAATCAAACTGGTATGCGATCCAAAACATTTTTATGTTCTAGAACCAGATCAGTACCCAAACCGGTTCGCAAGCTGAATATTCTGTGAACTCCGGAACCGGCAAAGGTCCTAAGTTTGCAAACCGGTACGTGAACTAAAAAGTTTTGTAGACTCCGGAACTTTGAGGTGGTTCAAAGTTTGCAAACCGATACGTGAAATAAAAAGTTCTGTAGAGTCCGGAACTCGGTAATTACATAAGTTTGCAAACCGGTTTATGAACTGAGAAGTTCTTTAGACTATAGAACTCGGTTATTTCATATAAGTTTGCAAATGGGTCCGTGTACTGTGACTCAGCCGATTCACGAGCGGTTCAAGTAATTGTACTTTGTACAATTACAAACTATGTCAATTATGATTCAATTGCAATTAAAGTAATTTACATTTGGTCAATTCTCTAATTAACACTATTGTGAATCAATATTAATGTCTTAGTGAACATGAAAATGAGTGTTAAGCTTTTAAGTTCAAATCGGCTAGTTTCGGCTAACCATGTTGAACATAGTTTTTATACATGATTCGTTACCATAGTGTATATCTTGTATATGTGAAAGATTCAAATCTTTCATCTAACGGTGAATATTGGTTGCTTGGTTCCAAAGCTATCTTAGCTTAAACCTAAAGAAACCTAGGCTTTGAAGTCTATATAAGGGGAACTCTTGGCAACTGGGATATTTGAATCCTGACAAAAGTTTTTGGTGTGTCCTAGTTGTATCTAGAGTCGTCCTCTCCAGAAACCCTTTTAGGGTTTAGCGACTACAAAAACTTCATTGGCATTCATGAAGCCAGGTCCAGTTATCTTTTATCTTGATAACTTGAGTATCCTAATCTTGATTGTTTGTAGAGCCTTGCTTCATCAATCAAGATACATACTAATCAACAAAGTATCCTTGTCTCATACTTTGCTGATTCCACAAGTTTTATACTTGTGAGGTGAATAATAGTCTAGGCTGCATTTCGGGTTCCATAAGTCCGGAATTTGAGGATAGCTAGACTTTTGTCTAAGTTGCTATCGGTTTACATCACATGGATCTATCGTTGATCTAATCATCCATTTAGATCGTAAATCAGGAAATCAATCATAGGCTTAATCTGTGGGAAACAAATTTGATTAAAAGTCTATAATTGAGTTGAAGCAACTCTTAGTTGATGTGAGACTGTCTAAGGGAATCAATTACGCGGAGTCCTGCTGGGATTCAAGAGGCGTAAGGAGCGCGACTGTACCTAAATCAGTGGGAGACTCAGCTCGGGCTCAACTACATTCCAGATCGAAGTTAATTGGTATTAGGCTAGTATCTGTAGTGGCTTAATATAGTTTGGTGTTCAATCTGGACTAGGTCCCGGGGTGTTTCTTCATTTGCGGTTTCCTCGTTAACAAAAATTTTGGTGTCTGTGTTATTTCTTTTTCCGTCTTATATTGTTTATCTTTATAATTGAAATATTACAGGTTGTGCGTTGATTAATCATAGTATCTAAGTCCAACCTTGTTAGTTAGATAAGAATTTATTGATCCTTGGACATTGGTCTTTGGTATCTTCCAAGAACTCTCTTTGTAGTTAGGTTCACAAATTCAATTATGTAAACGTTCTAACAATAAGAGAGAGAGAGAGAGATAGATAGATAGATAACTCTTAGGCACTTTCCTTGATTGAGTTTTTACTCTCGGAGTTGTGTTGAGTTTTTCCATACAGATTGCCAAAGAAAAAATTGGTGGTGTATTTTGATACCCCGGGCGTTTTCAGTTGGTATCAGAGAGGGAAAACACGTTGAGACCTGATAATTTTGTGTTTGGAAATCTTGTAGAATATGTATTCACATACAAACATGTCTCGAACCAGTTTTCGTTATGCCAAGTGCTTGGGACTTACCTCAAAGGATAACTCCTTAATTGATTCTTCTGAAACCATATGAAAAGATACCATGTTTTCAGTCTCTGATGATATGCTTCCCTTAATTACTGAGTTGGAACTTACCAGAAGCCTAAAAAGGGCAGTTGAGTTCATTTATCTCCAAACCTCTAGAATTAGAGATCTTGAAGAAAGATGTACTCAGTTTTCAGATGGGTTTGATAAATCCCTTGAAAGGGAGTGTGAACTCTCTGGTTATTTTGACAATCTCTCTACGGATATGCACAGATTTGAACAAGATATTACTGATCGAGATGAAAATATTAGTATACTTGAAGATACCCTTAGAGAAAGTATAACTAGAGAAGAATGTTCGCTCAAGTCTCACAAATTGAAAGAAGACAGTCTTTGTGTGGAAAAAAAAAACTTGTCGCAGATCTTCTATTTTCTCAGAAACAGTGTCATGCTTTGAAAAAAGAAAACTCTGTTTTAAAATGTAAAATCAACTCATTGCATGTTGTTACAGTTCTGTGACACTATACCGTGCATTGGGAAAGTTACTTACGAGGAGATGTCCGGCAAAAACGTTCATGTAACCGCCACACCTAATGAAGTTGTGCGTAAAAAACAATACAAAAAGGTTTCTATTCCACAATTATGTTCACATTGTGGAAAAAAGAATCATGTTGCTCTAAATTGTTATTTTAGAAAGAAACAAATTTCTAATCTCCAAAAATTGCTTAACTTTGCAATCGAATAAGTAAAAAATATGTCTGCAATGGATTATGTCTCTGCAAAAGACCAGAAAACTTATGAGAGGAGTAATCTGGGTGATTCCACACAAAAACTCCATAAGCAAAGTTACTTTCATAATGTAGTATCTAATTACACTACAAATATCAGCGCTTGTACTGATAGTAGAAGTACTTCTAGGAGATCTAAGTTCAGAAAATGGAATCCAAGTAATTCTGTTCCCTGAAACGTATTTCAATAGTTCCTCGTTTTTCTTCCCGAGGAAACTTTTCTTTAGAAAAACGTTTTAAGAAGGAGAATTTTTCAAACTTCCATACTGCACATGAAGTTAGATCTAAACCTCATAAGAAACGTAACATAAGAAAAGACAGAAGTCACAAGAGACGTTACAAGAAAATAAATCTCGAAGTATCACCCACTGATACCAGTGGTGAGATTTTGTCTCACTCTATTGGTTAATCTCAACAGAAATGTCCTTGAAGCTAACTTGAGAGTTACAAGGACTATACTTATCAAGTATTATCCTTGATGTCGAGATTTCTTAAGTCTGATTCTTGTTCAACTAACCCTTGTTACTTTTTATAGGAAATGATTAAATAATTGACAATTGGTATGTCTCTTATTCTAG
Organism: Papaver armeniacum; assembly: GCA_023531295.1. Lineage (NCBI taxonomy): Eukaryota > Viridiplantae > Streptophyta > Magnoliopsida > Ranunculales > Papaveraceae > Papaver > Papaver armeniacum. Next base: position 339,857 of record JAJJWW010016215.1, read on the forward strand.
TTTCTTCCTCGACAGTTCTTCTAAGTGCTCCAATCCTTTGGGTACTCTTACTCGGAGTTTGTTGAGCTGTGAACCTGCTTGTTGTCAAACCCGCAACTACCTTCGATCTCGGACCGTAGTTGGCAAACCAGATTTCTGTAGTTGCAGGAAATCCCACACTACACCCCTCACTAGAATTTGCTTAATTAACACATTGGCAGATGATTAATTATATATTTTCATTGATAATCTTCTCGGAATGTTTACAAGGATAGATATATCAGATCTAAAGAAATTACAATCACTCTAGATTTTCTCTCTCCTTATGACTTGCTTAACAATTCAAAAAGAACTCTCCTACAACAGACTAATTCAACCCTTTATATAGGGTAATACACAGTGGATGACAGCTAAGCTGTCCTTTATTTTCGGGAATAACTCGCGAAATGTCGCGAGTGTTATAAACATTTTTCCTTGCGACACTCCTAAATCTCGCCAAGTCTTCATACTTTTCTCACGTTCTGGCTTTCGTCATCTAATGCGTCATTTAAATCACTTCCCTGCAATACCTCCGCAATACTGTCGTTTATTGATCTCGCAGGGTACTGATGTCGCGATATTCTGATCCTACATCTTGCCTCTTTTTCTTGAATATTGCTTGAAGAGCGATCTTTAAGAAAAATCCGTTGTTGTAATAGTCTTTGATTTTTGTTGATGAAGGAACGAGCGAAAGAATATTGGACTTGAAAAGTACGTACTTGCCTCTATTCTTTTGCGAGATTCGAAGCTTTGGAAAGTGATTTTAAAAGTATCATCCCGTAGTATACGAAATATGAAGTATTCTTAAAGAAATATAAGGAACATTTAGTCCTCCAAATGTAAGAAGTATTGCAAATCCATCATGCGAAACCTTCGTTCCATGTTCTTTGCCTCATACTATGAGCTCTTACTCTCGCAGGTTCACTCTATAATTTCGCAGGTTGCTCATACTTTCCTCATGAATTATAATGATATCATATGCTACATCATTCTTTTAATGCTCTGCGAAGTCATATTTGGGTTTGCGATATTACACTTTGAAATATCGCGATCGTCTATTTCTTACCAAAATTTTTTGTCAGCAAGGTTCCGTGCATTTAGGGATGACCGCTTACACGTGTCTAAAATTCCCTTTTTTACCGATAGCTTTTAATGCTATCCGGTTACTCTTTTCCTATCTATTTAAGGGAGAATTTCCCATGAAAATCCTTCTTTCCTTTTATTTCATCTTCTTTACTGTCTGCAATTTTCTTCTGCTGTTTTTCTTCACCGTCTTCTTCATCGTCTTTCTGCTGTAATTCTTCTGCTACTGTTTCCATGGCATCAAGGTTTGCAAACTTTGCTAAATTTAATCATTTCGTTGATTGATCTTTTCTTATGAAATAGTTTTATTCTGATACTTTTCCCCTTTTTGTTTTAGCAAGGACAAGTCTAACACCAAATCCACCGTTACAAATCCTAATATTCCCAAAAGTTCGCAATGAAATCCTTTGCTTCCAAGAGAAAGACTGCGAATGACAAGGTATTAAGAAACATTTACCCTTTTAATAACAATATTGTTGCCTCTGTTTCTTACTTAACTTGTTATTCGCAGGACGACAAAGATATTAATTTATCTCCCAAGAAACCTCGCCACTTTAAACCTGTCGCACCTGCCATTACTTTTCCTGGGTTTAAGTTTACTACTTCTCCTGCGGCATCTTCGCAAGATAACCCAATTCCTTCTTCTCATGACAAATCACCTTCTCCTGCGATGAACTCGCCTGACAAATTAGTCCCTGAATTTTCCGTTAATGAAATTCTTCAGAATGTTCCCCTCTCCACTTTTACTCTTAATGCCTCTACCTCATCTTCCCTTGTTGATCAAGCTCCTCCAATTGGCATTCTTATGACTAAGGATGACTCAGCTTTTGCCTCTTCTTCCATCATTTCCTCTTCCTCCGAATCTATCTCTCTTACTAAAGAAAATTTAGAAGGGATGGATATAGCTTTTAAAGTTTTATCAACTACCATGAATGATGTTAAGAAACTCTCCACCGATCCCTGTCAGTGTCTAGTGTTTATGAATCTTTGAGTAAGTATTTTGGTTCCGATACCATGTCACGAGCATCCCCGGAACAAGAAATTAAGACCTTGAAGAATAGCCTTCATAATACTTCACTGGATCGCGATAATCTTCGCAAGAAGAATGAAGAATTGAAAGGTATTCTTTCCTCCCCATTTTTTTTTTTTTTTTTTTTTTTTGAAGACTTTGTTCGCCTTTAAAGTTTTGAATCAGAAACGTAAAATGGAGATATATCAAGTGGAATCTATCGCGGAAGAAACTCGAACAGAAAGAGATGCTTGGATGGAGCAATATAACCGATTAGATAACCTCCATTCGTATTCTGTTGACCAGATAAATAATCTTACCCAAGAAAACGCCTACTTAGTCCAGAAACAAGAATTATTAAGTAGCGAATTGTCGCATATGTCATATTCTTTGACTAAATCTAATTTGGAATTGGAAACCTTATCAGATGAAAATGGAACTTTGTCCCGAGAGAAGCGAGCTTTGTTGGATAAAGTGGCTATATCCTCGCAGCAACTTGGTGTTTGTCGAAAAGCATTGAATGAGCAAGAACAATCTATTTGCTCTTTGAAAGATAAACTCAAAGAAACCACAACCGAAAGAGATAAGCTTATTCAGGGTAGAATAACCCTAAGTGTGAAAACAAAACAGCTCAAGGATGAATATACTAAGTTAAAAGAATCTCATTCCTCCCTTGCGAAGGAGAATAATTTATCGATTTCTAATGAAAAAAGCTTGCGTTCTCGATTAAAAGGTCTTGTTGGTGATGATTTTGATATGCTATGGATCATTTGGAGAATAGTTGCTTTGCCTTGACCCAACATCTTATCTCGCAAAAGGAAGGTAGTCATAAAATTTGACTGCCTCAACCACCGTTTTTCCTTTCTAATTTCTTTCATTATTTTTTAATCTTAACCCTGCTGTCCTTATATATTTTCGCAGAATCTGAGAAAAATCTTCGCACTTCTCTGTCTACTTTGGAATCCTCCCATGCCAAGATTCGCAAGGAAAATACGATTCTGGTTGCTACTCTTGCCCATTCTCGTGATCGTGCCGCGAGGAGACTTAATTATCTCAGCCATCTTAAAGATGTCCAAAGTAGGAATCAACAAAAGGCACTTCTTCGTCAATTTCATCCCAAAGTCAAGTTGTCGTGAATGAGATCTTACTCTCTAAATCCCTTGAACCTATCACTGTTGCACCTTTGGAAGTTGGAGATGATGAAATTCCTAATTCTCCTGATAGTGATTATGATTATGAAAGCTGTGAAGATATCGCAAACAATGAACTTGTCGAGAAGGATCTTTATGAAGCTGAGAATCCCAATGAAGAACATTTATCATCTCCTGTTGCCGAGAATATCGATGTAGAAAATTAAGTTACTCTTATAATTTTATATCTTTCAGTCTCTCTTTCTGCATGGCTTTTTGTATGAGATGATTTTCAATTTTTGTTGACTTTTTGGAAAGACCAAATCCTTTGATGAACAATCTCTTATCTTCTCTTTCTATTTCATTTTGGATTTGCAATTTTAATCTCGCAAATTTATTCGCTTACCTTTAGTTATGTTGAAATTCATCATTGCGACAAGATCGCAAGATATCCTCACAAATGAAGAAATCTATTGATCTTGTCTTATCATTGATTGTGTGGTCTTATTTTGCCTTCCTAATTAAAGGTCTTATTTCGCCACCCTCGTTGCGACAAAATCGCAGGACGTCTTTACATTTTCATGTAATGACCCATTGACCTTGTCTTATCATTTGTTAAGTATTTTTGCCTCTGCAGATATTTTATCTGCGACAATATGATGGGTTTAAATACTCTTGCGAGTGTAAAATCCCATGACATTATCGTATTTTGCGACGAAATCGCAGGACATTTTTGTCTTTTCATGCAAAACCCATTGATCTCGCCTTATCTTCGCGTTAGTATTAGTGCCTCTTCAGGATCATCGCACAAATATGACAAGCCTAAATTCTCTTGCGAAAATAAAGCCTCATGACATTTGCGTCTTTTGACACTTATCAGCTCCCTAATGGAGGGTGCCGCCCTTATCTTCTCCCTGGTTGCCCCTTCAAGGAGGCGTACATCGGCCATACAAGACTAGCTCCTCCCATCCGGTCTTAACAACAACCAGTTGTTTTCGCAGCCTCTTATCCCTTATACCTATATGGTTTATGGTTACGAGATCGCACCCTAAGTGGAGTTTTCTTCGGGCCGAGTGCAAAGATATACCAAGACTTGCCAAGAATGGCCGAGACACTTCAAATGCCCCAGGCACTCTTGGCTCAACCGTGTACCCCGGCGCCTTGAGCATACATCGACTCCTTGGAAGAGACCCTCGGGGCCCAACCAGGGTATAACCTTATATATATAGTTGGAAATCCAAGGTATCTCCCAGGATAGGCTTTCATGGACCCCAAATCTCCATGACTCGGGTTCCAAGAGCGGTGTAACCTTTCCCCGAGCCATGTCAAGAGATACCCCTTATATGACGCACTTTAGGTCTTACATTTGCCTCTTGCGAAATATCATTCGCGAACTAAGGTGTACGCCATAAAGGTTTGTCCCATTCACTCACTCATTCATTTTTGTTAATTCATTCGATCATGCATTTTCTCGTAATGTATTGCTTGCGAGATATTCGCATAATCTTTTTTTATTTTTATTTAATCTCGCCATCATTCTCGTCGCAAAAACATTTCATCCAAATTCATATCATTTCATCCATCTCGTTATGGATAATACTTCTTGAGATACAACCTATTCCATGGTCTATCCAATCTTTGTCCTACATCTCTCCCTTCAGATCCATTAATCTATATGCCCATGTGCCAACTATTTCCTTAATGATATAAGGTCCATCCCATTTTCTTGCCAATTTACCACCACTTTCACGTTGATATATTGGTGTCTCTCGCAGCACTGCATCTCCTTGTTGAAATTCACGTACCTTGACACGTTTATTATATTCTCTCGGCTAATCTTCGCCGATAATTCTCCATATGTCGCAGTGCTCTTTCTCTTTTTCTTCTAATTCATCTAATTTGATCAAAATATTACCCGCACCGAGATTTTTCTCCCAAGCTTCTTTCTTTGTTGTTGGAATCATAACTTCGTCCTTGGGAGCACGCTCTTCTACCCCATATGTTAAACAAAAAGGTGACATGCCCGTAGCTTCTCTTCTAGTTGTATTATAAGCCCATACCGCATTGGGTACTTGTTCGCACCATCCTTTATTGTATCCTTCTAACTTCTTCTTCAATATGTCTGCGATTGTTTTATTTGTCGCTTTTGCTCGGCCATTAGCTCTGCGGGGTACAGAGGAGTTGATTTTCCACATCGTATCCGAAATGCATTAAGCAAGTAATTCTATATTTTGTCCTTCAAACCGCTTCCCGTTGTCAGATACCAACCGTGCCGGAATCCCAAATCTCGCATATAATGTTCTCAAATATGAAAGTAAAAACATCCTTGTCGCGAATGTGTTGTCTTCGCTTTCACCTCCGCCCATTTTGTGAAATAATCGGTGGCGACAATTAGATATCTTCTTTGTCCTGTTCCTGGTAGAAATGGCCCCACAATATCTAAGCCCCATTTTCCAAAAGGCCACACACTTGTTGAAGAATTTAATGGCGCTCCCGGTGCATGTATCTTTTTCCCATGTCTTTGGCAATCTTTGCAACGCCTTGATATCTGTTTCGCGTCCTCATGCATATATGGCCAGTAATAGCCCTGCATTTTTGCTTTATATGCTAAAGATCTTCCACCACTATGATTACCAGCGTCCCCGCTATGCAACATCTTCAATATGGTTTCTCCTTCCTTCCTTGTTACACATCTGAATGAAGGTCCATTAAAAGATCGTCGGTATAATACTCCATCTCTTAATTCATAATTTGTTGCCCGGCTTTTTAATTTGTGTGCTTCTAATCTGTTTCTTGGTGTTTCCCCTTTTGTCAAGTATGCATGAAGTTCTGCTCTCCAATCCTCCTCGCAAAGCGTTTGTATTCCATCCTCTATTAACATTACATTTGTTTCCTATTCTTCTTCTTTATTAATTGACGGTGCTAAAAGTGTTTGTATCTTTATATCTCTCGCAGTCGGATCTGTCATCATACTTGATATGAAGGCAAAAGCATATGCGAGTCTATTATTTCTCCTTGATATATGTCTCCATTTTATTTTCGGTATCTGCACCGACAACTCATCAACAAGTTTCTTGTACTTTTGCAAAGATGGTTCATTTATAGTATATTCTTCCTTTATTTGGCGAATAGCCAATTGTGAATCACTGGTAATCCTCACGTTTTCCAATTTCATCTCTATTGCGAATTGCAAAGCATGTATTATAGCTTCATATTCTGTTTCATTATTGGTTGACGCGAATTCTAATCAAGGAAAAAGCCATTTTGTTACCTTTCTCGCGATATCACAACAATTCCAATCCCGTTACCTTCTCCATTAGATGACCCATCTACTAATATTTCCCATCTATTCGGCTCGCTTAACAAATCTTTTGGATCTCCATGTTCTTCATCTACGTCCATTGTTTCTTCTACTAGTTCATCCTCTTCCAAAGGAAATTCTGCTAAAAAATCCGCGACCACTTGTGACTTTGGTGAAGACAATATTTCATATTTGAGTTTGCAATTACTTATTTGGGCATTCCATCTCTCAACTCTCCCTGATCTTTTGAATTTTTCATTACCGATTCGATTGGTACTTTCGTTACTACCTTAACAATGTGCACTTGAAAGTATATGCGAAGTTTAAATGTTGCGTAAACCAATGCCAAGATTATTTTTTCAATTTTTGAATAATTCCTTTCTGCGGCGTTGAAGGTTTTGCTTGATGTAGTAGATTGGTTTTTCTACCCTCGCGTCCACTCGCAAGAATATCGCACTTAATGCATGCGAAGTAGTCGCAAGATAGATTAATAATTCTTCTCCCGGTTCTCGCTTTTTTGTAAAATTGATATATCCATTAAATGTTCCTTTATTCCTTGGAAGGCTTTCTCACACTCGTCCGTCCATCTAAACTTTGATCCCTTTTTGAGAATCTTTGAAAAAGTGTTTACATTTATCGATGATCGCGAGATAAACCTCCCTAGCGAAGCTAGTAACCCATTTAACTTCGAACATCTTTTTTGTCATTTGGCGTTGGCATATCGCGAATCGCTTGTACTTTCTCCCGGTCGATTTGGATTCCCTTTTGATACGATGTAACCTAAAAATTTTCCCGATGCAACTCCAAAGGTGCATTTTTCTGGATTTACTTTGATGTTGAAATGTCTCATTTGTTCAAAAATTTCTTTCAGATCTTGTATGTGGTCTTTTGCTTTCTTACTTTTGATTAACATATCATCTACATACACCTCTAGCGTTTTGTGTATCCATCTCGCGAACACCTTTTCTACCATTCTTTGATATGTTGCTCCAAAGATTTCGCAAACCAAACGGCATTTTTGTATAACAGTATAATCCTCTTGGAGCGAAGAAAGCAGTATGTTCTTGATCTTCTTCCGCGAGAGGAATTTGATTGTACCCTTTATATCCATCAAGAGATGATATCCGTTCGTTTCCTCGCCGCTTCAACCAATGCGGGATATCCAGTAACGGAAGCTATCTTTGGGACAAGCTTTGTTTAGATCGGTAAAATCTATGCAAATTCTTATCCATTTCTTCTTCTTTGGGACTATAACCATATTTGCTATCCATTCGGGATATTTTGCTTGTCTAATAATTCCAGCATCTAGCATTTTCTCGCAACTCTTCTTCTATTTGAGGATGATATGTTGTTGCGATCTTTCTAATTCTTTGTTTGAATGGCCTTATATTTTTGTCAATTTCCAATTTATGACAAGCTACGGATGGGTCTATACTGCATTTCATCCATATCCCACGCGAAGATATCTTTATAGTCTCATGACAAATCAATAGTTCTTTTTTCTTCATCTTCTTCCATTTTAGTCCCAATTTTTAACATCTTGGGTTCTTCTTCGAGTCCAACATTCACCTCTTTTGTTTGTTCTCACTGCAATGTAGCTAGATTTCGGTTCTCCCATAGGGGTTGGTCCTTTCATTTCTTTACTTTGCGAGATTTCGCTAGGTATTCATTTTCCTTCTTTTGCCCTTATCATGTAAATTTTAAATTCTTCTTCTTTTCTAGCTGCCTTTACCATTTTCTTACGATCTCTTCGCTTCTTCACTCGTTCTTCATAATGCTTTACTTCGTCTTGATGATATATTCTCCCTTTATCAATATCTCCTCTAATTTCACCAATTCCAGTTGGCGTGGGAAATTTGATACACTGATGAAGTGTTGACGCTACAGCCTTGATTGCATGTACCCATGGCCTCCCTAATAACATGTTGTACGGCGATTCCATATCCACTACACTCACTGTCACTTGCGTTTCAATTTCTCCAAGCAGAATTCGTAGCTTTACTTCTCCTTTAGGTCTTGTTATAGATTTTCCAAAACCATGGACATAATACGCTGGGGAAATCATTTCTTCATCTTTATATCCTAGTTTTTTGTAAGTATGGTAAAACATGATGCTCACCAAACTACCCGTGTCTACCAAAATCCTATTTATTGCCCATTCTTCCGCTGCTTTCGCCGATTCTTCTTCATTTTTGCATACATTTATTGTGATCACTAATGGAGATGTATGATTCAATCCTTCTTTAGGTACCTCAAGCTCTTTGTAAATGTTATTTTCTGTTTTTTCCCACTCTTTCAAAGACGATATCTTCTCTTCATCTATAATCTTCTTTCCTTCAAAATCTCGTTTATGTATTCTTCCTCTGATATTTTCGTGAAATTCATTAATTAAACTGTACTCCATATCTTCATTATATTCCTTGTTTCTTAACTCCTCTTCCTCATCTAATTTAACATCTTTTTCTCTCATTTTCTTGATTCGGATAATTTTGGCTACAATCTTTTAGAATCGCTCCCTGTTTCTAGCGCATATGTAGTTGCAGGAAATCCCACACTACACCCCTCACTAGAATTTGCTTAATTAACACATTGGAAGATGATTAATTATATATTTGCATTGATAATCTTCTCGAAATGTTTACAAGGATAGATATATCAGATCTAAAGAAATTACAATCACTCTAGATTTTCTCTCTCCTTATGACTTGCTTAACAATTCAAAAAGAACTCTCCTACAACAGACTAATTCAACCCTTTATATAGGGTAATACACAGTGGATGACAGCTAAGATGTCCTTTATTTTCGGGAATAACTCGCGAAGTGTCGCGAGTGTTATAAACATTTTTCCTTGCGACACTCCTAAATCTCGCCAAGTCTTCATACTTTTCTCACGTTCTGGCTTTCGTCATCTAATGCGTCATTTAAATCACTTCCCTGCGATACCTCCGCAATACTGTCGTTTATTGATCTCGCAGGGTACTGATGTCGCGATATTCTGATCCTACAAATGCCAAAACTATAAGTCTTGATTTCTAGTCTACTTATGGCTAAGTCTCAGAATAGGATAGAAAGTGTAGTTGAGATCAAGACTCCACAACGTTCATCATGCAAAGACGAAGAACTACTCAAGGAACTGGTGGAACTTCATCGACTAAAAGGTATGTGGAGACTTGAACTTATCTATCACTCAAAAGTCTATCTACTTTATTTCCTATCTTGAGACAAAAGTCGTATTGCTATATAGACTTCGATTATACACATTTGCTATTTCGATCCGAGTTTATCTCGCTTATCTATTTCTCGAAATATGTGTTGGTAAGCTTTCGTTTTGGCCAAGTTCATCTTTACAAGTGACGAAAATCATGTTGATTATTTCAATATCTTGAAAATTGCTTTGATAAAAATAGTGTGTGAATAACCTCTATTTAACATCCTCTAAGAATGTTTCAATGATTGAAATGAGAGTTTAGAATATATAACCTTGAATGGACATAAACATTGTATGTGAATTCATACTTGTGTAAGTCCAAAATTCTTGAACTAAAGTATGCGTACTTTACTGGTTCAGGAAGTCCGGAAGCTAAGTCCGCGTACACGTACGCGTACTGCCGGAAGTTCACATCCCATGAATTTCTGCTGGAGTTTGTGAACTGAAAACAAACTCAAACCGGATACTTAAGTATGCGTACTAATATGCGTTCTTGAGTGGGTTATTTTCTAAAAACGGTTTATTCGTGAACTAAGACATATATAAACTAAGGAATGCATATTTGCAAACCGTGGCTATAATGTTCATGAATCGATTCGAGTGGATCAAAATCATTTTTGCTCCGATTGTGTCTTATATACTTCTATGAGATCTAAGAAATTGAATGATGAGTGCCAAATAGTGCATATTTATACACCTTTTTATTGGCATTTTACTCATCTTTTGCGCTTATAAATCAGATATTATCCCAGATTCTGTGTTTTCTTTGTTTTCAAGAATAAATATTTGTATTAATTAATTTTGTGTTTTTAGGTAATAAATAAAGCTCGGAGAATCTGAGGAGCCAAGGAGCGAAGAATTGAGTCGAGCATCTATGGAGCAGATAGCCAAAGCCAGCGCGCGAATCGGTTGCAACCCAACAAGGAAGACATGGGCTAGAGCTACCCACGACCCGGATCCGAGCTCGCTCACTCTGAGCCGTCAAGATCTCGCCTGGCTACATCCAACGGTCGCTCCATCGCTTACATCTATATCTCGATGATCCCGTACAACACCAAATCACACCGAGACCGGCTACCATTCTCGTCCGTTCAGATCTTCCCAGCTAAATCCAACGTTCGCTAGGCCAGTCCCATCAATTCTTGATGTCTCCGCCCCACAACAAAACGACCCATACCCTATACCCCCCTCGACCGAACCCTAATCTCTCCTCATTTCTCTTCTCCCTTCTCTTTCTTCTCTGCAACAACCCTCTTTCTTCTCTGCAACACCCTCTCCGACACCACCATCCCCTTCCTCGATTTAACCGCAACAACCACCCCTATTTCCGCCATACCTAAGTCGTGGTTATCTCTAAACTAGCTTCTCATAACCCTAGAAGCTAGGTTAGAGATAAACAAGGCTAGGGTTTATCATACATCAAATCAAGCGACACAAGGAAGGCTAGAAGAGACGATTTGACAAGAGGAGAACGATTCAGAGTATGGGTGAGAGATGTTTTGCAATTTCTTTTCTATTTTATTATTAATTAGGGTTTGGAAATTATTGGACTGGCATGTATAAATAGAGGAGTAGAGAGTGAAATTAGACACGCCTGGATTAGCCAGGGCAGTCAATAGATTTAATTTCTGTTATTTTTGTGTTTTAATTTAGTGTGAGGGTTTGAGATGAAACCCTAATTCACTGTTGTGATTAAACTCAGTTGAAATGTTCTTGTATGCTTAATATTATTAGATAAACTTCAATTCAATCACTTCAACTCTTTTCTCTCACAGTGCATACCAAAGCCATGGATGCACTGTAGTTAGGTTAACACTGAGCTGAGAGTGATTCAGCTCTTGTTTCAATTATTAAATGCTAATTCCTTTGATTAGTTATACTTGATTAGATAACTAATGCTCTGGGTTAGTACCCTTAGCTGGTATTTGAAGTTTTACATGGTGAAACCCCTGAGTTAAGTGGCAGAATTGACACACTGCCCTTAACTACTATAGGAACAAGTCATTTAACTTAGTTGAAAGCACATACTAGGAATTTAGTGGTGGAATTGATAACCCAAACATACCTTTGTCTCTGTTTTATACCTTAGTTTAGGATCACAGTTCAAAAACAGCCGTTTCGGCGCAAAAATATCTGCATTATCATCTGTTGTCACTGTTACATCACTAGAATTCAGTTAGCAAGCCTTAGATCACTCTAGAGCACCACAAGTCCTTGTGGGATCGACCCGTACTTGCCGCGTCTCCGATAGACGCCGTGCACTTGCGGATTATAACATGTAGGTCATAAATATAAACACCTTTTCGGGCCTACCAAGTTTTTTTGGCGCCGTTGCCGGGGACTTGGGTGTGCCCTGCTGATTTTTGTGCTTGTCTTTACTGAGTTTCTATCCCCTGTATATACTCACCGTGCATTATCATCTTTAACCCTGTATTAGTATCATGTAGTTGTTCTCTATCTGTTTACTTCTCTACCTGTAATTGTTCTCTACCTGTAGTTGTTCTCTATCACTGAAATTGTACACATTCTATCTGTTTTTGCATTCAATCATGTTTACATCTTCACTGTTTTTGCATCTTTATCTGTAGCTATAACTTAGTGTAGTTTGTTTTTGCTCATCTTCATCCACCCTGCATCATTAGCATAACTTAGTGTGCATTACAATCATAATTTGTGCTGTCCTTAGCATCTTGGCCTTTTGACCTGAGCTATAAGCCTCTGTAGCTGTAGCTTAGTGTCACTTGTCACTTTTAACTCCCCAGTCAGTCCAAAGCACAGCCATCTTGGCTGCATAGTTGCACAGTACAACCATCTTGGCTGCATAGTTGAGCATAGTTTTTCATTATAGAGAACTAATTCTTTGTTGAGCTACAGTCTGGTTTGTGTTTTTGTGCAACTTTGTCTTCTTGTGCTTCTGTCTGCTATGCAAGCCAACCCGGGGGGAAGGTAAAGGCGCAGAACACAGTTTTTGTTGGAGCTTAAAATGGTTGGTTGTTCTAGAACTTCGATGAACCTCAATTTTTATGAATAATAAACCATGTCTCCTGATAACCTAGCTGCTTAGCAAGATATTGCCCAACCCCTTGCAACATAGAGTGCTGTTTTGTTCAACCTTGCAATATTTGAAATTCGTGCAATCTGGGCCTGAGTCGTGAGCATATCCTTGCATCCCCTTTGAGCCATTGTCTGCCCTGTGATGTATGCAAACAACTGAGTCACTTTTATTGCGTGAAGTTGCTTACTCTGCCCTGTACCTGTGTGCACCCTCTGAGCTGAGGGTAGCCAAAAGCTGCACTGCGCTTAGCCTGTGCAGTGTTGACCAAACCCCTCGCAACTGAGCATTTGTAAGCTTGTAATCTGTGGTGCAATAAAGTGTGAGCATTGAAGTCACCTAACCTCCAGCCCCTGCAGCTGTGAGTTAGGGCAGTACTTGAGCTGTGAGTTGTGCAATCTGTGAGTTGTGCAATCTAAGCTGTGAGTTTGGGCAATAGTGATCTGTGCATAATAGTGTGAAACTGAGAATCTGTGAGTGCCACTATTTGATGAGTGCCACTATTCTCAGTTGCATAATCCTGCTAGTATAACTGTGTAAAGTCTGAGAACTGAGCTTGCTGTGAATTGTGCACAGCTCCAGCCCCTGAAGCTGTTGAGCTGGTGTTGCCTGGTTAGCCTAGGTTAGTGTAGCCGCATAACTTTTGTCAACACTGAAGCTAGCCGCATAACCATTGTAACCCTGTTGATATCCCTTGCATGCTCTGTGACTTGTCTTGTGTTGTCAATCCTAAGCTTGGCTGTCAAACATATCTGTGCATAACTGGAAATAGACCTTGAATATCATGTGACTTGTTGAATCTACTGAGCCAATGTCACATGAGAAATTAGCTTCCTTGCTAGGTGTTGCATACGCCTGAGTTGCATGAGCCACCTGAAGCTCACTCAGCTTATATGCTCGGTAAACCTTAGTGAACCATTTGCACTGTGTCTTGTTGATACCCTAAGCCCTGTTGAGCCAAACTCCAGCCCCTGATGCTGCGAGTGGAGCTGTGGTTGTCCTGTGATGTGAACTGCGCTTGAATTCAAGCTGTGCTGTGTCTGTATGAGCTATTTACGCATGCTTGACCTGGTGCTAGCTCTGCTAGCCCTGTGAGCCCTGTGAGCATTGGTTAGCAAAGATACCTGCAAAACCCCAGTCATCTTCACCTGAGCCTGTGCAAACTTGTTAAATCAGACGTGACTGTGATTGCTCGTGGCCGAGCTGCACTTAGAGCCGTCTTTGTGAGTTGCTCTAAATTGTCCTGTAGCCGTGAGCTCCGAGTTGCCATCAACTCGGCTGCTGACCCGAGCTCCACTCACACTTGAGCCACACATAACCAAAGTGCACCCAACCGAGGCCTCGGTGTGCCTTTCTCTTTGGCTGTGCATATGCAACCAAACTAAAGCCCAGTGTCCATAAACCGAGTTGCTGCCGGCCCGTGCATTCACATAACCTGGGCTCTGTGAAACAACTGAGCCCACAACATCACTAGGCTGCCCACATAACCAACCTTCAGAGCTGGGCTGTGTGCACACAAACTTAGCCCACCTAACTGAATCAACAACTGGGCTGTAAACCTGCAACCTCCAGCCCATATCAGCCATACTGCTGGGCTGATTACACAAACCTGGGCTGTTAAACCAGCCAAACAACTGGGCTGTGCAGTTGTTAAGCCCACATCCTCTGAACTGCTGGGCTTAAGCTAAACTAAGCTTGATAACTGAAGCCCAACAACTGGGCTATACATTCTTCAGCCTAGTCTGGGCTGTGGCCAAACTGGGCCAGACAATTTAGGCTAGAACCCATCTGCTGGGCTGCTCACAATCAATCCACCTCTGGGCTTAACAATTTCAAATAGCAACTGGGCTGAACATTCCCAAATAAACCAAAACCCAAATAAACCAAAGCTCCCAACAAAACCAAATGAATCCCATTCAAACCAAAGCCCAAACAAACCAAATCCCAATAAACCAAATTCCCACATAAACCAAAGCCCATTTTCATGTTACATTTGTTAATGTTTGTACATACTTTCTATTGGGTTAACCCTCAACTTTTTAGGACTTGTTAAATTTTCTTTTCTTGAATCCGGTGAGTCTTCTTGTGCATTTTTTGTGCTAATCCGATATGATCACCACTGAGAATGTTGGATTTTGCCTTGATTAATGAAGCTCAACCTTGCTTCCGCCGACATACCGGTAATCTCTTCCCTTTTATCTTTTCAGCATAATTCTCATGGTATGTGATTGTTTAAATTTTCCTATCTGTTGACACATTGAGGACAATGTTTGATTTAGGTTTGGGGGTGTGATTTGCATTTAGAGTTTTTAGTCTTTTATTTCACCTTTTATTTTGAAAAAAAAAAAAAAAAAAAAAAAATATTCAAAACTCTTTTTGTAAAAACCTCCAACTTTAGAGATTTTAGAGTCACTAGCATGCTTTTAGCTATGTTTACATAGAGATTCGACCGAAATAACAGAAATTGGAAGTACCGGAGAACACAATCGGGTTTCTTAGTTGATTAGAGCGTTAAAGTTGGATTTAACCATACTTGGGAGGGCGAATTAGGTCTTTGTTTAGATATTCGGTAGTAGAATTGTGATCACCCATAGTGGAGACTACCCATTTTACATCAAGCGAGGTACCTACCTTCACTCTTTGTGACTTTATAGAAAAGCTTTTAGAGTGTGTGTCACCGTACGTCAATTAGGGTAGGAATGGTGAGCTACCCAACTTCGCACCACTTTCAAGCACTACTTTTGATCTCTTGAGTGCTAATTCCGTCAATCATGAGGGTGACGTCTAAAGATGAAAACTCCTTCTAAATATCGATTTGCAGTTAGCATCTCTCTCTCTCTCAATCAGCCAAGACCCATAGAAACACATCATCGTCAAAGAACCTGAGAATCGAGAATATTGAAAGAAAAATTGATATAGTCCAAGGTTTATGTGCAACAAAGAAAAGAAAATAAGATGAGAATTAATGAAGTTTGTGAAAAATTGAGTTTATCGTTTTATTGTAATTTAAAAAATAAAAAAAAAAAAAAAAAAAAAAAAAAAAAAAAAATTGTAGTTTATTTTTTTTTTCTAGTTACCAAAAATTTAAAAAAAAAAAAAAAAAAAAAAAAAAAAAAAAAAAAAATTATTATTAAGTTTTTGTGAAGTTCAGAAGTTCGTCATCATTGTTAGTTGAAGACCGAAGACCGAAGATTGAAGACGTTTCTATGGTTTCTTATGAGAGAGTGATATTAATTGCCGATCGGGTGAGAAGTGAGTGAGTACTCCCACCCCTTGCTAATGGTTGATTTTCCTTTCTTAGAGATCATCAGGAAAAAGATTCTTTTTGTCCACACTTCGTGGAGTCTCCGGACTTTATTTTGGAAGGTTATCCTTCTTACCTACAACGTGTGCGGGATTTCTCTCTTTATTCCTTTTGCACACATGAGAGACTAAAAAGCGATCTTTTTGAGTGCAATTATCATAAAACCCTAATGGTGAGGCGAAGTCGAGGCTTATGATCACAACCGAATCCGAATTCTTTCATATGGTATGGTTACTTCTCGCTCAAAGCACTTAAGGATGAGAATGCGTTCTTCGATAGTTCTAACTTCGTTACTAGCATGCGAAACTCTATGTCCTCATAGCTTCTTGGAGGCTTGAGACTCTTTTACACTCGAAGTTGGAGAAGGTTTTGTGGGTACACCTCTTGTAAACCCTCACGAGACTACAACTCGTCCACTAGGGACACCTAGGGGTTTAAAGGCTTAGTGCATACGCTAAATGCATTCGAGAGACCTGCGACGGGGGTATAGTTAGGATTTCTTATTTTTGTTTCACTTGAGGACAAGTAAAATTCAGGTTTGGGGGTATTTGATGAGTGCCAAATAGTGCATATTTATACACCTTTTTATTGGCATTTTACTCATCTTTTGCGCTTATAAATCGAGATATTATCCCAGCATTCTCGTGTTTTCTTTGTTTTCAAGAATAAATATTTGTATTAATTAATTTTGTGTTTTTAGGTAATAAATAAAGCTCGGAGAATCGAGGAGCCAAGGAGCGAAGAATTGGAGTCGAGCATCTATGGAGCAGAGATAGCCAAAGCCCGCGCGCGAATCGGTTGCAACCCAACAAGGAAGACATGGGCTAGAGCTACCCACGACCCGGATCCGAGCTCGCTCACTCGAGCCGTCAAGATCTCGCCTGGCTACATCCAACGGTCGCTCCATCGCTTACATCTATATCTCGATGATCCCGTACAACACCAAATCACACCGAGACCGGCTACCATTCTCGTCCGTTCAGATCTTCCCAGCTAAATCCAACGTTCGCTAGGCCAGTCCCATCAATTCTTGATGTCTCCGCCCCACAACAAAACGACCCATACCCTATACCCCCCTCGACCGAACCCTAATCTCTCCTCATTTCTCTTCTCCCTTCTCTTTCTTCTCTCGCAACAACCCTCCGCAACACCCTCTCCGACACCACCATCCCCTTCCTCCGACAAAACAACCGCAACAACCACCCCTATTTCCGCCACACCTAAGTCGTGGTTATCTCTAAACTAGCTTCTCATAACCCTAGAAGCTAGGTTAGAGATAAACAAGGCTAGGGTTTATCATACATCAAATCAAGCGACACAAGGAAGGCTAGAAGAGACGATTTGACAAGAGGAGAACGATTCGTAGTATGGGTGAGAGATGTTTTGCAATTTCTTTTCTATTTTATTATTAATTAGGGTTTGGAAATTATTGACCGGGCATGTATAAATAGAGGAGTAGTATAACACACCGAGAGGGGCGAGTACATGGATTCATTATAGTGCTTGGATTGATTGTTGCATGCTCCAACTTTGAATTTCATGTAATGGGATTGTTGTTACATGCTCCATTCTGGTGAATTAAGTGAGCATATAATGGCTTTATCTTTTACAAGATGTCAGCGCATGATTTTTCCGGTTACTTACAAATTTAACCTTAACTATTATTGTGTGGTAGGCATGAGACGGTGACATACAGAAATAGCTGGAGTGGAACAAGTCATTTAACTTAGTCGATTTTTTAGGTGATCGATAGTTTTTGATCCTTTCTTTCTTTGTGTGTGAAAGCACATACTAGGAATTTAGTGGTGGAATTGATAACCCATGTTCCCCAAGGCTTCCTTGCTCACGAGACTGGTCAACAGAGGGAGAACTGGGGAGGTGTAACCTCTCGGTAGAGGAATCCGTTGCACATCTTGATGATGTTGGTGTACGTCCGTTCGGTCCCCTTTTCCTCGGTTTTTGGAGAAGTCGCTCTAGATCTTCACGCGTGATGAAGTTGGAAGACCGCCTCTCTCCCTTGGCGCTCGGGAGCAACACGAGTTTCTTCATTCATGTGAGTCCGAGTGGAAACACCCGCTCCGGGTGTATTGAATG
The DNA here is from genome assembly GCA_023531295.1 of Papaver armeniacum. Taxonomy (NCBI): domain Eukaryota; kingdom Viridiplantae; phylum Streptophyta; class Magnoliopsida; order Ranunculales; family Papaveraceae; genus Papaver; species Papaver armeniacum. Next base: position 358,057 of record JAJJWW010016215.1, read on the forward strand.
CATCTCGCCGACTCAAGGGTTGCGAGTGAATCTTGCGGCAATCGTTCAGTCAAAGTTTTAAGGAAAGTGAGTAGAGAGGCCATGTCTGTTTGAGTTTTTAGCAAGAATTTCTGTTTCTCCATCAACGCAATGGTACTAGACGGCGGTCTTCCTCTTGTGTCTCCGGCTCCTCGTCCCGATGGAGGAGTGAAAGTTGTTGCCTCGGTAACCACCGGAGGCGTAACGCTCGAAGAGATGCCGGGGTTTGCGCTGCTCACTCATGGTGATGGGAGGTGTTATACCTGCTGGGACGTCTCTGCCCTCTCCGCTCTTGGGTGACAGAGGTAACGGCTCCTCGAGATGTGCTCGCCACGGTAGCTCCACCGGGACAGCACGTCACCACCGGAGTGTTATCCACGTGCTCCGTCCCCGATTGATTGCTGATCCAGGACACAGAGTTCCACCATCTTGAAATGTGCTGATCAATTGGTTCTAAGATCTACCCTTTTGAAATTGATGAAATTGAATCGGATTTCAAAGAAATTGAACGACCGAGATTAATCTCACCGTGGTCGCCAATTGTTGATGGGTGAAAATTACTCCCGCCGAATTTGGTAATTTGGGGTGTGATGAGGAATGAATTTAAACCTACAACAAATGTGCGGTGAGTGCTTGTAGAAGAGATCAATCTGTGCAAGTCCGGCCTAAACCAAGAAAAAATGTTCTCACAAAATGAAGGAGATGGGGTTGATCTTAGGAGGAAGCGAAGAAGGTGTTGAGATTGTGAAAGATGTTGGCTTGCTTATGACTTGTGAAAAGTGAGCAGGCTGCTTACGGTTAATGTAAGGAGGCTCGGATGTCGATTTTGTTTTTCTTGTTTTTCTTCTTTGTTCTCGTTTGAAAATAGGTGGAGAACCTATTTATACAAGTCATTGAGCCTCATTCACGTTTTCGTGGGAAGTGGAGGCGGTGGAATGATGGAGTAGTGGAGTTGTGTGTCAACGCCCACCGGTCAAGATTCATCTCTAACCGTCCATGACTCCCTAACACGTTCTTGTGTCACGCCAGTAAACCGCGAGACCAATACCCCGGTAAGTATCCCCGTTTGTGACATGATTGACTTTGAATAAGTTATTCGAAAGTCGATACTGTGGCAAAGATTTGTGTATTTTATGAAATTAGACGGTGTGGTAAAGTGACGTGTAATGATTGCTCACTAACCAAATAACTCTGGATAACCAAGGTTGGTGAGGGTCGGACGGATGAGATGATGTTTGAGACACTCATCCGCACCGTCGATGAAATTAGGGTTTTAAAGAGGTGCGCCAAAGATTCAGTCGAAACCAAGCATAATTTTGAGAAGACCCGACCATACATGCGTGTTGACGGCATGATGGTTATTTTTGTGTTTTAATTTAGTGTGAGGGTTTGAGATGAAACCCTAATTCACACTATTGACATTGTGATTAAACTCGAGATCGGTTTAGGATTTGGGAGATGTGAAATGTTCTTGTATGCTTAATATTATTAGATAAACTTCAATTCAATCACTTTTTCAACTCTTTTCTCTCACGACATGCTCCGGCCTTTTTGAGTGCAAGCCATGGATGCCCATAACTTGGTATGGACTGGTTTCTTGGCAAGCAAAGGCCAATGGTTAGTGTGTATTCCATACATCTTGCCATCCAATCATGCTTGTGGAGTGATTCGTAGCTCTTGTTTCTTGGGGGTGATGGAATTATTAAATGCTAATTCCTTTGATTAGTTATACTTGATTAGATAACTAATGCTCTGGGTTAGTACCCTTAGCTGGTATTTGAAGTTTTACATGGTGAAACAGAATGGGATTGTTGTTACCCATTCTTGGTGAATTAAGTGAGGAGTAGTTAAGTGGCGAATGATTTTTTGTTACTTACAAATTTAACCTTAAATGAAAATCCACCATCAACACAGGCGTCAATAGATTTAATTGCCCTTAACTACTATAGGAACAAGTACTAAGGAATTTATATTTGAAGTTTTACATGGTGAAACCCCCGAGTTAATTGATACTACTATAGGAACAATCATTTAACTTAGTTGAAAGCACATACTAGGAATTTAGTGGTGGAATTGATAACAAACATTTGTCTCTGTTTTATACCTTAGTTTAGGATCACAGTTCAAAAACAGCCGTTTCGGCGCAAAAATATCTGCATTATCATCTGTTGTCACTGTTACATCACTAGAATTCAGTTAGCAAGCCTTAGATCACTCTAGAGCACCACAAGTCCTTGTGGGATCGACCCGTACTTGCCGCGTCTCCGATAGACGCCGTGCACTTGCGGATTATAACATGTAGGTCATAAATATAAACACCTTTTCGGGCCTACCATTGAACAACTCTCTAACTAGTTCTTTTGAGTCATTTGAACTAGTTATGGTGAAGATGAATAAGGTTGTTATGAAAGTGCTCATATGGCTAACCCTTTGGTTAACTACTGTTGAACCAACTAGGTGTACACGTTTAGGTATGGTTACACAAACCTAAATGAACGTGCATTTCATTTGTGTATAACAAGCTAAGTTCGATCTAACGGTTGAAAGATATTAGCTTGAATCTAATCAGGTTTTCATCTAATGGTGAATATTGAATGCTTTGTTACCAAGGTAACTTAGATGGGAAACCCTGATTTGGAGACTATATAAAGGAGAACTCTAGCAACTGGGAAACCTAATCCCCACACCTCCTGTGTGATACTAGTTGTATAAGATAGAGTCGATTCTCCTTTAACCTTAGATTTCTACCGAGACCCCGTAGGTTAACGACTCGAAGACTTCATTGGGAATTTGGGATTGTGAAGCCAAACATCTTCGTCTCATCATTTGTGATTCCACAATATCTTGTTTCGCTAGTCGATTAAGATTATTGTGAGGTGATTGATATTTCTAGGCTGTTCTTCGGGAATATAAGTCCGGTATATTTATTGGTTCTCCTTCACCTTGATTTATCAAAAGACGGAACAAAACTCGTAAGTATTTCTGTGGGAGACAAATTTATCTATTCATGTAGACTTTTCTGTGTGATACAGATTTGTTTATTAAAGTCTTCGACTTTGGGTCGTAGCACTTAGTTGTGGGTGAGATCAGCTAAGGGAATCAAGTGCGTAGTATCCTGCTGGAATCAGAAACGTAAGGAGCGCAATTGTACCTTAGATCAGTGTGAGATTGATCGGGGTTCTGAAAAAGCGGGGCTACAATATGGACTAGGTCCCGGGGTTTTTCTGCATTTGTGGTTTCCTCGTTAACAAAACTTCTGGTGTTTGTGTTATTTCTTTGCGGTTTCCTCGTTAACAAAACTTCTGGTCTCTGTGTTATTTCTTTTCCGCATTATATTTTGTTATATAATTGAAATATCAGAGGTTGTGCGTTGAATCGATCAACTAGGAAATCCAACCTTTGGTTGTTGATTGATCCTTGAACATTGGTCTTTGGTACCGTTCAAGTTTTTTCTCTTGTATTCAATTAGACTCGTAGATTTCTATTTGCTTGAGTAAGTATTGAATCGAGAAAGTGAGATATAACTCTTTGATATACTTTTATTAAGATTGAGTCTGATTGTCTAGTTGATTCTCTTAAAAGTATATTGGAGTTAGTCCATACAGATTGCTAAAAGAAATATTGGGTGTGGTTTTTCTACCCCAGCTTTTTCAATTGGTATCAAAGCAGGCAAACACGTTTAAAAACCTTACAAGTCTGTGTTTGTAGCGATCTAACTCTATGGACATGAATTCTATCTCCATAAACGTACCACCAGTCTTCGATGGTTCAAACTTCTTATGGTAGAAAATTGCAATGCGTGCTTTTCTTCAAGCTCTTGATTTTCAAACATGGGTACGTGTTGTTAATGGCTATGATCCTCCGGTTAATACAGAAGGCGATGTATCTATACTGAAGGATATTGGTAGATATAGTCCAGAAGAAATTCTTGTTGCAAAGAAAAATTCTGACGACTTGAATGCTATCATACATGTCATTACCCTAGATCTTCAGCACCATGTGACTACGTGCACTAAGTCTAAAGAAGCCTGGAATATCTTAGAAACTGTATTTGAAGGAAATACCAGTGAGAAAGAAGCTAGGCTTCAAAACCTAAATTCTGATTGGGAAAACCTTCGTATGGAAGATGAAGAAACATATGATGAGTTTAATCACAAAGTGTCTTAAATTGTTAATGCATCTTTTGCATTGTGTAAGACCATTCCTGAAAAGGACATTGTGATGAAAATTCTCAGATCGCTGCCATCTAGATACGATTCTAAGAAGCATGCCATCATTGACGGAAATAATCTCGCAACGCTGTCCAGAAATACTCTGGTTGGGAAGCCAAAAATCTTTGATCATAAGCATACATCCAAGTCTAGTAAGGATGTTGCTTTCAAAGAACTAAAGAACACTAAATTACTTGATAAAAGTAAAAGTGTTTACATCTCTGAAGATGATCTTTCTGAGGCTGATTCATCAGATGAAAATCTTGACAAGTCAGTCTCGCTGATCACAAGACAGTTTAGGGATCTTCTTTTGAAGAGAAGTAAACGGTTCTCCAGAGATAAATCCAAGTCATCAGATAAACCACATAATAGTGTTCCTCTTAAAAATAGGGATAATGATGAAACTGATGACGAGGATATGCCTCAGTGCTTTAAGTGTAAAGGTTTTGGACATTTTGCAAATGAGTGTCCAAATCGAAAGAAATACACTGGTGTTGATGGTGGTTTTTAGCTTAGGGATAAAATCGTAAAACCGTACATCTGACATGACGTCACTATGACCAATAACGCATTTATTGAAACAATCAGCGTATTTACGTAAGAATTACCAGGGTACCTTTTTTTCATACATGTGTCATGTTCTACGACAGAACCCTTAGTATTAACTGACATTACCTCTGTATACACCTAACCCTAATTCTCCCACCGGGCCAATGACAAACCATGCCAGCCACGTCTCTGCGCCAAGGCATGCCAACCATGCCAGCCGCACCACCGTGCCAATGGAAAACCATGCCAGCCACGTTTCTACGCCAAGGCATGCCAACCATGCCAGCCGCACCACCGTGCCAATGGCAAACCATGCCAGCCACGTCTCTGCGCCAAGGCATGCCAACCATGCCAGCCTCACCACCGTGCCAATGGAAAACCATGCCAGCCACGTCTCTGCGCCAAGGCATGCCAACCATGCCAGCCGAACCACCGTGCCAATGGCAAACCATGCCCGCCCACGTCTTTTGCGCCAAGGCATGCCAACCATGCCCGCCGCTCCACCGTGCCAATGGCAAACCATGCCAGCTACTTCTCCACGTCAAAACGAAGGGTTGCAATAATCAACGGCTACCCTTCTCTTCGAGATACAGATCTCGACCATCCAAGTTCACCACCTAACGCACGACAACTTGCTGCCCAAGGCCAAATACCACGGTTTTCACCAAACCCTAGTTTTGGTCGCGCCTATACCATGCCAGCCTCTCCTTCACGTCATTGGCTGCCAAAACGAAGGGTTGCAACGATCAACGGCCACCCTTCCATCTAAGATGCAGATCTTAGCCGTCCAAAGTCACCAGCTAATGCATGGCAACCTGCGGCCCAAAGCCAAAACGCACGGTTTGCACCTAAACCCTAATTTGGCCGTGCCTACTCTTTGACAAGGCCATGACTCAACGCTGTCTCTACTACAAACGAAGGGTTACAATAATCAACGGCTACCCTTCTCTTTGAGTTGCATATCTCGACCACACAAGTTCACCACCTGACGCATGGCAACTTGCGGCCCAAATCCAAAACACACGGTTTGCACCTAAACCCTAATTTGGCCGCGCCTACTCTTTGACAAGGCCATGACTCAACGCTGGCTGCTAAAACGAAGGGTTGCAATAATCAACGGATACCCTTCACTTTGAGATGCAGATATCGACCACACAAGTTCGCCACCTGACGCATGGAAACTTGCGGCCCGAAGCCAAAACACACGGTTTGCACCTAAACCCTAATTTGGCCGCGCCTACTCTATGACAAAGCCATGCTCAACGCTGGCTGCTAAAACGAAGGGTTGTAATAATCAACGGCTACCCTTCTCTTTGAGATGCAGATCTCGACCACACAAGTTCGCCACCTATGGCAACTTGCGGACCAAAGCCAAAACACACGGTTTGCACCTAAACCCTAATTTGGCCGCGCCCACTCTATGGCAAAGCCATGCTTAACGGTTGTTGTTAAAACGGAGGGTTGCAATAATCAACGGCTATCCTTCCCTCTGAGATGCGGATCTCGACCGTTCAAGTTCGCCACGTAACTTACGGCCCAAAGCCAAAACATCACGGTTTGCATCTAAACCCCAAATTTGGCCGCGCCTATTCTTTGGCAAAGCCATGTCGACTCAACCATGGCCACTGGCATGCCACCATGCCACACATAACACCTTGCTACACGTTTTCCCATGAAAACACTCGAGACATCTAACACATATCACAAATTGGGGGATGCTCATAAAGGGTATTGGTTTGGCGGTTTACAGCGTGCGGCGTACACTACGCCCGTTACATGAAAGTGTCATAAGAATAAGTCGGTTAGTAAATACAAGGAATAATGGTGAAACGCTCCTTTCATTATGGAACATCAATTCCAGGCGTTACCTATTTATCACCTCCTTCCACTTTACTCAGTCGTTTCCATTTTCTACGAGACCAGAGTACGTTATGTTACGACTTGTATAAATAGGTCTTACCTATTTCCACCAAAAACAAGTTTTGGTCAGGAGCATATAACACTCAGAAATCACTTGCTAGATTTCCCATCTGTTATCTTTCACTTTCTGATACAACTCAAACAACTACTCTTCCAGAATCAACTATTCTGGTCTCAACACTTTCTTCGCTTCCCTCCCTGAAACAAACCCTTCTCCTTCACTTTGTGACCGAAGCAAGTCTGGAACGGCCATTTCTTGGTTTAGGACGGATTTGTACAGATTGATCTCTCTAATATAAAGTACTCCCTTGCAGTACATTGTTTAGCGTTTAGACTCAGTTTCTCACCCACTCACGCGAAATTACTGAAATCAACAGAAACTGTTTTCACCCTCAAACAATTGGCGACCACAGCGGGAGGATTAATCTCTCGGTTGCAATACCAATTTCAAATTAGGCTTCATAACTCCAATTCAGGAAGATGGTCGGCTTTAGAACTGAATCTATGCCCCCAAACTCCACTCAGATGAATGGAAATGTTTCCTCTCCTAACACAGCATCCAACAACGCAATCGACGGAGAAGTCCCGAAACTGATCGACTTGGCGCGGGCTCAGGAGATCCATACCAAGAATATGGATCTGATGAAAGAGGCGATTAACATCATACTCGACTTCCTTATCAGCCTAACGTCAGAATTGAGCGACACGCCTGCCCCGAAAACTCTAGAATTGGGACTCGTGTCCTGGACGGTCACTCCCAAGTCAACAGCTTCACTACCGATCAGAAACCAGTGGACCAGGAAGCGGCCTCGCTGGTGGAGAGTTTGTGTGAACTCTTGCATCTTTCAAAGGATCAACGGATGGAGACGTTCATCGCCATCAATCGAATAGCATTAAACGTGTCCCTGGTTCCTTCACGATCGGAGACCTCGAGGATACCACAGATGTCCATCAACAATGTCACATTTACCGACGACGATATGATGGCAGAAGAAGGACATAACTGGGCCCTACACATCACAACCCGTATCAAGGATGTAGAATTCAAGAGGTCTCTCATCGACACAGGAGAATCCTTCAACGTCATTACACTCAAGACGCTCAGAACAGCCAGGGTGCGACCAAACGAAGTCGTGCGAAAGCCCACTATGATGACCGATTTCGAAGGCAACCATACTAACACGTATGGATACATCAACCTTAATCTATCAGTGGGACCAGTCCAGTCAAGGGTGAGGTTCGAAGTAATCGAAAAGGAGCCAGATTACCACATGATACTGGGAAGGTCGTGGCTCCATGATAATAGAATCATTCCTTCGTCATACCACCAGTGCCTGAAAACCATGCTACATGGAGAAGTCATCCGCATCGCTGCATCATTATCTCCCTATGCGCCGATATGCGGCATGAAGACATTTGAGCCCAGAAAAATCCCACAGGCCACACCTGACAAAGCTTGCCATACCCCACTACCAAAATGGGCGTCAATTGCAGAAAGCCTTGAGCTTGCGCCATTTCAAGGAGAAACTCGGTCTCACCCTGCCCTATCGGAAGAGAGAGACACCAGCCTCCACCCGTCATGCCGGAACTTGGCTCACGCCCGCACCAAGCGAGAACGGACTTTTATCATGAGCCATAACGAAAAGGGGAAGACCGTATATCAGCGTCGCTGTTAGCAATTAACATGAGAGACTGCCACACAGTCTCTCCGCCCAACGAGATGTGAACATGGTTACGAGCCGCAAGAGGAAGTACATGATGCACCACGATAGCTACAAGACGGAACCAACTCTACCATGGACGAACTTGAGGTTGTTAATATCAGGAGTGAGAAATCTCCGCGACCCTTCTCGATCAGCTCGACTCTGCGCGCAGACGAACGTGCAAAGATAGTAGACCTTCTCAAGGAATATCAACTTGTATTTGCGTGGACATACGAGGAGATGCCTGGCTTGGATGAGAAGCTGGTCACTCACCATCTACACGTAATACCCGGATCCAAACCGGTCAAACAAACCCCGACGAAGTTCAGGTACGATGTGGAAGAACAAATTAAGATAGAGGTTCAAAAACTATCAAGCGTCTGGGTTTCATTAAACCGATTTACCACCCTACTTGGTTAGCCAACATAGTTTCGGTGAAAAAGAAGAACGGCCAGATCAGGTGCTGTGTTGATTTTAGAGATTTGAACAAATGTTGCCCTAAGGATGACTTTCCACTCCCCAACATTGACATGCTGGTAGACGCCACCAGCGGACACGGTATGTTCTCTTTCATGGACGGATACAACGGCTACAATCAAATAAAGATGTACGAACACGATGCAAGTAAGACGGCTTTTCGAACCCCTCTCGGAAACTTTTACTACATTGTAATGCCCTTCGGTCTGAAGAACGCCGGCGCCACATACCAACGCGCTATGACCACCATTTTTCACGACATGATGCACAAGCAAGTCGAAGATTACGTAGATGACATAGTCGTTAAATCAAGAACTCGGATGACCCATGCGGAGATTCTGCGGCAGGTGTTTGAAAGATGTCGCGAGTACAAATTGAAGGTGAACCCATTGAAATGTGCTTTTGGTGTCTCTTCGGGCAAATTCCTAGGTTTCCAGGTGACCGCCGAGGGGATCCAAGTTGACCCAATCAAAAACCAAGCCATCCTCACAATTCCACCTCCCATGCAGATCGTGAAAGAACTCCAGAGTTTCATGGGTAAAATAAACTACATTCACCGCTTTATACCGGGGTTGGCTTAACTCGTTGCTTCGTTTACCCCCTTGCTGAAGAAAGGAGCGAACTTTATCTGGACCGCACTATAACAGGAGGCATTTCGGAAGATTCAGCAAATATTATCTTCCCCAGCCGTCATGAAGTCTCCCGCACAAGGAAAAACATTGCACCTCTACACCGCTTTTAGTGACACTTCCGTTTGAGCTCTCCTCGCCCTCTAGACGACGAAGGGATTGAATATCCCATATACTACTTGGCCGAACTTTAAGAGATGCTTTGAGCTCGAGATATCCCAAAGCGTAAAAGGCATGTTTGGCCCCGATCCACTCCATCAGAAATTCGGACATTACCCGCTTTCTAACAAAGTGGTACTGATATCTAAGTCCGATCCCGTGAAGTTCCTCCTCTCAAAACCGGCCCTGACGGGATGGCCACCTAAATGGCTTCTCCAAATGTCGGAATCCGACATAACATGCGCTTCCCCGAGAGCTATCAAAGGGAAAGCAGTTGTAGACTTGCTAGCAGCGTTCCCGGGAGAGAATGCCACGACACTACACGAGGAACTCCCTGGAGATTTTCCAGAAATTTCTTTCATTCAAGAAGAAACATGGTTACTATTTTTCGACGGCTCCGCCACCCCCAACAACGGTACCGGAGGAAAAGGTGTGGTTCTAGTATCCCCAGCCGGTGAAGTCTTCTCGCACTCCTTCAAGCTAGATTTCCCTTGCACCAACAATTCAGCAGAATATGAAGCCTTCCTCATCGGACTATCATTGGCCAAACAAGCTGGCGCCACACCTTTGGAAATAAGAGGAGATTCTAAATTACTTGTCAACCAGGTGAATGGAGTGTACACACTGAAGGAAGTAACCTTGGCCCCATATAGAGCCGAGGCACATAAACTACTAAATTACTTCGCCGACGCGACCATAACGCATGTTGGGCGCAACGGCAACCAACTCGCTGATTGCCTAGCCGCATTAGCATCGAGACTGCAATTTGAAGGTTCTGAGGAAGCCCTGACTGTAAAGATACGGACCGTAGCTTCGACATGGCTTTCGCAACCCGAAAAGGCCGAGGCCGACGATTGGAGAACACCAATTATCTAGGAGATTAACAGCTCGCTTTCCCAGGGGAGAGTCAGTCTCAAAACTTTACAAAGTTTCTTCATGCTCTAAGGAGTGTTGTACCACCGAAACCCAGACGGATCCTTGTCAAGATGCCTCGGAGAGGAAGAAGCGCAACAACAACTCAAACGCGTTCACAGCGAAGTTTGCGGGCTCACATTGGTGGTAACGCTCTATCGCCGTTTGCAACGCCTTGGCTTCTACTGGCCAGAAATGGAGGCTCAATCTCGGTTACTCCAAGAAACCTGTTCCAATTGTCAAGTGCCGCCGCATCAATTGGAAGTCTTCAACGTTGGCCACACTGGGGACTGGCAAGAACCATATATCAGTTACCTTCGTGACGGCATACTCCACACTAACAAGAAGCACGCGGCCAAGATAAAATAAAGGTCCAAAAGATTCGTATTCCACGAGGGAATCTTATATCGCAAAAGTTTTGGAGGAAGTTTGCTACGGTGTTTGAATGAGGCAGAAATCCCAATCATGCTGAAAGAAATGCACGAAGGCGAACACCAGGGAAAACAAAAACTATTTCTTCAAATATACGAGAAATACTACTGGTTGACCATGGAGGACGATCATTTGTTATTGTTCAAGAGGTGCAAAAATGTCAAATCCACGGAAACCTTATCCATGTACCGTCAACTTCTCTACACTTAATAAGCAGTCCGTGGCCCTTTTTACAGCTGGGGACTCGACATCATTGGAAAGATCAACCCGTCGTCTTCTAAACACCACGAGTACATAATCATGGCAACTAAATATTTCACCAAGTGGGTCGAAGCCATATCTTTACGAGGAACTACTGGAGCCACGATCGCAGCGTTCATCAAGGAACACATCATCTGCCGATTTGGTGTACCTAAACATATCATCACTGACAACGGTACTCCTTTCGCCAACAATCAAGTAGGGGACTTACTTGAAGAGTATGGAATTAAGCAAGTCTTCTCCACTGTGTACTATCCCCAAGGAAACGAACAGACGAAGAGCACTAATAAAACTTTGATCTGAATCATCAGCCGAACAGTGCACGATAATCCTCGGACATGGCACGAACAATTTCCAATGGCGCACTGGGCATACCGGACATCACCAAGAAGTTCCATTGGCACCTCTCCCTACTCCCTCGTCTATGGCACATATGCTATCCTGCCAACGGAGATTAAAATCCCGTCAGCTAGGATTGCCGAAGCAAGCAGAGTCCGATGGAATGAAGTTGAAGCATCGAGCGCCAGGATAGCATAATTGGACACTGTGGGTTCCAGAAGATCAAAGCGGAAGAGCACGCGCAAGCATACAAGAATAGGGTTTCCAGAGCATATAACAAAACTGTGAAACCTCAAGTTTTTCAAGTGGGAGATTTGGTACTGAAGACTGCCAAACACATCCAGCAAGATGCATCCGCACCTAAATTCTCCCCAAAATGGGAAGGGCCTTATATAGTCACGAAAGCATACAACAGTGGGTACTATAAGGTTATTAAAGAAGATGGAGGAAAACTGGAAGCGGTCATCAACGGAAAGTGGCTCAAGGCATACTACGCCTGATCGCCGCCTCGCGCCTTGCCATATCATAAACACAGATAGCCAGGCATTTTTCCTTTTCCAGGCCTCAATTCTCAAGTTTCTTTCTTTTGTTTAAATCAAAGCAAGTCAATAAAATTCTCTTATTCTTTCAAAAAAAAAAAATACATGCTCGAAACCCAAAAAGAAGCCAAACATTTCACAACTACATAACTCAAAAAAGCCCATCCAACAGATTGTAATCCCTCGAAAGCATCATCCTCAACCGGTTTTGATACCTTTCAGTTCTACTCTTCAAGTTACGGGCTGACTCTTCCACCCTCTGCGACTCTATGGCCAGAGCCTTCTCCTCTTCCAAAATAGCCTTTGCAGCAAGGACCACACCAGCAAGAATACCGACCATGTCAACCTTCACAATATCAAGATGATGCCGCAACCAACTCACGTTGAACTCCAGGGATTCACATGTAGACACCAGTTTCTCCCACTTCTGAATAGCTGATTCTGTAACAGCACGGATGGGCGTGTTTTCCATCTCTGCGACCATGGCAAGAGACAATTCACGGTGGAAACCAAGGCAGACGAGCAATGTTGCACCACACTCCTGGTGGCGATGTGGCCGTATCTCATCCATATCTTTGTGTAAAGAGTCACGAATTCCTTTCGCACCAGAAACCCACCAATGTTCCGACAATTGGAAGACAAGCACCCCATACGGTTCCAAACGAGCAACCTGCGTTGGGATACTCATGACAGGAGATTCCCAAATCGGCGTTCTCCAGATCTACAGCGGTTGGCGGGATTGGACTCGAAGAAAGGGGGGGTAACCAAGTCATCCTCATCAATGATGGTGACGCATGCTCCGACGGGATATCTCTGCACACACACAAAAAAAAAATCTCTTTTGTTACTCGTCAGCAAACAAAGAAACAGTAAACAGCAGAGTAGTTGTTGATCAATGAAAGCATACCGGTATAATCTTTTTGACTCGGATGATCCGGGTAGGGGAGTTATCGCAAGAATTAGGCCTCATGCGCTTGATCAAGAATCCTACTGGCTCGAGGATGTTTATTGCTTGACCGACATGATGAAGAGATATGGACTCAACAATAGGAAACCTTTGTTTCAAAACGGGAAAGACGACGCTCCTTCACCGGCATAAATACTGGGGAAACCCTAAAAAAAAAAAAAAGCAAAGGCCGAGTAGACAAAATGTGATTACATCACGGCCGGGAAATCAGCCTCAAACAAAGTCTCTCACCAAAACCCTAATGAAAGGTAAACAAAAGAAACACAAGAATGTAACGCTTTTCAAAGTTTGATGAGGGAGAGGCTTCCTATTCGAGATACGCATAGAAAGAGGCAACTGGGCCCGCCTCACGGTATCAACAATCCGCGGCCGAGCCAAGCCAAGCCGCGGCCTAGTCGAGTCACGCCCGAACCAAGCCGCGCCTGAGCCGAGTCGCGCCCAAGCCAAACCGCGTCCAAGTTGCGCCGAGCCAAGCTGCGCCAAACCTCTTCCAACGCCTCACCGATCCGACCGCTAGCCACGCAATACCCACGGCTCCCATTCCAAGGTGACACATGACCAAACTGAGCTGACACCCTGCATCTTAACCAGCAATCACATCTACTGTTTCATGTCTGGCCAGCGAACGACGCAAGTAGAATTCATTAAAGGCCGCCAACACAAGGATCAAAAATTCTCAGGACACTCTCTAAAAAGGTTAGACGAATTTTCCTAGCCATCTTTCATGACCCGCTGCATTGATTTTGTCCTCGTTTGTCACCATCTTATGCTTACCTCGCAACAATGCTCCTGTTCCAAGCTAGCGGGGGACTTAATGTTGATGGTGGTTTTTAGCTTAGGGATAAAATCGTAAAACCGTACATATGGCATGACTTCACGATGATCAATAGCGCATTTATTGAAACAATCAGCGTATTTACATAAGAATTACCAGGGTACCTTTTTTTTTTATACATGTGTCATGTTCCATGACAAAACCCTTAGTATTAACTGACATCACCTCTGTATACACCTAACCCTAATTCTACCACCGTGCTAATGGAAAACCATGCCAACCATGTCTCCGTGCCAAGGCATTCCAACCATGCCAGCCGCACCACCGTGCCAATGGCAAACCATGCCAGCCACGTCTCTGCGCCAAGGCATGCCAACCATACCAGCCGCACCACCGTGCCAATGGTAAACCATGCCAGCCACGTCTCTGCGCCAAAGCATGCCAGCTGTACCACCATGCCAATGGCAAACCATGGCAGCCACGTCTCTGCACCAAGGCATGCCAACCATGCCAGCCGCACCACCGTGCCAATGGCAAACCATGCCAGCCACGTCTCTGCGCCAAGGCAAGCCAACCATGCCAGCTGCACCACCGTGCCAATGGCAAACCATGCCAGCCACGTCTCTGCGCCAAGGCATGCCAACCATGCCAGCCGCACCACCGTGCCAATGGCAAACCATGCCAGACACGTCTCTGCGCCAAGGCATGCCAACCATGCCAACCGCACCACCGTGCCAATGGCAAACCATGCTAGCCACGTCTCTGCGCCAAGGCATGCCAACCATGCCAGCCGCACCACCGTGCCAATGGCAAACCATGCCAGCCACGTCTACGCGCCAAGGCATGCCAACCATGCCAGCCGCACCACCGTGCCAATGGAAAACCATGCCAGCCACGTCTCCGCGCCAAGGCATGCCAACCATGCCCGCCTCTCCACCATGCCAATGGCAAACCATGCCAACTACTTCTCCATGCCAAAACGAAGGGTTGCAATAATCAACGGCTACCCTTCTCTTCGAGATACAGATTTCGACCATCCAAGTTGGCCACCTAACGCACGGCAACTTGCGGCCCAAGGCCAAACACCACGGTTTGCACCAAACCCTAGTTTTGGCCGCGCATATACCATGCCAGCCTCTCCTTCACGCCATTGGCTGCCAAAACGAAGGGTTGCAACGATCAACAGCCACCCTTCTATCTAAGATGCATATCTTAGCCGCCCAAAGTCACCAGCTGACGCATGGCAACCTGCGACCCAAAGCCAAAACACACGGTTTGCACCTAGACCCTAATTTGGCCGCGCCTACTCTTTGACAAGGCCATGACTCAACGCTGGCTACTACAAACGAAGGGTTACAATAATCAACGAATACCCTTCTCTTTGAGATGCAGATCTCAACCACACAAGTTCGCCACCTGACGCATGGCAACTTGCGGCCCAAAGCCAAAACACACGGTTTGCACCTAAACCCTAATTTGGCCGCGCCTACTCTTTGACAAGGCCATGACTCAACGCTGGCTGCTAAAACGAAGGGGTGAAATAATCAACGGATACCCTTCTCTTTGAGATGCAGATCTCGACCACACAAGTTCGCCACCTGACGCATGGCAACTTGCGGCCCGAAGCCAAAATACACGGCTTGCAGCTAAACCCTAATTTGGCCGCGCCTACTCTATGACAAAGCCATGCTCAACGCTGGCTGCTAAAACGAAGGGTTACAATAATCAACGGCTACCCTTCTCTTTGAGATGCAGATCTCGACCACACAAGTTCTCCACCTGACGCATGGCAACTTGCGGCCCAAAGCCAAAACACACGGTTTTCACCTAAACCCTAATTTGGTCGCGCCCACTCTATGGCAAAGCCATGCTCAACGTTGGCTGTTAAAACGGAGGGTTGCAATAATCAACGGCTATCCTTCCCTCTGAGATGCGGATCTCGACCGTTCAAGTTCGCCACGTAACTTACGTCCCAAAGCCAAAACATCACGGTTTGCATCTAAACCCCAAATTTGGCCGCGCCTATTCTTTGGAAAAGCCATGTCGACTCTACCATGGCCACTGGCATGCCACCATGCCACACATAACACCTTGCTACACGTTTTCCCATGAAAACACTCGAGACATCTAACACATGTCACAAACTGGTGGATGCTCATAAAGGGTATTGGTTTGGCGCTTTACAGCATGCGGCGTACACTATGTCCGTTACATGAAAGTGTCATAAGAATGAGTCGGTTAGTAAATACAATGAATAATGGTGAAACGCTCCTTTCATTATGGAACATCAATTCCAGGCGTTACCCATTTATCACCTCCTTCCACTTTACTCAGCCGTTTCTATTTTCTACGAGACCAGAGTACGTTATGTTACGACTTGTATAAATAGGTCTTACCTATTTCCACCAAAAACAAGTTTTGGTCAGGAGAATACAACACTCAGAAATCACTTGCTAGCTTTCCCATCTGTTAGCTTTCACTTTCTGATACAAGTCAAATAACTACTCTTCCAGAATCAACTATTCTGGTCTCAACACTTTGTTCGCTTCCCTCCCTAAAACCAACCCTTCTCCTTCACTTTGTGACCGAAGCAAGTCTGTAATTGCCATTACTTGGTTTAGGCCGGATTTGTACAGATTGATCTCTCAAATCTAAAGTACTCCCTTGCAGTACATTGTTTAGGGTTTAGACTCAGTTTCTCACCCACTCACGCGAAAGTACCGAAATCAGCAGAAACTGGGAACAAAGGTCTTACTGAAACTCTTGATGAAATGTCTGACAACTATGATTCTAATGAAGACGAAAAATCAAGTGTTGCACTTCTTTGTGAAAATATTGATTTTGATTATTGTAGCAATACATACATCAATCTTGATATTCTTTCAGAAGAAAACTCAACCAATCTGGAAGATAAAACCCGAGTTTTCTTTCACTCCCCTGTTTGAGTTCAAGTTCATGTTGCGGCCAATTTCTTTGATTCAAGGATCAATCAATTTCAAACAACAACCAAAGGTTGGATTTCCCAATTGATCGATTCAACGCACAACCCGTGATATTTCAATTATATAACAAAATATAACCCGGAAAAGAAAGAACACAGACACCAGAAGTTTTGTTAACGAGGAAACTGCAAATGCAGAAAAACCCCGGGACCTAGTACAGATTGAACATACACTGTATTAAGCCGCTATAAACACTAGCCTACTGATAGGTGTAGAATACACCATATTTAATATCTAGTATTTATGCTTTCTTTGCGAGTTTTCTTGTAATTTATGTATCTTATGTTTACTTTTGAGTTTATTAGGTGCAATGGAGTCATTTGGAGCAAAAAGAAGTGAAAATAGCTACAAACGTGAAGTCACAAGTGAAGAAGGGCCAAAGACCCAGTGGAACTCGTTCAAATGGAGGATTTATAGTCATCATTATGTAGAGGACAGGAAGACGAAGTCAATGGCGAAAGAACGGAGTCATTCTGAGTTCTTATGAAGAAGTTACGAGCAAAACAAGAACTTGGAAGATTAAAGGGCAAAATGGTCATTTTCTAGGTCAAGTGCTAATGGCACCCTACTGTGCATTAAGGGGCAGTCATCATGTTAAGGGGTGGACTGTTACAAAGGAACTACTAAAGGTAGTCAACTCAATTACTAAGGGGATGCCAATGATTTAAATAGTGTTAACGACACCAGCCATTTTACTAGGGGCACCTTGGTCTTCAGAAGAACTCGACGGAGGTTTGGTTTCTGTGAACCATTGTTGCAGAAGATGGAGATTAAAAAGATGAACAGGCAATGGAGATATTGCTGCTCGAGCTGTGAGCAGAGGTGATTGATAGAGCTGTGATACGATGGTGGCTGGTAATGGAGATGGGTTTAGAGTTTCTTGAGAGACCGAGTTGTACAGGGAATAGTAATGGCTGCTTCCATTGAAGTTTAACATGGACCGAGGGTTGCTGTTGTGAGTATGAGAAGAGTTTTCGAGTATTCTGGGACCGACCAAAAACAACAAGAAGTGGAAGTGATGGTGAACACAGAGAAGTCGTGAAAATGCCAATGACATGATCGATACTGATGTGATGATGGACTACTGACTTTTATCGAGTTTGAATGAGTGTTTGTGAAACAGTTAGAAGACTTGGGTCATGATTAGAATGAAGTTTAACAGCTCGGTGGTGTTGCTGCCATTATCATGGGTTGAAGTTTGATCGTGAACGATGGTTTGCTGCCATTATTGGCAGTTACGGAGTTGGCCGTAGTGATGATGTTCGATAATGAAGGTGCTGCCATGGAGCTGGATATGAGGAGTTTGGGTGTTGCTGATCAGTATCGATGGAAAAGAACTCAAGCTCGGCGGTGATGATGGTCTGTGTATGATTGCAGGGACTTTTAGGAGCTAGAGGTTTTGTTGGTTGCTATCGTGATGAAGTTTAGGTTCAGGGAGTCTTGCCGAGACTGTGGAGACTGCATGATGGCATCGGTGATGGAATGGAGTCGAGTGACTGAGATGGAGGATTGCTGGTGATCGAATGGAGCTCGAGAAGGACATTTTAATGAGTTGATGTTGCTGCCAACCATGGCAGTGAGGATTATCGTGGAGATGGTTAGCTACTGGCGATGGCAGAGATGGAGAGCTCGACAGTGATGTTGCTATGCTCGGGTAGGACTTCAGGGACGGAGTTTGACAGGGAATGGAGAATAGGAGTTTGGAGCTGTGGTTATCGAACAGATAGAGGTTGTGTCGTTTCTGCCATGGATGATGTTTAAGAGGAAGAAGCTGAGCACAGATGAGTGATGGCAGTAATGATTGGTGATCGAGTTCGAGATGCTGTGCGGGAAGTTAATGAAGTCGAGAGAAAGATGGAGCTGAGAAGTGATCGAGTTCTACAGAACCCAGGAAAAATATTTCTCTCGGCGACCATATCCGCGAGTTCCTGAGAGAAATTTGGGAAGCGTAAGAAAAATGCCTTGTCAGTTCCAATGGACTGACAGGCTAATGTTATAACGGGCTGGTTTTCTCCAGTTTTGACGTAAGCCCATTTGGTTCTCTTAATTCTTTTCCGGCCAAGCCTTGGACGTGTGAATTTGGCCGTGGCTTATTTTGGAAATTCTGATTTTGCACAGGGTGTGATGCACGGGACACAATTCTTAAGGAGGTGCACTTTCCTATTTTTACTAGGTTTCCTAGTTTCTTCAAGAAGAGGTTACAAAACTCTATATATAGGGAAGCTTAGATAGAATTTGGAGGATCTTTTGCCTCTATTTTGTTTTCTAGGGTTTAGAACCATGAAGTCTTTTCTCTTTCTTCTTGTTATGAACTCCATGAATATGAGCTAGAGTTTTCTTTTGGTTATGGATTAGTTGGATTTCCAAACATGAATTTTTGTTCAATAAATTAGTTTTCTCTCATATTATCGTTTATGATTCACCATTAATATTGTTACATGATTTGAATGCTTGTTTAGTCGAGTCGCGAATCGATTGAGTTTGCTTTCATCTTTATTGCTAGATTAGGGTTATTATACGCAAAAGTGATAATTCCTGATTACAAGTAGCATAATTGTGATTGTTGCTTGTAGTGATACATCCTAGTAGTTACATGTGAGTCATAACCTTTGTTAAATCGGATTAGTGCTTCTACACGTTCGATTGCTTTGATTGGCCTGATTTCATAGAACCTAATGCATCTAGGGAATTAAACTTGATTAGTGCTTTTACACGTTAGGTTGTTCCTTTAGATAGAATTCATATTCGCATCTTTTAATGTGTTTGTTGATGACAAGAGGAGATTAACGGGATATTCTTGCGATCAAGGTATTCTAGGGCCTTTGATAAAAGTTGAGATTAAAATATCAATTCTAATTATTGTGTTGAAAACATGTTTGTGAATGAAAACGAAATCCATGACCAATACTTTCTCATCCTTGATTTGCGTGTTTACTTTTTATTGTTTGCTTTTATTTAGTTTATTATATAAAAATCACAAAACCCCCGGTGTTATTTATAGGAAACCGAGACATATTGACAACCAAGACCTCTCTGTGGGAACGATCCTTTCTTGCCCTGGCTTCATTATATATTTTGAGTAGTAAGAAAGTGTAATTTATATTTGTGTCGGCTGACAACCGATCACCTACTACAAACTAACTTCGGTCTGGACTGTAGTTGAACCCCAATCAATATCACACTGATCCAAGGTACAGTTGCGCTCCTTACTTCTCTGATCCCAGCAGGATACTACGCACTTGATTCCCTTAGCTTATCTCACCCACAACTAAGATTTGCTACAACCCAAAGTCGAAGACTTTAATAAACAAATCTGTGTCACACAGAAAAGTCTACGGTAATAGATAAATCTGTCTCCCACAGAAATACCTACGAGTTTTTATTCCGTCTTTTGATAAATCAAGGTGAACAAGAACCAATTGATAATCCGGACTTATATTCCCGAACAACAACCTAGAATTATAAATCACCTCACAATAATCTTATTCGACTAGCGAAATAAGATATTGCGGAATCACAGACGATGAGACGAAGATGTTTGTGACTTCTTTTAATCTTGCCTATCGTAGAAATCAATCTCAAGCCAATCTTACGATTGTACTTAGTAAAATAGAAATAACAAGATCAGATCACGTAACTACAAAGAAAATAGTTGGGTCTGGCTTCACAATCCCAATGAAGTCTTCAAGTCCTTAACCTACAGGGTCTCGTTAGAAACGTAAGGTCAAAGGAGCATCGACTCTAGATTATATAACTAGTATCACACAAGAGGTGTGGGGATTAGATTTCCCAGTTGCTAGAGTTCTCCTTTATAGTCTTTCAAATCAGGGTTTGCAATCTAAGTTACCTTGGTAACAAAGCATTCAATATTCACCGTTAGATGAAAACCTGATTAGATTCAAGCTAATATCTTTCAACTGTTAGATCGAAACTTAGCTTGTTACACACAAATGAAATGCACGTTATTTATGTTTTTGTAACCGTACCCAAACATGTACACTTAGTTGGTTCAACAGTAGTTAACCAAATGGTTATCCATATGAGCACTTTCATATCAACCATATTCTTCTTTACCATAACTAGTTCAAATGACTCAAATGAACTAGTTAGAGAGTTGTTTAATTGCTTAGATCTTATAGAAATATACAAGACACAATCGAAGCAAAAATGATTTGATTCATTCGAATCGATTCATGAATTTTATAGCCACGGTTTGCAATTATGCATTCCTTAGTTTATATAAGTTTAAGTTCATGAATAATCGTTTTTAGAAAATAACCAACTTAAGTACGCATACTTGTACGCAGACTTAAGTACCCGGAATAAGTTAATTTGTTTTCAGTTCACAAACTCCAGCAAATTTTCACGGGACGTGAACTTCCGATGGTGCGCGTACTGGTACGCGGACTTTAGTTCCAGTTTTCCTGAGCAGCAAAGTACGCATACTTTGGTTCAAGAAATATGGACTTACACACGTATGAGTTATCACACGATGTTTATATCCAACACTGGTTATATATTCTAAGCTCTCATTTCAATCATTGAAACATTCTTAGAGCACGTTATATAGTTGTTGTTCACAAACCATTTTTCGCCAAAGAAATTTTCAAGTAATTGAAACTTAATATGACTTTCGTCACTAGTAAAGATGAACATGGCCAAAGCGAAAGCTTACCAACACATATTTCGAGAAATAGATAAGCGAGATAAACTCAGCTCGAAATAGCAAATGTGTATAATTAAAGTCTATATAGCAATACGACTTTTGTCTCAAGATAGGAAATAGAGTAGATAGACTTTTGAGTGATAGATAAGTTCAAGTTTCCACATACCTTTTAGTCGATGAAGTTCCACCAGTTCCTTGAGTAGTTCTTCGTCTTTGTATGATGATCGCCATGGAGTCTATAGCTCAACTACACTTTCTATCCTAGTGTTGATGGTGGATTTTCGTTTAAGGTTAAGTTTGTAAAAAAACCAGAAAAATCATGCGCTGACATCTTGTAAAAGATAAAGCCATTTATAAGTGTTGGATACTCCTCACTTAATTCACCAAGAATGGAGCATGTAGCAACAATCCCATTCGGTGAATACATAAAATTCCTCCAGGATGGAGCATGTAGCAACAATCCCTTCCTGTGAATTTCATATCAGCCTTGTATTTCCAGTACTCATTATCAGTGTGGCATGACGACTGAGTGTTACTCTTATAGAGTAACACGAACCTCCAAGCATTATAATGAATCATTATCAGTGTGGCATGACGACAGAGTGTTACTCTTATAGAGTAACACGAACCTCCAAGCACTATAATGAAACCATGTACGAAATACCCGTACAGGCTGACTCTCGGTGTGTTATACTAGCCCGAGCCCTCTCGGTGTGTTATACTAGCCCGATTGAGCCCTCTCGGTGTGTTATACTAGCCCGATTGAGCATCCCAAGACCGATCAGATCGGGATAGGATATGATTTGATCGCAGTCATCCAACTCCATAAGCATGATTGGATGACCCAAGATCAATTCCATCACCCCAAGCATGGTATGGAATACCCACGACCGACCCCGCATGGTCGGCCATTGGCCTTTGCTTGCCAAAAGACGTTCATACCAAGCATTATGGACGGAAAACCCTAAATAAGGGTTTGCGGCATATTACATGTGTCGCAAAACAATCTCAACCATCCATCTTCGCAGGTATAGATGGAGGGTGTAGATGTAGATTCAAAGGGCCCCAGAGCATGTCAACACGATCACCGTGGCCTCCGCCTACACGCTTGACCGATTGGTCAAGACCAACAATGTTTGGCCGTGACAAAATCATCACCCAAACAAGGAGTGGCGCACGGCTTTTGAAAACCAAAATTAGGGTTTCAAATCATCACGCGCGTCCATCTTCTCCGGCATGAATGGAGGGTCACAGATTAGATTAAGCAAGGGCCTGGCCATACCAAAGATGACCACCGTGGGCTCATCTACCTCCTCATGCGAACGACCAAGGCATCCCATGCCCGGCTAATCCAAAACGCCCGCCCAAACATGCGTGGTTACACTTCCCAAATTGCAACCGATCTCGACCACTCAACTTCACCGGGATGATTTGAATGGCTTAGATCACGTTTTCATGGGATAGTCAGGTATAGGCATGATCACCAGCCTGCCATCTTCCCGTCAAACCCATCGACCAAGACCGACCAAGATGTGTCGTCTTGAAACGCGTGCCGAACTAGGGATCTCGCGCCGGTTTCCAACTCCTTTGCGGCAAGGATTTCTCGCCGCAAACCGATCTCAACCACTCTCTTTGCCGGTCAAATTGAGTGGCCTAGATCGCACCTTCATGGGACTGTAAGACATGGACGTGTACACTAGCACGCCATCTACATACACGTCCGGTCGGTCCTCTCCAAATTCTTCCATTACTTGGTTTCGACCAAGCTGAAGAGTCATGTTTGCGCTCCTCTTCAAAAACCCTAATATTCATTAACGGCCGCAGATGAGTGTCTCAAAGATCATCTCATCCGTCCAACTTCACCACTTGGTTATACAACCTCGGTCAGAGTTATTTGTTAGTGAGGCGTCATTACCCATTACTTTACCACACCATAACGCAAAGCACTCGCATAAAATACACATGATACTTCACAAGTATCGACTTTCTCGAATAACACAGCTTATTCAATTCAAGATTACATGCTATCTTTCGTGGATCCACGATCCACACATTCCAGACATCAATCATGTCACAAATCGGGGGATACATATCGGGGTATTGGTCTGGCGGTTTATACAGCGTGCGGCGGCAACGCGCGCCATCACAAGAACGTGTCGGGAAGTCATGGACGGTTAGAGATGAACAGGAGAAGTGGGCAAGACTGGTCGACGCACAACTCCACTACTCCATCACTCCACTTCCTCCACTTCCCACGAGAGACGTGAATGTGGCTCAATGACTTGTATAAATAGGTTCTCCGCCCTATTTCAAACAACAACACAAGTTCAGACGAGACAGAAAATCAAGTGTTAATACAAAAATCGTATTCAAACACCCAGAGCCTGCTTGCATCAACCGCAAGCCTCGCTCATCTTTCGTACAAGTCATAAGCAAGCCAACACCTTCACAATCTCAACACCTTCTCCGCTTCCCTCCCTAAGATCAACCCCATCTCCTTCACTTTGTGACCGAAACAAGTCCGGAACGGCCATTTCTTGGTTTAGGCCGGACTTGCATGCATTGATCTCTCGAATCTACAAGCACTCACCGCGCAGTGCATTTGTTTAAAGGTTTAAATTCACTCCTCATCCACACCCCAAATTACCAAATTATACAGGAGTAGTTTTCACCCATAAACAATTGGCGACCACAGTGGGAGGTTGATCTATCGTTTGCAAAAAATTGAATTTTCAATTCTTCGATTTTTGGCTCACGATGCATCCTCATCAGGAAACCACAGGCGGTTCAGATACCATGGGAAGTGTAGATAGAACGCTGGAGGATGTCTTGGCAAATCAAGCTGGTATCACCAGAAGATAGAGCGAGACATTTCGCCTTTTGAATGACATAGCAAAGACAATTACAAGAAGGATCGGCAGGCATCTACTCAAGCAAAGTGCAAGAAATGTCGAATCCTTAGTCGAGTCACACCTTTACCGGTGGAGAGGCAAAAAGAGCGCGTAACCGCAGTGACTCAGAAAGATGAACAACATGGTCCAGTCAACAATGGAGAACCGAGGCAACTCCACAGAGGGAGAGGACTTGTCAGGAGTACTACAACGTCTACCGAATAAAGAAATGGAGCCCGCAGCCTTACGGATCCCCTCATTTGGAAGATTTATATCTCAAGACCCTTGTCGAAGCCGTGAAGAAATGCTTGAGGAAGGAGAGATCAATCAAGGAACATGTGAGTACAGAGGATGGGAACGTTCAATTCGATCACTCAGCAGTGATATTACAACACCTCCCATCACCAGAGCCAGAGCAGCCTGCAAGTCCCGGCATCTCATCATGTAACACCTCCGTAGTCACCAGAGCAACAACTTACACTCCTTCATCGTGGATGAGGAACCGGAGGGGCGAGAGGAGGACCATCTCCCATTACCATTGCAGACTTGATGGAAAGCAGGAAGTTTTTGTCAAGACTCAAACGGATATGGCCGTAACTCGGAAAGAGGTACTCACTTTTCTTAAGACATTAACAGATCGATTTCCACATGACCCGCAGCAGCCCTCGGAGCCAACAAGGAATGAATTCAACGCATCGGAGAAGGTACTTCAATGGCACGAACCTACATGGACTCGATCAAAGAAGCGACATCGATATGAGCGGTCATGTCGTGGAGGCTCCTACACTGGGACCGATCCTCACAACGATCTTCCTCAAGTCAATAGTTTCACTATGAACCAGAGGCCGGTGGATCGGGAAGCGGTTTCTCTAGTGGAAAGTTTATGCAAACTTTCACACCTCTCGGAATCAGCGCGCGGAGACGTTTTGATGCAATCAACCAGAGGAAGGTCACGACCGTGACCTACATGTCACCGCACGCATCAAGGATTCAGAGTTCAAGACGCCCCTTATCTACACAGGAGCGTCTTCGAATGTAATTACTATCAAGACTCTCAGACATCCAAGGTTCTCCCGTGCAAGGTCGTACGGAATCCTACCACGGTGACGGACTTCAAGGGAAACCAAACCAAAGACATACGGGAGGAGCTCCACTGAAAGAATCAAATAAGTTCGTTGCATCCCACTCCCCACGTGGGCGTCAATTCAGAAGAAGACCGCTTGCATCATTGAGAGCTAAAACCCACAATGCATCTTTGCCGACGAAGCATTCTTCTCCATCTCGTAAAGCCACGACCCACGTTCACACGAAGAGGGAACGCACGTTTGTGGCGAGTCGTGACCGAGAAAGGGAAAACGGTATACCGATATCGCCATTATCAATTAGCGGGGATACCGCTACCCAGCCTCTCCACCCAATGGAATGCTACGACAAAGAACGAACCACAACAACAATTGCTAGATGCTCCACAACAGCTGCAAGAGGGCACCAACTCCACAATCGATGAGATTGAAATCGTTGAGGAATCTCCTAGGTCTATCTCCATCACCAACCTTGTGTACAGATAAACGCACGAAGCTCGTGGAACTTCTCAAAGAGTATCAGGACATGTTCGCTTGGAGATATGAAGAAATGCCGGATTTAGATGAAAATTGGTCATCCATCATCTACATGTCATACCTGGATCCAAGTCGGTTAAACAGTTGCAGTTCAGACACGAGGAAAATGGATAGATCAGGTGCTGCATAATCTTCAGAAACTTGAACAGGTGCTGCAAAAAAAAAAAAAAAAACAATCCTCCTCTACCTGACATCGACATGTTAGTAGATGCAAACATCGGACACAAAGATGTTCTCCTCCATGGATGGATGCGGCGGCTACAACCAGATGATGAGAATGTACGAGCATGATGCAAGTAAGATATCTTTTCGAACTCCTCTCGGAAAATTTTATTATACCATACCGCCATTTGGTTTAAGGAATACCGGTGCAACGTATCAACGCTCTATGACGGTAATCTTCCACTGGAGCCGATACCTCAAGGGAGCGCCTCAAGAAGATAACGAACCACACTTGGGGATCGAGGCTCGCATGAAGTTCCTTCACCGTCAGTCAAGGAATTCTTCAACATGAGAGATGTGGTCAGTCAAGAAACATGGAATTCGCAAGGGTAAATTGAATCGAAGAAGGAAACACTTCAACACTCCCTCTAGCGTAAGCCGCTTCAATGGTCTATTCAAGAGCCGCCTCAATGCTCTCTCCGGACCCCTTTTCGCTTCATAATCCTACTTCAACACTCTCTCCATGATCCACCTCAACGTTCGCACGAAGCCACTTTAACATCCTCTCAAGTCGTTTCAACACTCAAGCTACATCAACAATCTGCGCTCCGGTCAAGTTATCTTTGATGTACTCATTGCTCAACATACGTCTCATCCATCCTTCATGAGGACCCAATGAGCATGAAAAACCCCGAAGTCGATAGGAGGAGGGATATTCTGTGGAACGGATATTTTCATATAGTTGGAAGGGCGCGGTGAACAACTCATCATCAATGTTCGGCATATCCTTGAAGCCGCCAACACTTCCCGACTTGGTACCAAAGATTATCTCCGTAAGACATCTCAACGGGGATTCTTTTCTTCCACAATGAAATAAAAGGCAGGAGTTAGAACTTGTATGAAAGCACATGAGAGATGTAGTCACACACGGCAAGACACAACTCACATCGGAGTACACAAAACCGGCCCGGCTCAAATTCAGACGGATTTCAAGACTGGTATTAGTTTTCAAGTCCGGTGCAAGTTTCAGTCTGGTATTGATTTCAAGTCAGGTGCAAGTTTCAGTCTGGTATTGATTTCAAGTCAGGTGCAAGTTTCAGTCTGGTATTGATTTCAAGTCAAGTGCAAGTTACAAGTCCGGTATTGCTCAAGCTTCAAGTCCGGTATTGATCAAGTGACGAGTCCCAGATTATCACTCAAGTTTCAAGTCCGGTATTGCTTAATATTCAAGTCCGGTATTGATCAAGTCAAGTCCGGTATTGCTCAAGTTTCAAGACCGGTGTTGGTCAAGGGCATGAGGTGGTATAAAGTTGACATTCGATCGAGCATACACGATATGGGACCCACGTTCAATCAAGCATATATGGCGGGACCACATTTATTTGCACAACACGGTTCTCTCATGTCATGGGAATCATGTTTACGAAATTCAAGCCCACGTTCGATCAAGCAGGCGCAGTAGCCCCACCAACGAAGCAGGCACAGCAGTCCATCGATTAGGCACAACCCCACGATCGAGCGGAGCAAGCACGAGGGCCCTCGACCGGAGGACATAGAAAGGTCGATCAAGCAGTGCAAGACCGACATCATACTAGGGGAACGCTCTCCTATATGCCTTTTAAACGTAACATACTCCAAGGACAGGATAACCCGTCTCTCCCGGTAACATCTAACTTTGCCTTATAAGTTTTATCTTTAATGTCACCATCTCATGCCTACCACACAATAGTGTAACCATTATGTGCTAGGCGGGGGGACTTAATGTTGATGGTGGATTTTCGTTTAAGGTTAAGTTTGTAAAAAAACCATAAAAATCATGCGCTGACATCTTGTAAAAGATAAAGCCATTTATAAGTGTTGGATACTCCCTCACTTAATTCACCAAGAATGGAGCATGTAGCAACAATCCCATTCTATGAATACATGAAATTCCTCCAGGATGGAGCATGTAGCAACAATCCCTTCCTGTGAATTTCATATCAGCCTTGTATTTCCGTACTCATTATCGGTGTGGCATGACGATCGAGTGTTACTCTTATAGAGTAACACGAACCTCCAAGCATTATAATGAATCATTATCGGTGTGGCATGACGACCGAGTGTTACTCTTATAGAGTAACACGAACCTCCAAGCACTATAATGAAACCATGTACGAAATACCCGTACACAGCCGACTCTCGGTGTGTTATACTAGCCCGAGCCCTCTCGGTGTGTTATACTAGCCCGATTGAGCCCTCTCGGTGTGTTATACTAGCCCGATTGAGCATCCAGCACCGATCGTATCGGATCCGGATATGATTCGATCGCAGATCATCCAACTCCATAAGCATGATTGGATGACCCCGCATCAATTCCATCACCCCAAGCATGGTATGGAATACCCACGGCCGACCCCGCATGGTCGGCCATTGGCCTTTGCTTGCCAAAAGACGTTCATACCAAGCATTATGGACGGAAAACCCTAAATAAGGGTTTGCGGCATATTACATGTGTCGCAAAACAATCTCAACCATCCATCTTCGCAGTATAGATGGAGGGTGTAGATGTAGATTCAAAGGGCCCAGAGCATGTCAACACGATCACCGTGGGCCCGCCTACACGCTTGACCAATCGGTCAAGACCAACAATGTTTGGCCGTGACAAAATCATCACCCAAACAAGGAGTGGCGCACGGCTTTTGAAAACCAAAATTAGGGTTTCAAATCATCACGCGCGTCCATCTTCTCCGGCATGAATGGAGGGTCACAGATTAGATTAAGCAAGGGCCGGTCATACCAGCATGACCACCGTGGGCTCATCTACCTCCTCATGCGAACGGCCAAGGCATCCCATGCCCGGCTAATCCAAAACGCCCGCCCAAACATGCGTGGTTACACTTCCCAAATTGCAACCGATCTCGACCACTCAACTTCACCTAGGATGATTTGAATGGCTTAGATCACGTTTTCATGGGATAGTCGGTATAGGCATGATCACCACCTGCCATCTTCCCGTCAAACCCATCGACCAAGACCGACCAAGATGTGTCGTCTTGAAACGCTGCCCGAACTAGGGATATCGCGCCGGTTTCCAACTCCTTTGCGGCAAGGATTTTCGCTGTAAAACCGATCTCAACCACTCCTCTTTGCTGGTCAAATTGAGTGGCCTAGATCGCACCTTCATGGGACGGTAAGACATGGACGTGTACACCAAAGACGCCATCTACATACACGTCCGGTCGGTCCTCTCCAAATTCTTCCATTACTTGGTTTCGACCAAGCTGAAGAGTCATGTTTGCGCTCCTCTTCAAAAACCCTAATATTCATTAACGGTCGCAGATGAGTGTCTCAAAGATCATCTCATCCGTCCAACTTCACCACTTGGTTATACAACCCTGGTCGGGAGTTATTTGGTTAGTGAGGCGTCATTACCCATCACTTTACCACATCATAACGCAAAGACTGCATAAAATACACATGATACTTCACAAGTATCGACTTTCCGAATAACACAGTTATTCAATTCAAAGATTACATGCTATCTTTCGTGGATCCACGATCCACACATTCCAGACATCAATCATGTCATAAATCGGGGATACATACTTTGGGGTATTGGTCGGCGGTTTACGGCGTGCGGCGTGCAACGCAACGCGCCATCACAAGAACGTGTCGGGAAGTCATGGACGGTTAGAGATGAACAGGAGAAGTGGGCAAGACCGGTCGACGCACAACTCCACTACTCCATCACTCCACTTCCTCCACTTCCCACGAGAGACATGAATGAGGCTCAATGACTTGTATAAATAGGTTCTCCGCCCTATTTCAAACAACAACACAAGTTCAGACGAGAAAGAAAATCAAGTGTTAATACAAAAATCGTATTCAAACACCCAGAGCCTGCTTGCATCAACCGAAAGCCTGCTCATCTTTCTGTTACAAGTCATAAGCAAGCCAACACCTTCACAATCTCAACACCTTCTTCGCTTCCCTCCCTAAGATCAACCCCATCTCCTTCACTTTGTGACCGAAACAAGTCCTGGAACGGCCATTTCTTGGTTTAGGCCGGACTTGCACAGATTGATCTCTCGAATCTACAAGAACTCACCGCGCAGTGCATTTGTTTAAAGGTTTAAATTCACTCCTCATCCACACCCCAAATTACCAAATTCTACAGGAGTAGTTTTCACCCATAAACACCTAGTATGAGACTTAGCTATAAGTAGACTAGAAATCAATACTTATAATTTTGATCACTAACATTGACAAACATGCTTGAGATAGCAACGCATGCGAGTTCGACCAAGCAGTGCTCTAACAGGTTCAACTACAATCCAGACCGAAGTTAGTTTGTAGTAGGCTAGTGTCTGTAGTGGCTTAATACGGTGTGTGTTCAATCTGGACTAGGTCCTGGGGTTTTTCTGCATTTGTGGTTTCCTCGTTAACAAAACTTCTGGTGTCTGTGTAATTTCTTTTCTGCATTATATTTTGTTATATAATTGAAATATCACATGTTGTGCGTTGAATCGATCAATTGGTAAATCCAACCTTTGGTTGTTGATTGAAATTAATTGATCCTTGAACATTGGTCTTTGGTACTGTTCAAGTTAATTTCTATTGTATTCAATTAGACTCGCAGATTGCTATTTGCTTGAGTAAGTATTGAATCGAGAAATTGAGATATAACTCTTTAATATACTTTTTATTAAGATTGAGTCTGACTGTCTAGTTGATTCTGTTAAAAGTATATTGGAGTTAGTCCATACATATTGCTAAGCGAAATATTGGGTGAGGTTGTTGTACCCCCACTTTTTCACATTCAACGGGTAAAAGATATTGGAGAGTCATTCTTTGATAGAGTTGCAGAAAGGTATGAAGAAATAGACAAAGTCTAAGTTTTTTTTTCTTAAGATATCTTGTTATTAGATTTCACTTGTTTTTGCTTTTGTTATCTAGGAATATTATTTTAAGGATTTTAATTTTGAGAGGGATCTTAGGGTTTGGTATAGCAAAGATTGTGATTACACATAGCTATTTCCAACGTTTTTCATCTTGCATGTTTTTAGATTTATTTATTTAAATTCTGGAGTCATTGGAAGATGAACTTGCAGTTTATAATCATTATTGGTTTAATTATTGCAAAATTCTTATGAAATATTTGTGCTTTTACCTTTTTCAACGTTTTTTAAAGAAAATAATGATATATGGAATTTATATGGTTAATTACAGGTTCTATTAGTGCATATAAATGTTCTTTCACGAAAATAAATGAATCTAAGAGTTGTCAATTGTTTTTTTTGCCAATGACCATATAAGTTATATCCCTTTATTTTAAACTCATTATTTTCTCATCTTTATTTTGCCTCAACAACGGGGTCGATATTATATTGATATCAAACATATAAAATGTCCGCCACGTCGTTACCCACCTTTATTTTGCCTATTCAAATAGCTCTAAATATACAAGGATTCATACCTACACTTGTACTTTTTCTTATAGAGAGCATTATATAAAGGGAGCAAAAACCCTAGACATTTTCCCAGCCACCTCCATTATATAACTTAATCTCACTGATTAATCTAATTTTCCTTCAAAAACCTAATCTTATTCAATTTTTCCTAATTTTAAGACCTAACCTATATTATATAATCGTCATGATGCGAACAGTTTCAGTCCCCTTTCCTTTTTCTCAATCTTTCTAAAAAAAAAAATCGTCTTCCAATGCCGTCATGAACGAAGAAGGGAATTCGAAGGAAACTGAAGCTCATGGTAGTGAACATGCAGGTGAAGATATGAGGCTTCTTAGATCTACTATAATGAACCTGCGAGGATAAGTCTCAGAGAAAGTCATAAGACCATAAAACAATTTCAGCACTGTGTGAAAGATTCTGCAAATATTTTTATCAACTTTGTTGGTGATGCAAGATTCATATTTTCGAGATATGATGTTTTGAATCCTTTCAAATCAACATTTAGTGCTTTTTTTTTTATAAGGGAGGAAACCCAATTCCGAGAACAACTACGAAACGTGTTGGTATAACATACGCTACATTCCTTCAAAAATGAAAGTTTGTGTAAATTTTCATTGTTTAAGGGGATTGTTACTTATTGAATGAGATGGTTTTTCCAATACCTTTGGATTATGTTAAACTTTGCTTTCTTCATTTCATGTATGTTTCATGTAATCAATGGTTGTACTTGGCTGTTTTGCATACATGCCATGAGTCAGATACATGATGAGCCAACCCCATATCAGACAATAGTAAGAGCAAAATACAACCATGTGAAATGCTATTCAGAAACACAAAGAAACACTTCATGTGGACAATACAACATCAACAAACCGGAAATGACACATGTCCTGGCTACTGTCCTTATCCTATAACCGAGTCAGACCTATTCCTTCAAAAAATGAAAGTTTGTGTAAAATTTCTTAGTTATGTTTATCTTTTGTTTGTGGGTGTTTTAGGGTTACATGTTTTAGAACTATATGAGCATGATTCTTGTTTATTTTTGGCTTTAGAATTCACAGATCTTTATTACAAACTTCTTCGGATTAAACAACGATTTTGAGACCTATATAGATTGATTTATCTAGGTGTGTTGGGTTTCATGTGTAGAATTGTATGAGCCATATTTTTGTTTCATTTATGGTTTTAGGGTCTTTGAAACTATTTTGTACTTAATCTTCTGGCCCTTTATCTTATAAATTTCTAATGTTTTCCTTTAACATTCTCATTATATTATTTTCAACAAGCTTTGGATCTCTTGCATATAAAGTAATACGTCATTCAGATTTGGATAAGAAGTAGTGTGCTTTGGATATTGGAGAGACTTTATAATAGTATTCAGTAAGTAAATTTGTATCAATATATGAAAAGGGTATATGCTATAGATTTTCGAGATAAATGTCGTTTGTAGTTGAAATAAAGATGGACGATACAAGTTTTAGAGATAGCATACAAACTCAATGTAATTACTTTCTTTAGAGAAACGCAGGTGTGACAAATTTTCAATTGCTTAAATAGTGATACTTTTGCAGTTTCATTTTAGTATTATAACAAGTCCATGATGCATGTATAATGCCATGCTATTTCAACACTTTGTCCTATAATAATATTGCATGCCATAAATGGAAATTAGATAAGATGAAAAAAAAGATTTCATTAGCTTCTCCAAGAAAAATAATAATAATTAGCCATGAGAGTATGAAAGAATTTATCTTGAATATATAAATTTTGTACAAGTATTGAAGAATGTTGTTAATCCACTATGAACACTAATGGAACTTTCTTATTATATGGACTGGTTGTTAATAAGAATTTCAGAATATTACACTTATCCTTCTCTTTGCCTATAATATCTAAAGTAAAGATATGCGAGGGGTTTTCCACAAAATCTTATTCATTAATGGGAACACCAGGAGGACCACTTATTAGGGATGCCATCCTATCGCGATTCTTCGTTAGGAAATCAAGGTTTGTATGTAATTCTGTAAGCCTTTTAGAAAGCTTATACAAAGGATATTAGTGGAAAGAGGTATCTATTGACATATATGATAATTTAGAAGAAAAAGATTTTTTTTTGTCAAAGTGGTTTCAGTTTAGTGGCGATAAAATTTTGATCAAAAAATCGATGATAATCCATTGTTTCTCTTTGGCTAATTCTAGTTCTTCTGCAACGCTATGAGATTGTAAGTTCAGAAACGATAAAAATTGATATAAACGTATTTGTGAGGATGAATTTGGTGGTGACACGTCATAACTTAAGAATTTTCTCTAAATGTTTTTTATGTCATGATTTTTCTCTTACTTTTCTTTTTCTAGAAATTTTCTTTTTGTCATGTATAACATATTATCTCATGATTACTTTCATGTTACCAGATCTTATCATTGTAACATTATCTTAAGTTAAAAAACATTAAACTATACAACCCAACTCTGTAAATATAAGAAATGAATGAGTATGAGTAGGGATGAGATCTTTTGGGTTGTACTGAATTTGTTTTTTCTTAAAAAAATATATATATAAAAATGGTTTTGACGTTTTACTGAAAAATTTAGTAAATCGATAATTGAAATTACTGACGTATGAAAATTTTATAGTCAATTAGATGTTTTTATTAATGAATATAAATATTTTCCTTTCACTAAAATGGATGAATTTAAGAGTTTCAATTGGTTTTGTCGATGGTATAAGTTATATCCTTCTTGTTAAACTCATTGTTTTGTCGCATAAATTATGTCTCATTGTTCACCCTCTAAATTCTTAGAAAATATAAATTGGATATGGTGATGACACTTTAGCCTAAAGGATTCTCTTTGTTTTTTGTATAAAATATATTTTTTATTATTATTTTTGATGAACAATCAGACCATATTTTTATTCAACTCAAAAAGGTGGTTGAACGAAGTAGCTTAATGTAGAGAAAATAGTGTAGATATAGAGAGAAGAGGGATTTTAGATCTATTTTATATCTTTAGTTGTAAAACTGTGAAGTTTTTGGGTTTCTGCTTTACTCGATTTTTTGATTTTATTCAAAAATTAGTGAAAGATAATGTTAAGATTTGTGATTAGCTCTAAGGAATGGTCTGCTTAACTCGTTTTTCAGCTCGTTGTTGAGTTCTGTGGAAATTGGGTAAATGTATTTGCTGGATTTGTGAATATTGGAAGTTGTTTTGTTTCTTTTTTAGAGTAGTACATTCATTGAATGTTTATTGATAATGTCTAGTTCTCTTAGTGTTTCTGGAAATTGAATATTTATTGATAATGTCTAGTTCTCTGTTTTTCTGGAAATTCAATTTGTTGATTTGTTTGCAATCATTCTTTGGTTGATTGGTTTACAGATCTATGGATATCCAGGAACGTGCTGAAGATACTGGTCGTCGTTTAATAAGGAGAAAAAATCTATAATTCTGAGAGAATCATGGAGTTTATTTCCCTGTACCTCTTCTAGATCTATTGTTTTTACATTCTGTGGTATATGCTAGGAAGTCGGTGATTTGGACTGATATTAAGAATTGGGGATTGGGCTTCATTTTGTGATGTTGGTTCTCTCTTTGGGAGCGATGATTGGTTGTTTTCCATTTTTAGCAAGACGTTGTGTATTAGAACCTGCAATTCGTTACTTATTCTTGACAAGGATTTCTACTCGAAAGAAGTTCAGCAAATACTTTCTCAAGGGTTTGGTTTTTTTTATCAACCATGGCCCGAACTGGTTCTTCTACGCTGCCTTGGTAAGTATCCTAAAACCAGTATGCGTAAGAGATATTTTTCAATTGCGTTAGAAGAGTGTTTATGGGTGAAAACTACTTCTGCCGGTTTTGGTAATTTGAGGTGTGTGGATGAGAAATGAGTCTAAACCTTAAACAAATGCACAACACGGGAGTGCTTGTAGATTCGAGAAATCAATCTGTGCAAATCCGTCCTAAACCAAGAAATGGTCGTTCCAGACTTGTTTCGGTCACAAAGTGAAGGAGATGGGGTTGATCTTAGGGAGGGAAGCGAAGAAGGTGTTGAGATTGTGAAGGTGTTGGCTATGTATGACTTGTATCGTAAAGCCGAATCGGCTTACAGGATGTAAACTATCAGTTCCGGTGTTTGAATACGATGGTATCAACACTTGCTTCTGTTGTCTGGACTTGTTCTGTTTTTGGAAATAGGGAGGAGAACCTATTTATACAAGTCATTTGAGCCTTATTCACGTCTCTCGTGGGAAGTGGAGGAAATGGAGTGATGGAGTAGTGGAGTTGTGTGTTAGTGTTACACGACCAGCCTTGCCCACTTCTCCTGTCATCTCTAACCGTCCATGTCTTCCTGATACGTTCTTGTGATGGCGCGTTGTTGCACGCCGCACGCCGTAAACCGCCGGACCAATACCCCAATATGTATCCCCAGTTTGTGACATGATTGATGTCTCGAGTGTGTGGATCGTGGGACCCCTGAGTAAAGTAGCATGTAATGCTCGATTAAATAACTAAGTTATTTAGGAAGTCGATACCGTGAAGTACCGTGTGTATTCTATGTGTATCGCATCATGGTGTGGTAAAGTGACGGGTGGTGATCACCATGACGCCTCACTGACCAATTAACTCCTGACAAGGGTTGTATAACCAAGCCGGTGAAGTTAGACGGACGAGATGATCTTTGAGACACTTATCTGCGACCGTTGATGGAATTAGGGTTTTTTTTGAAGAGGTGCGCAAGCATCACTCTTCAGCTTGGTCGAATCCAAGCTTGGGATACAATTTTGACAGGGCCGATGGTGCATGTGTGTAGACGAAATGACGGGGTAGGCGCCCATATCTCATTGTCTCGTGAAAGCGTGATCTGGGCTACTCAATTTGTCCGGCGAAGTTGAGCGGTCGAGATCAATTTGCAACAGAAATTTGGTGCCGCAAAAGCCGCGCATCATGTCAATTTTGGGCGCGCGTTCCAAGACGACCAAGCTTGGTCAGTCTTGGCCGATCAGCCCGGCGTGCATACGGTGGGATGGTGTATATACTTGTACTTCATCGTCCCATAGAAACATGATCTAAGCCACTCAATTTGTCCGGTAAACTTGAGCGGTCGAGATCATTTTGTGGTTGGGAAGTGTGACCACGCCTAGCTTGGGCGCGCGAATCAAGGTGTACAACCAAGTTTGGTCTTGGCCGATCGGGTGTGGAGATAGGTGGGCCCGCAGTGATCATGTTGATACTTTCCGGACCTGCTTAGTTTATTCCTGGACCCTTCATCCGAGAAGGAGAAAATGGACGCTCGCGATCGCGACAAACCCTAATCAGGTTTTTCCGGACGTGTGTCATACCCAGTTTGGGGCGCACGAATCAAGACGACCAACCATAGTTGGTCCTGACCGATCAGTCAGGTATGTAGGCGGGCCCACGGTGTTTGTGTTGACATGCTCTGGGCTCTTTGAATATACATCTACACCCTCCATCTATGCCTGCGAAGATGGATGGTTGAGACTGTTTTGTGATACATGTAATGTGCCGCAAACCCTAATTTAGGGTTTTTAGTTCATACTGCTCTGGTTTGGACGGTTTGGCAAGCTATGCCACCCTTTTGGGGAGACCGACCATGCGGGGCCCGCGTTGGGTCGGTAGTGAATATTTCAATACCTGCTTGGGGTCATGGATTCAATCTAAGCCATCCAATCATGTTGGTGGAGTTGGATGGTCGTGATCGTTTCTGAGACTGATATGGTCAGTTCAGGTTCAAATATGCTCAATCGGGCTAGTATAACACACCGAGATTCGTAGCCTGTATGGGTATTTCGTACATGCTTCATTATTAATGCTTGGAGATCCGTGTTGCTCTGTTGAGAACAATACTCAGTCGTCATGCCGTACCGGTAATGAGTACAGGAAATACAAGGCTGGTCATGCATTAATTAATAATGTTGTAAATTCACAGGGTATATGGGATTGTTGCTACATGCTCCAACATGGATGAATTTTGTGTATTTAATTCACAGAATACTGGGATTATTTCCACATGCTCTATTCTAGGTGAATTAGTAAGGTGAAGAAGTATTCATCACTTATTAATGGCTTTATGTTTTGCAAGATGTTAGCGCATAATTTTGGCCTTTACAAATTTAGCCTTAAATGAAAATCCACCATCAACAAAGAGGCAATTTGAATTGAAGTTTCGATTGTGAGAATAAGTAGGCCGTTTGGAGAAGAGAGCTCAATCCAGGGAGCTACTCGAGGTATTTAGATTGGCAAAAAGAAGCAATCTGAATTGAAATCTCGGATTGTTGACAAAAGTAAGCAGTTTGGAGTTGAGAGATTAATCCAAGAAGTGGAAAGATTACTTATAAGTGTGTAAAAAAGTATTTGTGAGGTTGTTGCAAAGGAAAAGGGTGAGGCGCGAGTTCAGGTTGAGTAATTGATCAAGAAGTATTTTTAAAGCCAAGGGTACTTGGCTTGTGTAGGGTAGTTAAAAATAGTTTTTGATTTTTGGGTTCAGGGTTAGCAATGGTTGTATATTGTTGCGTTATAAGACAAATTATTATTACATCGAACTTATAAGTTAAGAAATTATTGGGTTAAGAAAAGAAAAGAAAATATCCAAAAAGCTGATTACATGATTTTTTACAATAAAAAAATATCAAAATACAAAAATATAAAACGCATATACAAATAAAGATACCAATTACATGTAAATCGCGAAGAGAAAGAGCAAAATACCGCAAAGGTACCCAATTTTTGTATGAGAAGTAAAGAAAGAATATTGTATAATCTAGAATCAATTCCAACCATTTTGAATGTTTGTCTTCTCTAATATGAGATGCTCCAAAAAGAAAAGAGTGCTTATCCCTTAATCTTGTATATATGAATGAAAAACCGGATTCCTTAAATCGCTTTTGTTGAAGATGAACTCGTCGACGTTCTCGAATCTAGTATAACAATCTATGAACCAACATACAAAGATCGAACAAATCACCATCAAAGTGAAGGATTAACCGCCTTCAAGCGAAGAAAGAATCTTCCGAAAAGCAAAGATAAAATCACCAAAATAGTGAAAGAATGTATAAAAAGATACCAAAAAAGAAAAAACATCTTATTCAATTAAAAAATCCACTAAACTAAAGAAAAAAAATTGATCCTTGCTCAGATCTAGTCGTGACTGCTACTAGTTTTTTTTGGAGAGAAAGGAGAGAGAAAGTTTTTCGCCCTTTAAAATAAGAACCCAAACAATAATATAAGTATTTATCATTGATTCTCATGAAATCGTTATGTCTACTCATGATTGTTTAACCACCAGATACTGAAAAGAAACATTGCTAATTTGTGTCTTGAACAATAATATTAGAAACCAATGATTTTTGTTTCTCGACGGTCGACACTTCACTAAGAGCATATCCAATAATAATTTTTGGATGTGTTATTTCAAAATAAACCTAGGAGTTTACATCTCTAACTAGACAAAATATATTCCCAATGGTCGGATCTAAATTTTTTGGAATTATTAAATTGTTTACATGTTGTATGTCAATTGCATTGATTAGTCTTATTTCATAGAACTTAGTCCTCTTGAGGAGTTAAACTTAATTGTTCTTTTACACTTTAGGTTATTCTCTAGGTAGAATTCACAATTGCATCTTTTAATTTGTTTGTAATGAAATAAGGAAATTAAAAGGATATTCTTGCTATCAAGATATTCTAGGACTATTATTAAATGAGAGATTAAATCACCAGTTCTTGTTATTGATACAAATACACTTTTGTAAATGAAAACAAATCCATGACCAATATCTTCATCTTATTGATTATTTCCAACTATTTACTTTGCTTTGAATTTAGTTATTATTGCTAGCTAAAATCAGAAATCCCCCCTTGGTTACTTAAGAAATTGAAATCGGATAACAACAATAGCCTCATGTGGAACGAATTCCTTTTTATTCTATAATTCATTAATATTTTGTAGAGTGAGAATGTAAATTAATTTTGATTCCCTGCGACAAGCGATCACCAACAAAAGGTCTAAGAGAAAATCTTAACTGAACTTTCACTCAGACCTCCATTCACTTTTAAGAATTTTTTAATTATTATATTAAATAAAATATACTATACCATTAAAAAAAAGGAAATAACTTTTCTTCATATGCACATGTGAGATTCTAAAATAATACCATACACATTGGAGATGATTCATGCGCCAAAATATCTAATTCTTGCCACGTATATAAACCCTTATAAATAAAAGTCTATTAGGATGTAGGATTTTTGACACCCACTTTTGGACATTCTCTAAGTCCATGTAGAGAAAGTATTAAGAGCACTACTCAGTTGAACCCACCAAGCGTTGGTATGTGAAGTTTGGTTGTCAAGTTTAGTTCCAAAACTCACCGCTTACTTACTAAAGTAAACTTCATTAGGTTAGAATTAGGAAATAGAAATGTTGAGATATGATCTAGTCACTCATTGAAAAGATGAAAAAGTATTGAAGAACAAGCAAAGACATCATCCCCTAATTGAGGTTAGTAACTATTGACGACCATACCATTATATTATAGTTTTTACAGTCTGATTCGTTAAAAACATAACATTTGTTTACATGACTTTAGGACATAGATGACTTGATCATTATCCATGATAAAAGTGTGGAGGGAATGCTATACATTATTTTCCTCAATAACTTATTGTATTGAGTTTCGTAGTATAGTTTTAATACTTTAGTGATTTCGGCGTAACACTAATTTGATACTTGTTGTTAAAGCACTGCTCGGTCAAACTCACAAGATGATTTATCTCAAGCTCATTGTCAATATTAGATACACAAAACTATATCTCGATGTCTAGTCTACTAAAGTCAAGTCTCGGACTAGGTATACAAGTTTGTAGTTGAGTACCATACATAAGCGAATAACTGTTAGAGCATTTCTCGGTTGAACACACCAAGCGTTGGTATGTCAAGTTTGGTTGTCATATTTTAGTATCAAAACTCATCTGGTTGGTTAATTACTAGGTTCAACTTCGTTTAGGTTAGACTAGAAAGTCTAGGAATGTTGAGACTTACAAGTATTACTCTGAAGACCTGAAGAATGTGAAGAAGTAACGACTACAACGAAGACATCATCCATCCACTCGAGGTTAGTAATACTGACTTGACTTTTTTTTTCATTCCTAACGTTTCTTTCAAGTCGCTTTATATTGAAAACATAATATGCGAAGCTATATTTATGAAACTCTAGTACTAGACTTGGTCATAGCAATATGATCAAAGTATCAAGGAAATATATTAAATTACGAAGTATAACACTTATTTTTTGAACTTCATAAATGCGACATTAACATAAATCTATGTATTTAGTTACTTGATTATGTGTGGGATATTGGTATAATTTTATCCTAGGAAACTATGTATTATTGCATTGGTTTAAGGAAGTATATGTACGAACTTGTTTCATAATCGAAATGGAAATCAATAAGTGTGTTGGTACGGTTTTTCATTAAGATTATTTGGATGACCAATGCAAGATGACAAGGTAGAACCAATCTGAACTTATGTTGAGAATCAAGGTAGAACCGGTCATAACCTATATTGTGTGACAAGGTAGAACCGATGCTAACTAGTATTGGGAGACATGGTATAACCGGTCATAACCTATATTTAGAGACATAGTATAACCGATCCTAAATAGTATTGGGAGACAAGGTATAACCGGTCATAACCTATATCTAGTGACATGGTATACCCGATCCTCACTAGCATTGGGAAGCAAGGTATAACCGGTCATAACCTATATTGGGAGTCATGGTATAACCTGTCCTAACTTAGCTTGGGAGTCATGGTATAATCGGTCCCAAGAGCAAAAACGAGTTTCCAATATTCACATATTTCTTTATGTTGTGTATGAATTTGGAATTAGGGTTTGCTAAGATAGAAAAATTCTAGATGTCGACATTATTTGAACATGTGCATAACTCTTATCATTGATTAATCAAAGATTTTCCTTGATGCTCAAGGTGATCCCAAACCGAAATATTGAAAAGCATTTAATTATGATTTTGGATTTTATATGTTTTAATTACCAGCAATTAAAGCATATACTCTAGAAAAGGTTTATTAGTTAATGTGCTAAACTAATAATAGAAATTTTCTATATGAGAAATTTCAGAAATATTGTTTGACA
This sequence comes from Papaver armeniacum, assembly GCA_023531295.1. Lineage (NCBI taxonomy): Eukaryota > Viridiplantae > Streptophyta > Magnoliopsida > Ranunculales > Papaveraceae > Papaver > Papaver armeniacum. Next base: position 399,911 of record JAJJWW010016215.1, read on the forward strand.
TTCATTGGAAATAGGAAAACCGAAATTAGGCACTTTATTGCAAATCTTGAGAATATTTTCGGTTTTGGAATTTCCTTGTTGTCCAAACAACCTTGGTCTATAAATAATTAAGTTTATATTTCTTGCAAACTGTCCTAAGAGCCAAGCAAACTTAATTCGTGTTGTTTCTGGTGGAGCCGCTTATCCGGAGAGGAAAGTACCCTAATTAGGCAAAATCTCTTACGACAGCTCTCGTTTAAAGACTTGTGTGGATCAAGAAGCTCTACGAGTACTGTTGGTGGGAAACTAGATGATTTCATTGTTATTTTAGTGTTCGATTATTGATTTGATTTACTAACGGTTGTTGAAACTTTGATTGCACCTAATTTGATTATTATTGAGAGCGTTTTCTTCTGACATAAAGGTCACTCAAACTAGATCAAAGTATCAACGTAATATTTATAACTGTTGTTATATTTAAAGAAATCTTGAGATAGTATATCGTTAACATACTCCATTCTGTGATTGATTGGTGACAAGAGGATTAAATTTTGTGTTGTGCAGGTTTTAAGAAGGAAATTGAAGATTTGGTGATTTGAAGATGAAGATGATTTATATAATTAGTTTTTGTATTTTGTGAATTTGTGCACACATCTTGATCGGCTAGGATCCGACTTAGATTAGATTTATCTAATCGTAAAGTCGTTTAGATCGACAACTATCATTTGGCGGTATTCTTCAATATCTGAATCTGATAGTTGTGAAAATGAATCTAAGTTATTGATTCGGATTGATCTTACCTGACAAAGAAGTTTATTAGATCAAACATAAGATACTTTGTAAACAACTCAAAAACATCTTTTGTTAAAGATTGAATAGAGTGGTTACCAAACAGATTTGTTCCTTTACTGTTTGGAATACGAACAAAAGGAGTAAATCAACTTGAGATAGTGATTTTTGTCTTGAGATTCACGGGCCTGACCAAAAGGTCGAAGACGCAGGGGTACTGAGAAAACTAAGTAACTAGGGGTAGTTTACTTCGTCTCAACTATACGAAGTTGGCTTTTGTTCTTTGTATAGCGGCTTAATTCTGAGAGTATTCAAAACTGGACTAGGTCTCAGGGTTTTTATGCATTTGCGGTTTCCTCGTTAACAAAGTCTTGTTGTGTCATTTACTTTACTTGTGCATTATAATTGTCTTATTATAATAAAGTAAATTACACTTGCACGTTAATCCTAATCACTTAACTTTGATCCTATAGTCAACCGGTCTTGTACCGCAACTATTGTCATGTGAATATCAAGTTGTTGTATTGACTCGACTTTGTCCATAGATGATCACACTTGGTATCAGACTTATATGTTGAAATAAAAAGATTGTGGTGTATTTGGGTACCCTTTTATTTTCAATAACCCTCAAAGACTGAATATCGACGAAGACATTTGGAGAACTTCGTCAACAAAGAGGTATGTGAATACTGAACCGTTTTATTTATTCACATGCATTACCATTCTATCTTTGTGAAACTATATCATATGACTTCTAGTAGATTTAATATTACAAAGAAGAAATTTCGAGTCAAGCTTGTCTTGTTAAACATCTCGAAATATGATTTAAGCAGTGGGTGTTCATTGGTCCTTAGAATTCTTAGTTCAAAACAATTTATTTTTCAAGAACTATTTTTGTGTTATATGGATCATTTGAAAATTGTCCAAGCAATATATATATATATATATCTATGGAAAATGAGAATGTTTCAACATAAGAAGAGAGTTTATCAGAATTACTAAAATCTGGACTCATGGTAGGTTGGTGAACTAGTTCATAAACCATGGATATCTGATGTTACAGAATATAGGTAAGTACATAAACTGTAGAGTTCTAATAAAACAGTTCACGAACTATGGTGGTTTGAATTTGTGAAATAGTCAACGGTTTACGAACCCAGTTCACGAACCGTAGACATCTGAGTTCGGGAATAACTGAACGGTTCACAAACCAAGTTCACGAACCGTAGCGCACTGAATACCGAAATGGCTAATGATTCACGAACCGTTTCACAAACTGTTCCAGTAAGTATTAGCAGATGCTTAAAGAATAATTTTTATAAATATGTTTAGATTTTTATGACTCTAATAAACACCTCTAAGACATCATTGAACACTAAAACACCTTGTGTATGTGCATCATAATTTAGGTCTAAGTGTTTAAATGAACATAATATTGCTTATAAGTTCATATGGAAAGTTTGCCAATAACTATCATTGTACACGGTTGCGGTACCCGGACCACGGTGTATATTCTTCAATGTTATTTCGAGACAAACTCCTCACATGCTTACTTGAAACCCTAACTAGAGTTTCTTCTAAACATAAAAAGTGTTTGCTTGAATTCTACGCAACCCTCAGTTTTAAACATCTATAAATAAAGAGACTCATTGAATTAGGAAATTCAATCCCTGATACTTCTGTGTCCTAGGTTATTGTTAGAGTTGTCTTCTATTGACCTAGATTTTCTCTGAGACCATATAATTATGTCTACATTTGAAAGACTTTGCTTAGGGATCCGTGAAGCCAGGTCCGACTATCTTTACCTTGATAGTTTGTGTATCCTGATCTTGTTCTTTCTGTTATCGAGTTTTTAGTATCTCTTTTAGGAGCGAGATAGATAGAAATCCGCGAAGTTCTTTTCATTTCAGACTTTATGATTCCTCGAGATGGATATCTGAAAAACTATACTTAATTGATTAGTTCACGATTGTTATCGAGATGTGGTTAAGAATCTATGCTTCTCAGATAACTAAGTGTAAGTGTTCCGGATTTGTGAGGTTTGCAAACATATTTCCAAGACTAGATCTATTTGATCAAAATGGAAACCAAATAGTTTTATATGTTAGAGGCATATTGGTATCAAAAGTCTTCACTTAGGATGAAGCAAATCCTAGGATGTAAAGAACATCAGCTAAGGGAATCAATTGAGTGGATCCTTTCGAGGTTCAAGAGATGTAAGGAGCACGACTGCAGCTGAATTGCTTGGAGGGTGAATTCGGTCTCAAGTATATTTTAGTCTGAAGTATGATATTAGGCTAGTGTCTATAGCGACTTAATACAGTTTAGTGTTCAAATCTAGAAGATGTCTTAGGGTTTTTTTCTAGTTGCGGTTTCATCATTAACAAAACTTCTGGCGTCTTTTGTGTTTTCCTTTACCACATTAATCTTTATAATAGGAACAACACAAGTAGGACGTCATCAATTCTAGTAGATACATCATATTAATTGTGATCAATTACGAGATTCTTTATTGTAGATTTTGTATCTTGAAAGATAGATAATAAGTTTCACACTTGGAAGAATTCCGATTGGATTATTTGGATATGACTAGATTGATCTTGGATATTATTTTTTGAGATCGTCCAAGTACTCTTCTAAACAATCAGGTTCATGTTCATGGACTCTATTGTCTAGACTTTATGATTGTGAAGAGGTAGAGATATAAACTCTATATACATATTGTCAAGGATCATTAAGTTGGTCTACTTGCAATTGTATTAGGTTTTGTCCATACAGGTTGCCGAACGAAAATTTGGTTATGTACTTGATACCCTCTCATTTTCGCTTGTGGTTAATTAATGTTTGATTTGAATTTGTGTTTTGATTAACATGTTATAAAGAAATTTGGTGAACAAGTATTAAAGGTAGTTTGAACTCGAATCAACTTTCAAATTCAAATAAGGATTTTAGGACCGATACCCCAAACCAAGTCCGGTTTCACGACCGATCTAAAACCAGGTCAGTCCCCAATACCGATCTTGAACTGATTCTAGCTTATGTTTTTTAAATTGTTTATTTATTTCTCTAATTGATAGATTTCGATGATCACACAAGTTGGAATTGGAAAGTTCATTTTTCTAAGAAATATTAAACATGCTTTCTACTACAACATATTATTGCTCATATTTAATTCCTTTGATACTCAAGGCTAAAACAATTTTTTTTTGAACATGATTAATATTTTGAGATTGATTTTTTTTTTAATATATTTTGTAATTGATGTGCTTTCCTTTTCCAGAAGATTGCACGTAACTAGTCGATTAATTTAGCAAGGTACATTGATTTGCAACTAGTTAAATATATTGATAGGATATCTCAATTACTCCCTCCGTCTCTAAAAGATAGGCAAGTTAAACTTGCCTATCTTTTAGAGACGAAGAGTATATTTTACTAATGAGTTATGCATGTTCATATGATCATAGTACATCATTACATGGCTGCAGTAACTTGGTTTTTACTGAGTTACAAATTTGTTTAAATGTGATTTTGATACCAATTGATCGACGGCTGAGGAGTGACATGAGTCTACCAATGCTCGATGATCTCTGAAGTCCAACTTTTCTTGGGCCCGCTCCAAATTTATCAGCAAGCAACGTTAAATCATGTCGCTCCAGGCTCAACATAGAGCACCAAACTATACTGCGACTATAACATTACAACATTGATACGGTAGTTTATTCAAAGGCGATCATCTCAAAACACAGATTTTGATTTATTTATTTTTTGGACCACAGATGTTACCAAAAAGACATGCTACCTCTGTTTTAGGAAAAGTGATACTTTCACTTTTTCATTTTTTCCTAAAAATAGGCCAAATTGAAAAAGTGAAAGTATCACTTTTCCAGAAACGGAGAGAGTACTATTTTTGGGCGCAGTGTTGTTAGAAGACTATAAGGTCTACACTGCTCGACCTCTCCTAATTAATGAAAGTAAGAAACTGGGAGTCATAAAATGAAAGGTAATAGCAGTCCCACATTGGTTGGATAAAAGAAAAGATAGAAAAACAACCCTATAAGAAAAGCTTGAAATGGAACATAAAACCATACTTTTACACCTTGTGTTTACTCCATACTCATGTGAGTCATCTGGATCTGAGTCGTCTGGATCGGACTGAAATCATCTGACTTGAGTCAGATCTGATATGTTTGTTTTGAGTCAGATCTGACTCAAATGACTCAACTGACTCAAAAAATGTGAGTCAGTAGTTTGATCCCATAAATCAGGGGTACTTTGTTACCTGATTCAAACGGGTCCGAATCAGGGATTATGTCTGAGTCAGAGGTCGAGTCAGATCTGACTTAAAATTGAAAACAAACGGTCTGACATCTAACTCGTGTCGCGAATTAGGGGTTGACTCAGATTCAGATCGCGAGTGTGATGCAAACAAACATGGTCTTACCTGGACAGGGTCTATGGTTTATCTAGAACACGCAATTGGGGATATAGAAACTAATTAGGGGATATAAATTACTTCCCCCAACCAATAGTGTCTGCTAATGGGTGTTTTTGGGGGGGCAAAAATACTAAAATACTCTTCCCTCAAAAAACTTAGAATCAAAAAACAAAATCATATCCCCCATTTTCATCTCCACTTCTTATTAATCTCTTTTAGGGTTAGAGTTTTGGATATAAATTACTTCCCCCGACCAATAGTGTCTGCTAATGGGTGTTTTTGGGGGGGCAAAAATACTAAAATACTCTTCCCTCAAAAAACTTAAAATCAAAAAACAAAATCATATCCCCCATTTTCATCTCCACTTCTTATTAATCTCTTTTAGGGTTAGAGTTTTGGAACCCAAATATTCCCCATTCCCTTTCAAATTCTAAACTCTCCCCACTCCCTTTCAAATTCTCTTCTCCTTCTCTGCCGGCTCCTCACTTTGGAAACGATTTTTTTTTTTTTTTTTACATTCGGAAGTGATGAAGACCATGCCGGTAGTGATGAAGACCATGCCGATAGTGATGAAGATTCTGCCGGAAGTGATGAAGACCATGCCGGTAGTGATGAAGACCATGTCGGAAATATTTTTTTTACATCGTCGGAAGTGATGAAGACCATGCTTGGAAAACGTTGTTTCAGGATGCTTGGTAACTAACATTCAATGTCAGTAACTAAATGCTTAGGCGATGCTCGATAGAAATCTATCAATCTTAGGTAGTCAAGTGAAAAAAAAAATCAACTTTCGGATACTTTACATCATGTGTCGGCATAGAAATTACGCAACATACCGTGCCGGCATGCTCGAAAATTAGCTAACTGTGCCGGCACTGGACAGCCGGGAGGGGCTACCCCCCCCGGGTAACGTTCTGAAAAAAATCACTTCTGTACCGACATATTTTTAGGGTTGGATACTATGCCGACATGAATTTCAAAATGGGGGATAAGCTCGGTGCTGGCATGGACGTGGTATGAATACCATGCCGGTATGGCTGCTTCCGGCATTGTATTCATACCATGTCCATGCCAGCACCGAGCTTTTTCAGCTGCAAAAATGGTGGATTCAAAGAAAAAATTCAAATTTTCAACCTCTTAGCAGCAATTCTCTCTTCACAATCATCCTCTATTTTCACCAAAAAAAGTTCCCTCTCAATTTTTTTCCCTCTTTCTACTCTCACCTCACTCACCCAAATACAAATAAAAACATACACTAATCCTTTAACAAATTCTTAAGATTTTTTCTAATTATTACTAACCACTAATCCTGATTAGTGAGGGGTAAATTAGGAATTACTTAAAATGTTTAGATAAGGGGCGACCCTGATTTGATATTTGGATCCCGTTTTTGTCTTTTTCCTATATCCCCAATTAGTTTCTATATCCCAATTGCGTGTTCTTTATCAAGAAGGACCATGGCCTAGGTTAGTGACTTCCATTGCATTTTGGAAGCAGGGGCGGAACTATGCCCAGACTAGGGCTGGCTTAAGCAAGCCCTAGAAGCCCAAAAATCCTTTTTTTTCACTACCTATTTTACTTGGGCTGATAAAAATAAGCCCATTTAACAGGCTTAAGCCACCCCTAAAAACCCAAAGCCACCCCCAAGTTAAATTTCCAGTTCCGCCACTGTTTGGAAGGGCGCTCGCCTAAAATCTCTCCATTATGTGTGGGACATAACCACTGCCGTCAAAAATAAATTAAATAATCTACTCACAGTTTCCTTTTCCTGAGTTGGTCAAGTGTTCGAAGCTCTCTAATCACAAGATAGTGATATGAATCTCCAAGCCTGACATGATCTCCCAGCATCCTTGCCTTAACTTTTAACATTCATGGGCTTAAAATTATTAGTTCCGTATAATGGTGATTTCTTTTTGCATCACTATAAATCTTGTACAAGTACAAGAACATGTTTGTTTTTCTCAATACAATCTTCAGAAGTAGAGGAACTAGATATGAGTATCTATCATGTATATAGTCTAGGTGAAGTCAGGTTCAGCAGGCTTTTGCAAGGGGACAACATCGGAATCTGACCTGAGGTACTTACTACCTCCTCTTGTTACTAACCCTTCCTGTGGCTTCACTCTAGATTGATCAACTGACGACATCTCTCTAGCCCTGAGTTGAGCTAAACCCTTCCTTTTCCTGAATCTGCGCCACGCTACTTGTATAAAACACGCAGCCCATGTGCGCCAATGGTGCGAATAAAACCGAAACTTGTGCCGTATTTGCTTGCTATGTAGTCTACGAAACTGTGAAGCTACGAATTTCAAATCCTCTGCACTTAGTGCAAAAGCTTCAACTTCACCAATAGCTTTGACTGTGCGAGTGGATGAAGGGAGAATGACGCTTGGACGAGGATCAAGAACCCATGTCAGAAGTTCCTCGCCGCAGAAATCACCAGAGCCAATGCGGCATGAGTTAAAGAAGCCGGTACGGCCTCCATTGGTTGTATACGAGTCTAGGTGGCCTCGAATGACAAAGAGCATCTCATTGACAGGATCACCTTCTCGGAGTAAACATGTCCCCTGAGTGCATAAACCTGGCTTCAACCTCTCGCATATTGCGTCGAGCATTCTCTCATCCATTTGATCAAACAAAGGAACCTACAACATTTACATATTTTTGCAACAAAAGAAAATCACCCATCATTGTTTGGCCATAAGCCGAAAAAATCCACAAATGAAGTTGTGTGCCAGTGAAAAGAGACTGTTTCAGGACTTACTCGTCTAACAAGATCGAGACAAAGATGTCGCTTGATGTCTCTACGGAGATCCATCGGGAGACCCTTGAGAAGGTATTCTTCATCAACTCCTCGAGTGGCCACCCATTTATACTGATTGTATCTTCGAACGCACTCCCTCAATTCCTTGGGTAGTTGTCTGTGTCGCATCCATTGCTCCGTATCCCTTCGCTTTATCCTCCACTCTTCAAGTCGAATAGTCGTAGATTGAAGATATGTCTGTCCATTGCCCAAGGCATTAAATTTAAGCACACCTAAAGCACTCTTTGAAGCTGATGACTAAGTTAACAGAACTAGTACACTTACTTGCATATTTCCAATGAGCAATCCAAAAAGAACCAAACCAAGAATTGCTATTACAATGGCAAAACAAATCTCACCAACATAAGTGCTAGTTAAGAGATTCTGGCCTAAACAACTGCACAAATGAACAAAAATTGTCATGAGACTATGAGCTTTTAGTGTCCCTGAGAAGACCCCAACAAAGGAGTTGCAACAAGGGAAAGTGTAGAAAGATATAATGTACCTCAGATTTTTCAGTCCCCACCAAAGGCAGTAGAAGTACTTTTCGAAGAATGGCGAGGATGTAGTAATCCCGTAATTCAGTGCATCAGCATATATACCAAATTGGTACAAATTGTTACGGGGGTCGCATAACCTTGTTATGTTGCTGGAGCTGTACCAAGTCACTCTATCTGGATTGTTTAGCACATCGCAGTCAATGAATTCAGACTGACATTCTGGACTCTGAATATCACAGACTTCTCTCCAGCAAGATTCTTGTCTCTCAATTGACAACAGATACCAGCACGCTCCAATAACCTTTTGGTACAGGAAGAACAAACCGGAACCAAGTTACGTTTTTGTTCAAGAAGAAACAAAAGCATAAGATAGTGTTTAACAGGACTTACATGGCTTGCTAACATGTAAAGCATAAGATTGTAAGCTGCACCTGCCCATTCTGTTTTGGTAACAACTCCGGTAGCCTTGACAATTTGGGATGAGAGTGGAAAGATGAGAAACAACCTTGGTATGAACTGAAATATAATGCTGAAACGAAGTACATTTTTTGTGCTCGTCATTGTTACACCGCTTAGATTCGGAATTACAGCCCAAAGTAATATCTGCAACATGAAAAATATTTGGTTAACTTTGCGAAAATTGAGAAAATATTGCAAAGTTAAGCAAGCTTTTTACCTGTGGAAGTGGTAATGCGGCAACAAGTTCAATGCAGAATTCCTTAGCTAAGTACCTGGAAGCGATCCTGGAAGGATCAATAACAAGTTCCCCTCTACCAAATACACGAGAGGAAGGAGCAACAAAAGCAGTCCGGAATCTAACAAAAATCTGAACCATGTAAAAGACATCGGCTATTGAACGTATAATTGTGAGGACTACTTCAAGTGGTACAGTTATATAAATACACATTTCTGTTCTAGCAGTAGGTAAGTAAAAAAACAACGGATCGACGAAGAGAGAAACTAAACATGCAGCTAAGAAAACTTTGTTCCATCGACGAATGAATAATCCTCGAGGATCTAATATCTTTTGTTTCACTCTTTCATAGTCTTCTGAAAACACTCTTGACAGTACTTTAGCTTTCAGAGATTTTCCATTTTTGCCAGACCCTTCCTTTTCGGATTTGTACATGACATCTTCTACTTTGATTCTTTGGAAGTTCTTTAATTCAATTTGATTGTCCTGAAACCTGCAAAATTATATCCAAATTCTCTATATTCAATTGATCGAAATCGAAAACACGAAAAGTCTAATAAGAGATGAAAGAAATGGAAGACTAACCTTATGGACTTAGAAATATAAGCCATTTCTGTACTGACTTCAGTTAAGAGCTTTTATCTGAGACAATATAAAAGAAGTTCATAAGTACATGATGAATCTATAAAAAGGTGATTGAATTCAGTACTTGCTATTCACAAGAACTTTCAATCACTTCAGTCCTTTATTTTGACAACCATGTGAACCCAACAACATCAAACCATGCTGAAAACGATTTTTCATTTATATAAACATGTGATTAAAGCTATAACTCCACCTAGAACAGTGAAAAACTCGAAACACAAACACATGACACCAAATGAACATAGAGACACAAAGAACTCAAAGCTATAAGTGATTAAAACTTAAAGAATCACTCATTTGAAAAGAAAAAAACCTGTTTGAAGAATATCATTGACTTCTTCTGCTTCGGAAGCTTTAGAATTATGTTGTTGTGTCCAAAGATGGAGGGATCTTGAAAACTTGTTTTAGATGCTAAAACAAGAAAATGGAAGTTTGTTTAAGTTATAAAAGAATATTTGAATTGGTATTCGTTTCATTTTGGGGTATCTGAGGAAGAAGAATTTTGACTTCATTCATAAGTCATTAATTGACTGCATTGATAAGTCATGAATTGACTTATTGAAATTTTGTTCTGATTCTTGTGTCTTTTACTTAAACTTCTCATTGTTTACTTCGCTTGTTCTTGAATCTTTATAACTGGCACCAAGTCAATTGCATCTTCTATACGTACAAAGTTTGTTTGTTTTCTTGATCGATCTATACTTCCAAAGTTGTAGATGATTTTAAAGTTATTGCTTCAGCTTATTCATCGATGAAAATAATTTTTTTTTATTTTAAATACGAGATCTTAAACATGATGGTGATAATGAAACTATCTTATGCACCTTTCAGAGTGCAACTCTGTAGACTCGTAAAAAATATGTCTAGGTTGATACTTGCATCTCATATTGCACCAAGGTCCTACTTGGCTAAAATATGTCTCTTTATGGGTCCCATTAACCCTCAACTGAAAATAGTAAATGAGCAGTCCAAATTATGATATTGAATTGTGTGGAGTAGACAATAAGGTAGGCAGAGATGATTGGATAGATTAACTTAAGATATCACAGTTCACAGGTTGTACAGAAATTTAAGGCAAAGCGAGTTGCCAACCATGTAGTTTGGTGCTGCTAGGTTAAGGTTAGGTCTAACAGTATGAATTTGGACTCTAACAGAGAAGACTCAATGACCCCATGATCATAAACTATTTGTGTCCTAACACCACGACAGGACTCAATTCAGAGGTAGCATCATAGCTGTTGCTGGTATCAGCCTGTTTTATAGTACCTGGTGTCAATTGAAATCTCATGGTAACTTTTCACCTCAAAGCAAAATGGTTAAGAATATCATTCAAGGACACAGGCTGATTTTCTAGCTGAAACATGCCTCACAGAGTCACAGTCTAGTCTACACTACAGGGCCAAATGCAAGGACTTGAAAGACTCAGATCTTTGCAGGTGTAGGGTGTTCAGCTTGCGAATACAGCTGAATGGGCTTAAACAGTTGAAATTGGCAGCTTCCAATTACAAAATCAATAGCCCACTCAGAAGTGTATTCACAAGCAAAGCAAACACTCTCTTGAAAAGGAATTGGTTGGAACTACTAACAAATCTCATAATACAAAATGAAATAATACAAGATAAATATAACCAGAGAGGAGGGAAAGGATCAAAATTTGTTATTCAGTTGTTACATCAAAATAGTTGGGAGCTCTATAACAGTCCTCTTTTGATACATCTTGAAGCCACCAGAAGAGCACATTGGTGAAAATGGTTAGTGCTAAGAGAGGCACTTGTAGCACAAAAAGAACGTGGTTCTGAAGATTAGGGCATCAAAGCCACATCTCGGTTGCTTGCGCGCCTATTTGATATATAAGTAAGCTATTAAGAAAAGCAAGGTTTCAGAACTATACCAAAAAGCATTTTCTTAATGGAGAATGTGGAAATCTGGTGTGCTCAAAAGCGCCTTGGCCTCTCTTCAGCAACAGATACTCGAATATTTCTGCCATCCAAGTCCTGTAATTGTACACAAAAAGATGCAAGGTAAGCACATAACATTAGGACATGAAGCTATGGCCTATAGCTTTAACACAAACTACAAGCTACTCCGATAAAATTCTACAGTGGCTTATATGAGAAGTGTAACAAAGAAACAGTACGTAAATTTCAGACTCAACAGATTCTGGCTATAGTCACACCACCAGAGGTGATAAGGAAGGCTATTATGGCATTCCTATATTTACAATGGTGTAACTTGCCTACATAAGCAAATGCAGATATCTACATTCTTATATTTAAAATGATAAGTAGCTGCGAAAGTCTTATATGCACAACAGCAGTGAATACTACAACATACAGGTGAATAACTAAATTATAGGCAATAGGAGGCATGGGGGCAAAACAATTCAAAGCTCTACTTAAACTTTATGCAATCATCAACCATCAACTTAGCAAATCTCTAACAACAACCAGAACAACTACATTTACACGAAACAAGCAATTGTAAGAGGTTCTTATACAAGACTTACAGCGCCATTTAAGGATGAAAGTGCGTTGTCGAGATCCTCGGTTGAGCCGTAAGTGACAAACCCGAAACCCCTTGACCTACCAGTCTCCCTGTCATACACAACTCTGGCCTCCAATACTTTTCCTTGTTCACTGAACAAACTCTCCAGTGCCTGGTCATCAACATTCCATGAAAGGTTACCCACATATAACCTTTTAGATGAATCAGAACCACCGCCTCCACCACCTCGAGGTCCTCTCGACTGAAAATCTTCCTTGGGTGGAGGTGGTCCATAGTTCACTCTAATAGCTCTACCCCCAATTTCCTGTCATCATAATTTCTCAGTTTAGAAACCAAATAACTTCAACAACAACAAAATCTATCTTATCCGTTCACAATTTATCAAACAATGTTAAGAATACCACTTACAAATACAACTCAAAATTATGCAGTGAGAGAGAGCTTACATAGCCATTGAATTGCTGTGCTGCAGCTTGAACTTCCTCAACAGAAGACATGGTAACAAACCCAAACCCTCTGCTTCTTCCAGTTAGCTTGTCATAGATTACCTGCTCATAAGAATTCATTCAAGATAATCAAATTATAAGACAAGAACCCACAAAATGAGGATAAGATTAAAAAAAAAAAAAAAAAAAAAAAAAAAAAAAAAATACCCAAACAATATTCATACTTAAACCCTTAAAAACCCCAAACCTTATCTCAAAATTCAAAACACAAAAAACTTTAATAAAATAAATAAATAAAAAGGTGAATTGAATTTAATGAGAAAACCCACCTCAACCATCTGAACATTTCCAGCTCTTTCAAACAATTCAGCAACTTCAGCACTATCAACATTAAAAGGAAGGTTACCAACAAAAAGTCTCAAATCCTGAGAGAAATTCTGCTCAACAGCACCTTCATCACCACTTGAAACATCTTCTTCTTGGCCAAATTCTGAAGTAACAGCAACTTTAGGAACAACAAAACGAGAGCTTCTAAATGCTACTTTCTCAGACAGAAATGAGGAAGTAATAGAAATGGGTTTGCTCGAAAGCTTTAGTGAAACTGAGTGAAAAGAGAGTGATGGTTTTAGGGTTTGTGAATGGAAAATGCATTTAGCAGATATAGATGGAAGGACTAAAGAAGAAGAAGCCATTGCAAAGATAAGGTTTTTGCAGCAAAGAAAGGAAAATCTCAAGCAAAAATTTTGTTAGTGATAAGAAACCTAATGGGAAATTCTATCTTATAGAATGAATTTTACTCAGTCTTACACCTTATTTACACCTAAAGTGGGGCCCACGGGATAAAAATCTGAAAATCTTGATTTTTTTTCTTTTTGTCAGGATAGGCCTCCAAAATATCTATTAGAGGCCCATGTCTCAAATTGAGATGCCCCCTAATATTTTCACAGATTTTAGGGTTTTAGTGACAACATACAAATTCTGGTTCCAAGTTGAGACATAAAAACTGAAGATAGCTGGAACCACTTCCAATCTGGTGATACAATTCAAACAAAATTGAACCCGAAAATTGGTCTGAAAGAAAGATGGTACTAGGCTACTAGTCATTGTACTGAAGGTTGCAAATAAATATGACAAACACTATACAAATCCTGGCACTTCCTTCCGCATTCAGTGGGAATGTCAAGACAATTACATCCTCAGTCGGAATAAAAAAATGTGATGAAGAACATGTGATTGAACATAGTTGACGAGTGACAGTGACAAAGCAGCATTTCTATTCCTCTGACGCAGAAGCAGGTTCGGGTTCGGGTTCGGGTTCGGTTAGATACGATCTCATTAATTCCCCAAGCTTGGAACACGCAGTGAGACAGAGCTCCATTGCCTGCTCATAAACAATTTTATTGACTGATTATGCACAGAGCTATATAAAACAACCAAGAGTCCTAATTTGTAGTTTGAGTCTTCGCTTTTCAAAGTTTTGCATTAGCAATTCAGGCTTGTATATTGCAGTTGGAATTTAACAAAGAGTTAGCAGAATCATGCTGATAAGTTATACTAATTTGTTGTTTAAAATTTGGCATCAAGAAAGTTTCAAAGTTTTGCATTAGCTATTCAGGCTTTTATTTTGCTGAGATCATAATGTGATTTTGGCATAAAAGAAAATTCCCACCTAGTCATCATTTTACTCATCCTACCCTATAAATGCATCAATTGGAACAGTTCCCATGACTAACTCTATATATTTGATGCTCATATGGTGTAAATCAACTAGTGCAGAGAGATCACTAAGCATTTGACATCATTTTTAAACACACATACTTTTCACATCTATTTTAAGCTCATAGAGTGATTCATAACATACCAGTCATTTACACACATGAATGTGTGATCATTGGCCTAACATTTCATAACCATTTCAACGGACAAAGAAGTCCTTAGCATTCTTATATAAACATGTAGACGTGGTATTACTCCCTGAAAAAACTTTGGATTAATGTAAAACTAAAAGTATCATACCTCGTGGATCTTTGGAGTTGACCATTCTCCGTTAATGTTTAGCTGAGTGACCTCATTGCGCGAAGGCATTGTCGTTATCAGAAGACTTCCATCTTCGCAACTTTCTTCTTCTGTTATAGGATCTATAACAAGGTTTGACCCAAGGCAAGACTGCAACGTCCAAAAGCCAAGTAAAAATGAAAAGAGATTCATAAGAGTGAACAGATATGAGGGACTAAGAACCTCTCAGAAAACATAAACTTAAAAGTACTTCAGAGTTTCTAAAGCACCTCAAGAAAGATATATGCAGGTACATACCACAGAAACTGATGTCACAAGGTCATACATCATAATCCCTGCATCTGCTAGGGCCAGACTTGCACATGATATTATGACAGGTAGATCACCTACATCAATAAAATTGAAGTCTAATGAAAACCTACATTTGAACTATAATCAAGTTAGAAGAAGAAGAAAGGTACTCATAAAGAAAATCCATACTTTCTAGAACCACCTTCTCCCATTTTATTAACTAATTAATGTTCTAAGGAGAGGTGGTGTCTATGATGGACAAAAGACGGCTGAGATCAATTCTAGACTGGACGCAAGAGATTATGTCACGGCCCCAAAATAGCTAACCTCTAACCTTTCTCTGTTTAAAATGGATTCCTTATTTAATTTCCGTATCTTATTTCCTAATATGTATACAATTCTCTGTATACAATACATACACAATCAATCTATACAATTCTCTAATCACTGGAATATTGTATGAGCAATTGTCTAATCACAGGAATAGAAAGGATTCACCATCAATAGCTACGACCTGGATTTTTATACATAAACTTTAGAGGATTGTTATGCAACCTTGGTCCTAAGATCATCGAACGCCTTCTAATTATTCTAAATCCAATTGTCCAACCGGTTTCTCCCATCAAAAGTTGTTACAATCTAGTAGAAGTTCCAAATTATGAGGTAGTCAATCCATAGAATTCTAAGTGTGTCTCTTCTGATACACTTTGCATTCGTCTAAATCGTTTTCCAGATTACGTTCTATCTCTATGTGTATTGTGTAGGATTCAGACTGTTGTAACCACTATTTCTACTACATGTATAGTTTCTGAGATGGGATATCGAAAAAAATCCTCTAAGAAACAATCCAGTAAAACCAATTATCCGATGTTTAGTTTTTGTCGATGGGATATTAAACTTAAAGTACCACTTTGATTCCCTCCGGATTTTCCGAAACAACTTCTGGACTATCATGGTTGAAAGATACCAAATCACAGTAGTAACTTAGAAAAACTAATTTGCATTCCTTTTTATGTATGCTAGGGCAAAATAACCAGTATACTTGTAAGAATGCTTGCAGTATTTAAACAAAATTGCAATTTTAGATAAAATTGCAGTGTGTGAAGGCCCAACCACTACTGGCTGAAAACGGATGATACAAATCCAAAGTTCCTGCTACACTTAAGAATGAAGGACCAAACAGGTACAACTGCTTTTGAGTCCTTGGACAGGTACAAAGGTTTTTGTCTGCACGACAACTGACCTGACCCAAAATACCATAACTCCATCCACTCAATTTTGGACGAGTGTGTACAGCTACCATCACTAACAAGAATTTTTTTCACAGCTATTTATGCAGGTTACTGACTTAGTATGTTATAAAAAACCAGGAAAATGCTAAGGATGCACTTGAAAAAGTACTTCTGAAGATCTTTGAGGAGGAATTGATAACCAGATAATCAGGTGCCAAGATCTTTGAGTGATTTCTGAATGAGGATATTTGGTAGGATAACTAAGACTCGGCCTATACCTGAATCTGTAGAAGAAATGCCTCCGAATATTCTTTGGAAAACAGTTCCACCATAATCATTCAGTTTAACAGAAAGTTTACCACATCTGCATCGTTTAGGCATCTGTCGAATAAAATGGACTAACTAAACGTCCCCGGCTAACATTTTAAATAATAGACTCAAACTAATCCATACATATGTTGCAATGGAAGGCATAACATTTTAACAATGATAGTCAGGCATAATGTTTTAAGTTGTAAAGCGAAGAAAGGTAGAAACAAATTATAGAACACAAAACAATCGAAGAGTGCGGCTGGGGTGATACCTAGTGTGGTTTTAATAAAAGTGAGACAGATTTTCAAGCATCACTACATGCTATAAAACTACAGGGGAAAAAAAAAAAACTAAGAAGCTATTAAACTACGGGGGAAAAAAAAACTAAGAAGCTATTAAGAAACGGCATGGACAAAAGCCACAAAACAAGTAGGTATAGTTTAAACAGGTAACTTCAAAACTAAGAGAAGTAAAGTAAACCAACAAGCTGCAGCACTGCATATTGGAAATAAAATCAGCACGATAAATCCCAAATAATGCAGTTCGACGGTAATGATCACTCAGCATCACAAAAATGACTTGACTTATAAAGGAAATTCTGGAATACTTACTGCCACCAGATTCCAGGACCAATGCAAAAACATCTACAGTGGTCTTTGGAAAACTCTCCAGTATAATAGCACCCTCTAAAGCTTTATGAAGCACCGATGAAAACTCTTTGTTGTCTGCACCCTGAGGACATGAAAAAATCACTACTATTACATAAATATTATACCTAAAGCGCGAAAAACAAAAGCACAACTGCAGCAAACACAGCCACATACCTGTCCACGAATGGTGGAAGAAAAAGTTGTGTAGCTCACGTTACAATTCAAACGACCTATATCACTGTACATCATAGCTTTCTTGCTTTCTCTTGGACCAAATCTGAACAAGAAGCGATTAAAACGCAATTAAGAAAGGCAGAAACAACAACAACATAAAAGTACTAAAGAGAATTATGAGAAACTTGTGTACTTGGTAGCTTGTGAATACCATTAGAGTACTCAATTTTTAGAAAATAACCAAATTTAACCATCAATAATCAACAGTTTCACAAAACAATAGCAGTCGTTGGAGAGAAACAAACACGATAAAATAGAAATTCTCTGATGCAGAAGTTAGACTCACACAGATACGATGACCTTGGTGTTTCCGAACTCCACATATGCAGATCCTGATGCGGCATTCACCATACTAGTCTTCAAAACTGCAAACAAGTACTTAATTTATATATGTATCTCAGTTAACATTAGAGTACTAAATTAATATTAGAGTACTCAACAAAGTTAACATTAGAGTACTCAATTTATATATGTATCTCAGTTAAAAATCCTTTGAATCTACCCAACCCTGAACCAAAGCTTCAATGTTCTTGTCTAGGGCAAACAAAATTAAAATTGATCAATGCCCCATATTGCTAAACGGTTCACAGAATCAAAGTACACATTCGGTTCACAGAATCAAAAATCAAAAAAATCAAAATCAAAAAAATCAAAACCTAGAAGCGAATACAGTGTCAAGAACTGAGCGGCACCTAAAACCCTTACTAGAAAAAACATCAATACGAATTTATTCAAAAATTAAACCAAGAAAATAGTTGAGAGTGAAAGAGAGATTACAAGCAGGTCTACACTGATGAAAACCGCGACCATCAGGACGAACCCAATCGACATCTTTGAATATAGATTGTTGTTTTTTGTTTGATGGAGATGGTGAATACGTTGTTGGAGCTCCAGTTGCCATCTCTCTCGAGCGTCTCTCCCACCGTCTGTCTCCTAAATGTTTTGTGGAAAAATGTCGCTTGAAAAACACAGGAACAGGGGTTTAGACTTGCGGGTTTTAGACCTATTATTGGGGTTGCATCGGCTGGGTTTTTGCTGACTAGAAGATGACTAGAAGATAATGACAAAAAAGGGTTATGGTTATGGAGCATAGTAATCTCCATGACCCCTTATCCAACTAATTTTTATAATGAAAAAAAAACCGTTGGTGCCAACACCTGTTGTGTAATATAGTCCGATTATTGCTTTCTAATAAAAGCCCATAGTGGCATCATTTACTAGTGTTAACGTCCTTGATTAAATATCACTAATTAAAATTAGTGATTCAATTATTGCTTTTGATAGAGATCTTTAAGTGTTTTTGATTTTTTTTTTTTTGATGGAAAAGATCTTTAAGTTTTTTTTTTTTTTTATATTAAAACTAGTAAATAGTAAATGTAGTACAAAAGATTTACAAAATCATTTTTATCAAAGGTGTTAGAATCAATGCTAGATTTATGAACTTTTTGAAATAGGTTTTCCGACATGTGTTGTAGCCTTTTAATCCTTGCTTCCTTAGCGATGTAGTCCGCTGCTTAGTTGTTCTTTCTCTTTATATACTTCACTTTAGCTTGAGGTAGATTCCCAATATTATCCTTATTTCCTGCAAGGTATTTTCTGCCGACCACGAAGAATCTGTAGTAACCTTGTTTAAATTATCTGCCAAAGCTTTGCAGTCAGTTACGATGAAAACACTTGATAAAATATTTTCTTTTAACCACGTAACAGCCTTTAGCAAGGCCTTTGCTTCTGCGTGGAAAGCTGACGTTGCCTACTCCGAACCCGCAGAAAGATGCATGAAAGTCTCCTCATCAACAGAGTATAGGATGAAAGTGTATCCCATCGAAGAATCCTCTTTCTTATAAGAAG
The DNA here is from genome assembly GCA_023531295.1 of Papaver armeniacum. NCBI lineage: Eukaryota > Viridiplantae > Streptophyta > Magnoliopsida > Ranunculales > Papaveraceae > Papaver > Papaver armeniacum. Next base: position 419,290 of record JAJJWW010016215.1, read on the forward strand.
CATCAATGAAGATTATCCAATCCGAATTCAGGTTGGACCAAGAATTGTTGATTGGTATTCTCTTTTAATTCTTCATATTGCTTTGAAAGGTATTTGACGGGGAGGAATTTAAGAAACTATTGATTTGTCCTATTAAACTGACTGGGTTTGGGTAGATTTTCTCAAAAACTACCGAACATCTGTAATTCCAAATGAACCAAATTGTGGTGGATATTTTTACCTGAATGTGGCTCAAATTAGCTTCCGTAATCCACCATTTAATCCAATCAATAACGGTGCTGGGAGAGTTTCTGGGGATTATATTGTGTAGAGATAGACCAAACCAGACGGCTTTTGCAAATGGACACTCGCAGAAGAGATGAGCTTCCGTTTCTTGCGCTTGATTGTTACATAGTTAGCAAATCGGGTCGATTTCTGTATTTTGAGCACCTAATCTAGCCGATGTTGGTAGAACTTTTTGTACTATTTTCCAGATGAAAAGTCTAATTCTTGGGATGGCTTGAATTCTCCAGATCTTGTTCCATGGGAAATCTAGGTTATCATTATTGTCAAGATCCTGATTGGCTAGAATAGTATAGACATTTTTGGCCGAGAATTTTCCTGAGTGATGGTGTCTACATCTAATAATGTCTTGCTCATGGTTCCTTGGATTTAAAGCTTGGATTTTTTCCTTATCCTCCGGGTAGAAGAATTGGTTTAGCTTTTCTTGATCCCATCTATTTTGATCCATTATTAGCTCTTGAACTCTTGTTGGTGTCCGTTCTTGAATGTTAGGGATTTTTTGGATTATATATGCGTTAGGGATCCATCTGTCTTCCCAGATTTTCACAGAAGCTCCATTTTTGACTTGCCAAATAAAATTACCTTTTATTAACTCTAATCCTTTTTGTATGCTGGTCCAAATCCACGACAGATTCGAAGTTCTGGATTTTTAATCGACGAGTTTTTATTGAGATGAAATAATGTAAAAAGAAAAGAGAAGAATGGAAGATTATATGTAGTGGTTTTTAGGTTGGGAAGGGGGTAAACTGTTTTTTAGGTTCGGAAGAAAAAGAAATTGGTGAGGGTATTTTGGTAAATTTATCCCGTTTGGACACCCCTTAACCCTACAAAAGAGTCCACTTAAAATTGGATATACCCTAAGGGTATACTCCAATTTGGCCAGGAAACCTAAGGGTGATACATAGTACACTCTATACCGAAGTTTGAGGTAATGGCAGATAAAGTTCCATCACCTTCCATATTTATGTTCTTACGTTGAATCTCTAAACTAGTAGTTTCGCTAAACTAGTAGTTTCCAAGTTTTGAGTTTTAGGAACTAATGGGAGACCTGTTAAAAGAGATGGGTTACTTTCATCTTCATCTTTAGTGCCTCTTCTACATCTTTCACGGTAGCTTAGGTAAAATCTGTCTTGATATCATTCTGGTAAAGCATTATAAAACGAATGAGAATCTCCATATTTTTGGCCTCAACTTCAACAAGAAACTCATGTTCAATACTTGCAATTTGCATGCCCGAAAATGTATCATTTGTGAGCATCGAAAAAGGTTGGCAAAGCTTGAACGTTTCATTTACCTATAAATTGCAAATTTGCAATTGCTCCACGCTCCGCATTGGGTGGAATTTTATTGTTAACAATTAATATAATGGCTCAAATTACTAATGTTCTACAATCCACATTTTTTGGCTAGTAATTTTAAGATGGAAGAACTTCAAGAACTGAGATGATGGAGGAAATTGGAAATCAAATGTGGTCATTATGTAAAACAAAAAAACAAAAAAAAGTAAAAAATTGAATACAACTTGTATTCTTCCAATGACTTTGCGTTTACTTCTTCCACCCAATTGAACTCCAAGTCTGACTCAACTCTAATTGTATTAGAATTTTATCATGAGTACATTAATTATATGGGTTTTCTTATCTTGTATACCGGTGTACATGATGATAAGCATTAATTAGCTGTAATTTTCTTTATTGATTTTGTAACATTTTTCTTGGTAATACAAAAATTTCGGTAAAATAAAAACACAGTAATCACAAAAATAATTATTCCTTTACTACCCTTTTACTTGCAGCATTAATCATCTATGTGGAGTCCGTCTTTCTTCACGGATCACAAAAAAAATTCCATGGAACCCGTTTTGATAATTTTGAGATTCTAGCTTATGTAAAAAATCCACCGAAGACTAATTTATGTACAAATCTTGATTTTTTGTTTAATCAAATAAACACATCACTTAAACGCCTTCATCATAAGTCTATTTCAGATTGATAATTGATCTTTTTTGATAAATCAATCACTAATGACATGCATGATCAACCAAAAATCAGGGACCTATAATTACGCTTTTGAAAATTTTAATAGATTTTTGGTATTTAAAGTTTCCTTATTTTACGGTCATTTATCAAGGTCTAATATACGTATCATTAATGGATTTGGACACCAATCAAAAAAAATAAAATGGATTTGGACGACGAAAAGAAGAAAGCTACTGAGATATCCTTAATTAAGCTAAGATATAGTTAGGGATGATCAGGCCGTCCATCAGACACTGGGATGATCCTTAATTAAGCTAAGATAGTTAAGGATGATCAGCTAAAATCTGGCCGTCCATCAGACACTAAGACGTGCCTTATTAGTGATCTGCTAGATTTTGTTAGGTAAACCATCGTGGGTCCACAGTAATAAGAAAGGTTAAATCCGTTTTCCTATAAACCCTCGAGGATAATAAAGGAAATAAAACAATTTGGTTTAATTTATACTGATTACACCGGCTTCCATAAAATATTACGAAATCAAGATAAAGAATTAATTTTCTAATGATTCTTATCCTCTATGCGTGTATAGAAGTTAATAGTACCCTAATTATATACCCCTAGTTTTCACAGCCAACAAATATACCCTTATAACAATAAATATACCCCTATCATTTAAAAACCTTATCTATTTAAAAATAGATTACCTTAATACCCTCACTCATATAATTTTTTTTTATTTCAAAATACAACAACCACTTCACCACCGCCACCACCACTACCACCACCAACACCAACATTCAACTACCATTCAAGTATTCAACCACCACCTACCAACGGCCACCACCTTATATTCCACAACCACCGTCGTCGCCACCACCATCCTCCACCAGTTTGCCACCACTGCCACCGCCAGTCCACCGCCACCGTTGCCGCCGCCGTCAGTCCGCCGCCGCCACTGGTGGTGTCGACAACCGAAGTTGATCCCCAAAATAAAAATTGGTATCAACAACCGAAGTTGATCCCCAAAATTAAAATTCAGAAAATTAAAAAAATTTATAATATGGTGTTAACAACAGAAGTTGATTTTTTCAAAAAAAAAAAAAAAAAACAGAAGTTGATCCCAAAACAAAAATTGGAAAATCAAAAAAAAAAATTGTTTCAACAACAAAAGTTGATCCCCTAATTAAAAATCAAATAATAATATTAATATGGCGTCAACAACCGAAGTTGATCCCCAACACAAAAATCAGAAAAGTAAAAAGAAAAAACATGGTGTCAGCAATCGAAGTTAATCCCTAGAATTAAAATTTTCAGAAAATGTTGGGGTCAACAACCAAAGTTGATACCAAATTCTGGCGTCAACAACTAGAGGTGTCAAAAAGGCCAGGCCGGCCCAAGCCTGGTCTGGCCAGGCCTGTATTAGCATGCCAAAACCTGGCCTGGCCCGTAAATAGACAGATCTGGTCGGGCCCAGGCTCTAAGCTGGCCCAGGCTAGGCTCAACCTTTCAACCTGTTGGCATGTCATTGCCAGGCCTGCCATGGCCTGTATATATGGTCACAACACAAATATGTCCGTATGTATAATATGTATAAGTTTGTTTATTCAAAAATTATGAGCGACACTGGGGGCTCGAACCAGAGCCGATCATGTGTCTAGAAGGGTCCTGTGCGAAATTTTTCGTAGGGCCTTTGACAATATCGAATATTTTGTAACAATAAAAAATAAAAAAAAAATCAATAATTTTTATTTGATTTGTAAGATTAACGACGATACCAAATAAAAATTTACGACTAAATAATGGTGTTAATGCGTATTTTATAAAGATAAAATGAGAGTATTAAATAAGAACTTTTTTTCTGGATGTCAATAAGAATACGCAAGGATAACACAAAATTTATATAGATAAAATGAGAGTATTAAATAAAATTTTTTTTTCCGGATATCAATAAGAATACGCAAGGACAACACAAAAGATAGGAAACTTACTCTTGGGAGGTATGGTATTAGGTTAAATACGGTCAAATATAAATAAACAATAAATTGATTGCTCAGAGGATGGATTGTTTAAGTATTTCCCCCATAGGTTGTGTGTTCGAGTTCGGCCACGGTAAAGATTTTTTTCTTTTTTTTTTTTTTTGTCCTTGCACACCCTCAGGCCCGGCTCTGGCTCGAACCCATGTGTTCTGTTGTTGCAGAACTTAAGGAGGCATCCACTACCACGGAACTGGGTAGGCTTCCATGGTTTTTGTTTGCATTCATACTATTTTGGTATCATAATGTACCATATTTAAATTTTGAAGTTGGATGTTACCAAAAACGTTTAATTATTTTCATAAGTTTTTTTTCCCTTGGTTGCCCAATAAATGCTAGAAAATTTTATATTATTGTCTCATTAACTTATTCATTGTAAGCATGGATCACTCATTACTCATAATGTTTTTTATGTGATTCTTTCACACTTTACATATTTATAGTCGAGATTGAATGTCCCTAATTGAAATTCGGAATAAAATATTCTCATATTAATATAAATCTTGTACATCGACAGAATTAGCACCAGAGTTGCCGTAGACCAATTGGCTGCACGAGATCCTATCGTAAATTACGTGGAGAACTCGTGTTCGAGTCTTTTTTAGAACCATTTTTTGGGGACCATGGTTTTTTTTGAGGGGACCATGGTCTCATTAGGCCACCTTCCCTATAGTTATAAGGGATGTCCTAAAATGTGGAAATGACTAACCTACCCTTAACCTAATTTAATTTAAAACTAAGAACACGAAGAACATTTCGGTTATCACGAATTAATTTTTTCTTAACCGAACTCAGAGTTCGGTTGGTTCGCAAAGAAGGATAAAACTATTTTCTAACCGAACTTTACCAATATTACAAAAAAAAAAAAAAAAAAAAAAACAAATGTAACCGAACTGTGCTATTTTTCCCACTATGTTGATTTTTTATTTAACCGAACTTTGCCCACTATGTTGGGTTGGTTCGCAAAGAAGGCTAAAACTATTTTCTAACCGAACTTTACCAATATTACAAAAATAAATAAATAAATAATAATAAAAAAAAATCCAATGTAACCGAACTGTGCTACTTTGCCCACTATGTTGAGTTTCAATTTAACCGAACTTGTCCCACTATGTTCGGTTTGCTCGCAAAAAACCTTGACAAACCGAACTCTTAACTAATTGTGTGTAGTTCGGTTAGATATTGGTTGGTATGAAGTTTGCGAAACAACCGAACTTTGTACACTAATGTGCAATATTATTTTACATAAGTTCGGTTTATTAGTTGCAAACTAACCGAACTTATAGACCCTAAAGTTCGGTTACATTCCGGCCAAACCGAACATAACACGGTAATCCTATTTACAAAGTTCGGTAACATGTCCGTTAACCGAACTTCAAAAAACCTCCATTATTGGAGAGTTCGGTAACCTGCGTGTTTAGAAAAAGTAACCGAACTACACTTTCAGATGAGTTCGGTTACATGTTCTTCACACAAGGTAACCGAACAAGCCCAAATCTACTTAACAAATTCACATTTTTTTGAAAATTTGGATCAATTCAACCAACATTATCTAAGTTTAGAGCATACCTGGGTACCCAAATAGTCTTCCTCCGGTTGTGGTTGGTAAAATCCATCGTTTTCATCTTGAGATTGGCTTTGGGGAAGAATACATTCACCATCTAAGAAATAATTCATCACTTGAATAGTCTAGCTTAGTGAACTCAATTTTTTTTTCCATGTTTTTCTTCTTCATCTTCTCTGACTTTTCTCTCTCAATAATTCTACTTCTTTTTGAAAAATCTTATTTTTTAATCTCAAATCTTTATTCAAAATCATTTCACTAATCACACTAACTAATCATTAACCAAAAATAATCATAGGGTAATTTAGGTATTATCATAAGTAGATGACAGTTGCCACGGTGGAACGGCCGACCGGAAAAATTGACGCAAAGCTAAGTTTTTTACTCACAATTTAGTTCTTCAAAGGACACAAAGTCAGATTTATAAATTTGTAAAGCGAAATTGTAAAGAGAAGAGGTGTTTAAACAAGCACAATCGAAATATTTCCAAACGGCTCATCAGTTGCAAAAATATCTCTACATCGAAAATCAAGGTTTCCGAATATTCTTTTGCACAATCATCAGTAATAGGTACACTTTGTTTGACCATAAATTGCACGATCCGGAAGAAACGACAAGAAAAAAGATAATTCGTTTCATGAAAAAGAAATGAAAAAGTTGTTGTTGTTTTTTGGTTTTTTGGAAATCCAAAAATGTTTCTCCATCAACTTTCGGTGTTAGAGCAACTGCAGTGGGCGACTAAACCCATTTATTTGGTCTCTGAACCAGGCGTAGCGGGACGTACCATCGACCAAATACCAGACTAAATGAACAGTGGGCGATTATATTTGGTCGGGGACCAAAGACTAAACCCCAATATAGTCGAGCGATCATATAATGTTCGCCCCAAAACCAGGCGAACTTAAAGTTTATGCCCCACACCCGGCGGGGATATAGTTTACGCCCCACACCAAGCGGGGGTAAAATGTTCGCCCCACCTTTTTTCTTTTTTTTTTGTTGTTGAGGCGAACATATAAAGTTCGCCTGGTGTGGGGCGTACATTATATGTGATCCCCACACCAGGCGGACATTATATGTTCGCCCCCCTTTTTTTTTTTTTTAGTCGGCGGGGATAAAATGTTCACCCCACACCAGGCGAACTTATATGTTCCGCCCCACCAAATTTAGTCGGCACCTTGCGTCACTCGGACCAAACTAAAATTTGGTCTTTTTTTTGGTCTTTGATCTTTGGTAATAATCGCGCCACTGGAGTTGCTCTTAGGGTGAAGCGTTCAGCATGTATAGAACTCCACACACGCCCCACGTGCAAGGCCACCTAGTAGAAGTGCGATGTGTCCACCGACATTCCTCTCTTCTCTTCTTCACTTATAACCCTACATTCCTCTCGACTAAAAAACAATGGCAGTCCTACCTAAAATTCTCAAAGCTTCTCACTCTCCGATTTCTCACCACTATCTAAACTTCAATTCTTCAAATTAATTTACAGTTATTTTGGTTTCTACAGATTCAGGTAGAATTCGTTCAGCCACTTTTTTTGAGTTGGACAATTAACTGACTCATTCTGCTACTGTAAGGTTACGGTCTCTCCGACCCGACCCGAATTCTAGTAATCTTCTTCACCCGATTTTCTGCTACTGTAAGTGTTAAATGTCAAGTAATTTAATTCTCTGCTAATGCAACTGATCGAGTTTGATCATTTTTCTGTAATTTCTCATCATTACTAAGTGATGTATGTGTAAGAAATTGAATAGAAATTGCATTTCGTTGACTCAATTGTGTGATTTTAATAACAACATCGAAATTTGAGGTGGCGGCGACGGTGATCATGGTTAAGTGTACGGCGTTGGTAACACTCGTGTTAGATTTCTTTCTGGTGGTGGGGCGGTGATGTTAACTAGATTACTGCAGCAGCAGTGGAGGGACGACGAAGAACCGGACGTGCAACATTCTCTTGATAGCCAAAAAAAAAAAAAAAAAATGGACCTGCATAGTCCACAAGGTTGACAGAGGCAAAAAAATACCAGTGGAAATTAAATAACTGCCCCTATTTTCAATGGGCCTTCATAAATATCCCTAACAGATTTTATAAATGCCCCCAATGGCATAATTGAAATTTTTATCTGCAATAATAATTTTCAAAGTTCCTACTTTAACCTTCCTTTCCTACTTCGGTTCTTGTTTACTTCTTCGATCTCAGAGAAATTTCATCGCTCCAGCCACCGTCAACTACGTCGCCTCCACCACCACTTCCATTACCATTTCAATCGCCTCCACCACAACAAACATCACCACCTTCGTCATGTCTGTCAGTATCTGCGTTTTTGTACCCAATTGCTCTTCTAAGAGAGGGATAAAGAGATTTGAGAGAGAGATATATAGATCTTCGATTGTTTGAAATTAAGCATCACCAGCGGCATCCGTTCAAATTGAAATAGAGAAATAGAAAATTAAAACCAGACGAATTTCAGAGAGCGATGGATCAGGTTTGTATCTGAAACCCTAACAATCTCCATTTAATATGGATCTCTCATAAGTCGGTGTAACTCAGTTAGTATAGATTAAGTTTTCGTAAATTGTTGATATTGAAAATTGTTGGATTTCAATAATAATGGTATGTATCATCAATTGACCAAATTCAGTGGTGGTGGTGGTGCGGTGGTGTGTGTTGGTATTAGTCTTTGGGTTAATAAATTCAGTGGTGTTGGTGTTATTTTTGGGGTTGGTGGTATTTTTTTAAATAAATATTGGTGGTTCTGGTTGTTCTAGTGATCTTTGGTGGTGGAGTTTGAGTTTGATTATGGTGGAGATTGGTTGTGATTGTGGTTGGGACATCGTGGTGGTGGTGATATCTTGTTATAATCTGATTTTTTGTGTTTTAGTCTTGATTTTGTATATTGACGTTTGTGATCAAATGCAGATGAGTTATCATGTATTCATTGTACTTTTGATCATTCAAATCAAGGTTGTTACCCTGAACTGCACTACATTTTTTTAGACAAATGATATGTAAAGAAAGCTCCTAGCAGCGGTATGGTTCACTTCGTTTTTGTTTTTTTATTTTCATTTTCTCCACTTAGTTGTACTATTCATGTTAATATGCCCGTTTGTCAATATGAATCAGAAGAACTTTAATCTTGGACATTACTTATCTCCTGTATGTAAAGGGTTTATATGTTGAGTTAATGTGGGCTAGCTTTGCAGTTGATATAAAATTATAATAATCATTTGTGCAGAAACTACGAAGCAGACAAGTACGGCGAAAAGAAAAGTGTACCAGAACTATGACTAGCATCATTTGATGACGCAATGACCCAATTCTATGACTAGCATCATTTCATGTTATTACTTTATAACTCTCAGCTTTGTAACATTCAGCAAGCCATTATTGCGTAATTGTGAAACATACTTCTGCCTATACCAGGATGACAGGGTGCCTTTTGTTGTTGAACACTGCATATAACATGTGGAGACTCCAGCGAACTATTCTAGTATATTATTGAACTCCAGATGTACGGCGTTGTCTCTAATGCATTCTATACATGATAATGTAATTCTAGTCCGTGATACTTCTTAAAAACTCTACAGTTCTGGTTTGCTTTTGCATTATGTATCAGCAATTTTGAAGATTTTGGAATAGTGTACCGGAGTGAAAAGCCTCCTGGTAGTTTAAGTTGACAAGAGTCTAATTGTTAGTGACGAATGTAAATGTTTCATTTCTGACCTGTTTTCGTCGTCTCTGTACATGCTAATAATTCTGGATGGAGTTTTACGTTGGCCTGCACTTACCCTTGAAGCTATATTAGTGAGTCCACTCCTCCACTCTGTTTACTTGTATACTAATAGTTACATTAGTTGAAAGATAATGGTGATTACGGTTGTTTGTGGTGTTGGAAATGTTGTACGCTGGCTTTGGCGGTGGTGGTGGTGAGGTTGGACGACAAGTTGTTGAATACTACTCCATCAACTATTTAGGGAGTCAACAACCAATGTTTGTGTATCAACAATGGAAAAAGTGGGAATTATATAAATGACCCTATTTTTCAAGGGCTTCCAAAATACCCTTATGGGACAATAAAAATACCCCTCTCCAATTACAGGCCCATTAGGTACATCAACGTTTTTTCCTCTTTCCATGTTTACCCTCCTGTTCTAGATCGACCACTTGATTTTCAACTTTACATTCCGATTTTTTTCTTCTTCTTTCTCTTCTTCTCTTTCAACCACCAGCAGCACCTCTGCACTAGCACCACCAGACTCCTTGTTTGCCACCGCCATCGCAATGTCCTCCGTTATTAGCGTGAGATCCATTAACATATTTGCGTTCGATTTCAACCTGTTTTTTATTGTTCTTCATCTTCTTATGTTAAATATTGATTTTCCATATTCAGAGATCGACAAATTTGATTTTTGGTTTTCAATTCATAGTTTTATCTCTATTTTTGTGTTCGATTTCAACCTATTTCGACTTCTTTATGAATTGTTCTTTATCTTTTTAGGTTAAAGATTGATTTTCCATATTCGTAGATAGATAGATTTGATTTTTTGGTTTTCGATTTCTAATTTCGAGTTGAAGATTCAGATAAATCTCGATTAAAAATGGAGCACAGCCTGACCAAATTGTTAAAAATGGAGCCCAGCCTGACCAAATTGTTAAAAATGGAGCCCATTAAAGGAGATCCACCAAACCATTTCTTGAATCGAACGAGGAAGAAAATGAAATTTTAGAGAGAAGAGAAAACCCGTCATTTCTCATGGCTTCATCATCCTCATCCTCAGAGATCAACAGGCGGAGCTATTTCCAAAGTGGTTACAATTTCGTTCTTAATGGGAGCAGTACTACAATCACTCCACTTTTCTCTCTAGAAGAAGACTCCCCTTCTTTTTGAGCTTATATCTGAAAATTTATCATCTCCGTGAAGAATTATTATATCTTAAAGTTGAAATTTGTTGTTAGATGTGTTTAGTGTTGATAAATTTAGGGATCTGATTTTGTTTGATTATGATGACAGAATGCACCATTGCCTGACAGTGTGGTGAGTGATTTTACTTTTTTGTTTTGTTAATTTGATTGGAAATTTTGAGAGTTTTGGTGCTTAATGAATAAAGTTGTATGAGATCTAGGCAGGGGAACGTTATTGGAACATTGTATGTTAGGATTTGATGGAAATTTATTAGGTTTAGACAGATAATGTGAAAATTGATGGAAATATTGGAAATTGAAACATCATATGTTAGGATTTGATGGAATTTGTTGGAATTAGATATCAAAAGAGTTCAAAATGCATTGTGTGAGTGTGCTATCAAATTATGGAATTGTTAGAATTAGTATGAAAATTACTGTTGGTTAATGTCTATGTTTCAATCCCATGATCAAAATTTTGTGCAAGAACGGGTTTGTTAGTGTCAATAGAGGGCATGGACATACTATTGAAATCTCATTGATTCGGATATGGTGTTTGTTGTGTTAAGTGATGTTGTATAACTTGTATTGATGTGTGTCTGTTGCAGTCCCAAGATCAAAATCTGGTGCAGGACAGTGGTTTAACAGTGGCAACTAAAGCTAATTCTTTGGAGCGATGGAAGCTGTTTTGGTCAACACACATCAGGTTCGCTTGTACTTCTCAGTTGTTTATGCTAGTGAGAATTTCAGTAATTTTATTATTTGACAAAAAAGTGTGATTCTTTATGAATATAATTGCTTATTATGTGTTATGTTGTTGGTGTAGTTTTACAAATGGTTTATGGATCTTGAATCAGCCATGAAATCAGAGGTTAGTGCTACTGGTGGTGGTGACGTAGTAATTAACTAGTTGTGATAGTGAGTCCACTCCTTCTTGAAGCTATAATAGTGAGTCCACTCCTCCACTCCTGTTTACTTGTATACTAATAGTTATATTAGATGAACCTATGGTGTAATGGTATCACAACTGACTCTAGTCAGAAGATGCGTGTTCGATTCACGTTAGGTTCACTACTTTTAGTATATTAATTTCCGGGATTTACTTTGGTAAGGAGTCAACAACCAATGTTTGTGTATCAACAATGGAAATTGACCTTAGTTTAGGGAGTCAACAACCAAGGTTTGTGTATCAACAATAGAAAAATGGTATCAACAACCAAGGTTTGTGTATCAACAATAGAAAAATGGTATCAACAACCAATGTTAGTGTATCAACAATGGAAAAATAGAATCAACAACCAGTGTTTGTGTATCAATAATAGAAATTGACCTTAGTTTAGGGAGTCAACAACCAAGGTTTGTGTATCAACAATAGAAAAATGGTATCAACAACCAAGGTTTGTGTATCAACAATAGAAAAATAGTATCAACAACCAACGTTAGTGTATCAACAATGGAAAAATAGAATCAACAACCAGTGTTTGTGTATCAACAATAGAGATTGACCTTAGTTTAGGGAGTCAACAACCAAGGTTTGCGTATCAACAATAGAAAAATGGTATCAACAACCAAGGTTTGCGTATCAATAATAGAAAAAATGGTATCAACAACCAATATTTGTGTATCAACAATAGAAATTGATCTTAGTGTTAGGAGTCAACAACAAATGTTTGTGTATCAACAATAGAAAAATGGTATCAACAACCAAATTTGACAAATATTTTTGAACTTTTGATTTTTTGGATCTTCAGTTGTTGACACCTAACATTGATGGCGGTGGCGGCGGTGGTGGCGGCAGTGCTGTTGGTGATGGTGAAATGGTGGCGGCGGAATGGTGGTGGCGGAATGGTGATGGTGGTGGAATGGTGGCAGCGGGATGGTGGTGGTGGCAGAGTGGTGGTGGTGGCGGAGTGGTGGTGGCGGCGGAGTGGTGGTTGTGGCGGCTGCGGAGTTTGGTGGTGGCGGCGGCGGCGGCGGAGTGGTGGTGGTGGCGGCGGCGGCGGAGTGGTGGTGGTGGCGGCGGCGGCGGAGTGGTGGTGGCGGCGGCGGAGTGGTGACGGAGAGTGAAATAATAGAAAAATCTATTTTCTAATGGATAAAATTCTTAAATGAAAATAATATTGTAAGTAAGGGTATTAAGGTAATCTATTTTTTAATGGATAAGGTATTTAAATGATAGGGGTATTTATATTGTTGTATAAGGGTATTTGTGTTGGGCCTCTATAATAGGCATTTAATAAATTTACCCATGGAAAAATGGAATCAACAACCAATACTTGTGTATCAACAATAGAAATTGATCTTAGTGTAAGGAGTCAACAACAAATATTTGTGTATCAGCAATAGAAATTGACCTTAGTTTTAGGGAGTCAACAACCAATGTTTGTGTATCAACAATGGAAAAATGGAATCAACAACCAAATTTGTGTATCAACAATAGAAATTGACCTTAGTTTTAGGGAGTCAACAACCAATGTTTGTGTATCAACAATGGAAAAATGGAATCAACAACCAAATTTGACAAATATTTTTTAACTTTTGATTTTTTGGATCAACTTCAGTTGTTGACACCTAATATTAACGACGGCGGCGGAGGCGGCAACAACAGTGGTGGTGGTGTGTGACGGTGGTGGAATATTATTGGTGGTTGTATTTAGTAAGTGGTGGTGGTGGCGGAGTGGTGGTGGCGGAGTGGCGGTGGTGGTGGTGGAGTGGTGGTGGTGGTGGAGTGGTGATGGCGGCAGTGCTGTTGGTGGTGGTGAAATGGTGCTGCTGGTGGATGTGAAATAATAGGAAAATTTATTTTTTAATGGATAAGATTTTTAAATGGAAAATAATATTGTAAGTGAGGGTATTAAGGTAATTTGTTTTTTAAAATATTTAAATGATAGGGGTATTTATATTGTTGTATAAGGGTATATTTATTGGGTGCCAAAACTAAGGGTATTTAATAAATTTACCGAAAATACTAAGAAACACCATGCAATAGCATTTCCCGTTTCCAAGTCCAACAATCCCACCACGTGTCAAGTTAACAAACCATAAAATAAAATAAAAAATACTGGAAAAGATGAAACGGGTTCTCAATCTCTCTGTCTGACTCCTCATTTTTCTTTTGTTTCCCTCTTTTTCATATCTCTGCTTCCTCTGTAACTCAAAGTCTCAAATAGTGAATTTGGAAGAGTGAAAAAACAGTAAAATCTACACAATTATCTCATCTTTTTCTTTTCTTTCTCCCTTTTCACCAATCCATTTTGTGATTAGGTCTTGATACAGGTTTGTTTGATTTTCGATTTGAAGAAATGGTTTGTGAACTTGATTCTTGGTTGATTAATTAGATCATGGTATGGATTTGTTTCATTTTCGATTTCGACAAATGGGTTTGTGATCGTGGTTGATTCTAAAGTCTAAGAGAGTGGAAATAAGAATGTGGGTGTGACGCGGTTGAGTCGGTGAGTTAGTAAGCGAGTAAAAACGGTGGGGGCATGTAAAGGGGTGGGTGGAAATAACTTCTTCTTATCGGTTTATCGACATATTACATTTCTCTCGTATTTTTTCATTCCATTCTCTCTGTAAATTCAGTTTTCTTTTATCCGAACAAACATGAATATGTAGTCATTGAACTTTTAAACCCTTTTAAGGTTTTGTTTGTATCATATTAAATTATGAAAGCGTCGATTTGATCAATTTCTCAGAATTGGCTTTTTTTTTCTTTTTGTATTTTAGATGAACATGATCATGAAATCGATCGATTCCGATCGAATGAATCGATTTTTTGATGTAATTTGTTCGTTTAACTTCATTTGATCGAAATCCATCATCAATTTAATCAATTATGTCGATCTGTTTATGAATTTCCAGAAATTAAATTTTGTTTTTGTTTTTTGCACAAAGTTTGTGACGGACATTTTTGGTTTTTTTCATCACATAGGGACTCCTCCCTTTGGGCGCCGTCCAATTAATAATCATTTTCGTTAGTGGGGGTGGTGTTCTGGTGGTAGTGATGGTGCCGGAGATGAAGGTAGAGATGGCTGAAGTCTTACCGGTGGCGAAGGTGTTGCTGGTGGTGCTATTGATGGAAGTTTTCTGGTGGTTGTGGTCAGGGTCGTCTTACAGTATTATGGTGCTCTAGGCGAACAAAACAAAATGGGGCCTTTTTTGTATTACAAAATCACCCACACACTGCAACAACAAAAAATTCTTGACAGCAAATGATGATTCAAGTGTAATACTAACAAACAAAAAATTTTTGGCAGGTAAATGATGATTCAAATGTAATATCAACAAACATTTATCATTTTTTTGAAGAAGACACAATGCTAGTAATAGATGTAAAGATCGACCTCTCGGCATTTACCGCTGCAAACTCATTTATAATACTGTCGTAGTCAATACTTCGTAGCATATCCGCTTCAATAGATAACATCGCTAGTCCGTTTAATCTCTCTTGAGACATCGTTGATCGCAGGTAGGACTTGATCAACTTTAACTTCGAAAAACTTCTCTCTGCAGACGAATCATAATGAGGATTGTTAATAAAATTCGGTATGCAATAGACGCATTTGAATAGCAGCCGCCCATATCCGTTAAGAAATTCAACACTTCGATAGCCTTTCCAGCTTCCTTAGGAAAAAAACTTCGTAAAACCTTCAACTCCGTATATAACTCATTCCCATTAATATCTAATTCCATTTCATAGCTTAGGTATTTTTTAAGTTTAACACAAGAATCCCTTAAAGTTTTATCGTCAAGAGACCTTAATTTTTCTATATGAAACAAAAACCCAAAAGTTTCCTCGTATGCTTGAAATTGTTTAAACCTACGTTTGAGAGAAGAAATAGCTTGGTCCATTATATAATTGAAGTATTCTACTCGGAAAGCTTCCATACCTTGTAGTGGTGGTTGTACTTCCTCTATCTCATCAATTTCATTAAATTGCTTCTTTCTTTTTCTTACTCGTACCTCATAGAAAACAGGCTCTATATTCAAAGAGGCTGCAAGTATTTTAGCTTCTTCCAATGCCTCCTCGAATCCATCCTTTCTGTAATCCTTAAAGAAAGAAACAAGATCTTTTAATTTAGTAACATCATCATCAAGATTCATATCTTCGGTTTGAAGTTTAATGCTCACAGAGTTAACCGCAAGAAGTGATCTATGCCAAACAACCATACCAAGTATAAGCTCAAAATTATCAATCTCTCGGGTCAATATAGAGTAAGCGGTACCCCTTGTCTTCGCATCAAAATCAGCCCCAGTTGTGAGCTCTTGTAAGGCATCTCGTATTTTCGGAGCTTGAAATCGGATTGATTTGATAGCTTCAATATGACTTTCCCATCGAGTATCGAGATAATGGTTTAACCGTAAGAACTTTTACATGTTTCTTAAACACCATCCAACGTTTTGTAGATCTTTGAAAAGAAATTGTATATATGTTGCACAACTTGGAAAAAGGAGACTGCTCTAGGACATGAACTAACCATATCGCAAAGTGCAAGGTTTAGACTATGACAAGCACATGGCATATGAAAAGCTCTAGGATTTACCTTCAGTAGTCTCTTTTGCACCCCTTTATTTTTCCCGGTCATATTAGCTCCATTATCGTACCCTTGCCCTCTAACGTTCCGAATATCAAGGTTTAGGTTATGCAAGAGTTCTTCAAGTTTATTAAAAAGTCCTCTTCCCGTTGAGTCGTCCACCTTTACAAATCCCAAAAAGTACTCCTCAACTTTGGTCGGAGACGTGGAAACATCTACACATCTTATAATAAGAGACATTTGCTCTTCATTACTTATGTCTGGAGTACAGTCAAGTATTACGGAAAAATATTTTGCTTCTTGAATTTTCTGAACAATTTTGTCTTTCACATGACGTGCCAACAATGCAATTAATTCATTTTGGATTAATGGACCAAGATAATGATGATAAACTTCATAGTCTTTAATACGTCTAAGATGTTCTTGCATCACCAAATCAAATTCTGCAATCATTTCAACAAAGCTTAAGAAGTTACCGTTATTCGCTACCCCAACCTTGTCGTTTACTCCACGGAATGCCAAATTATTTTTAGCAAGAGTTCTTATAACATCGACTATTCTTATTAAGACTTGTTTCTAATATTCTTTCTCCCTCTTGATTTGTTCATGATTCTACTTATCAATAGTTTCATTCTTGGCAAGTCTGATTTCAAGTTCTTTCCATCTATTCATGGCATTTAAGTGCCCAGTAGACGTTTCATGACGTGAAAGCTTAGAACTCATATTATGCCAATCTTTACTACCATTCGTATCCAGCTGCATATTACGCCCACCTTGCTTGAACAATTTGCAACAAAAACAGAACACACGATCCGAAACATTTGAATACACTAGCCATCTTCTGTCTTCAGTTTCCCCATTGCTCAGATATCTTGTGTAGTGGTCAGCATCAAAGTTTCTCTTTTTGACATCTTTAGGAAAAACAAAATCAGTTTTGTTTCTTCTTACGGGTCCATTCTCTACTAAGCAATCTCTCAAATACTGGTTAAGTTTAATCTTATTCCAATTCCCTGGATCATGAATATTTACTGGTCCGTATTCTTCATTTTGTACCTCATCTTGCACAATCTCATTTTCACCGTCATCTAGTTCCTGTTCTTGTTCACTTGCCTCTTCCTGGACATTTTCACCATCTTATATGGCATTCAATAAATCATCCTCTTCTAACATAGTATTGACCAAATTTTCATACTCCTCATCACTATCAATATTATTTTCCCCGTCTTCATCGCTTGATTCGCTTTCATTGTCCCTTGTGTCTTTGTATGATTGTTGGTGCCAAATATTTAAACATATCTCCAACTTGAGATCTTTCGACGTCATCCTTTCTTTGTCGTATTATCGCTTTAGCGTGTCCACTTTTCTGCTTTCTAATCATGATTGTCGTCTTGTCGGTCAATTGTGTGTTCCCTTACATAAACAAAAGAATGGGGGAAACTAAAATAGATCAGTCTCATACAATGAATTATCTTGTGAATTATGATCAAAACTGAAAAGAAAATGGATTATCAAAAATAACTAAACCCCAACAATCCACTGTCAACGACAACAATCCACATGACACCACAATTTTAATTCTAGTTAACACCCAAATATGTAATTCTAATTAGCACCTAAAAGCTACAATTTATGTTTGTTCTAATCAGAATTCATAAATATCCAAAATTCCTAATTCCCAAAACTTGGCATACGATTCAAAACCCTAACAAAGTTTACTCAAATGTTAAAAATCATAAATAACAAATTAGTTTGCAATAATAAGTAAGAAATCGAAATACCTTGTCGCAAATCTTATCGATTGATGATGTTGATTAACTGATTGCGATTGAGATCACCATTCGTAGTCTAATGACTTTGTCTCTGCCTGTTTCGCGAAAAAAGGAAAGAGGAAAAAATAAAAAAGAAAAAAAATACTCGTATTCTCACACGAACTATTGAATATAGGTAATAAAAATTTCAGATTTTGGGCCCCCGTAAAATTGCGGCCTTAGGCGACCGCCTAGCTCGCCTGGTGCCTAAGACGGCCCTGGTTGTGGTGAAGGTAATGGTGTTCAGGAGGTTGTACTGGTGGTTGTATTGAAGGTAGCGATGATGGTGGAAGAGTTGGTGGAGCTAGAGCTGCAAGTGGTTGTTGGGGTGTTGTTGGGTCTACTGGTGGTGTTGGAGCTATCGGTAAAGATGGTGGCGGATCTGTAAGTTGTTGGTTTTGTCGAGGGTGGTGGTTGTGGAGGTGTTGTCGGATGTGGGGTTACCGGAATTGCCAAAATTGAAGCAGGAAATTTCACCGGGGAAACATCTGAAGATAAACACCGAATAGATTGAGTAGAAGGAGAGAAAAGAAAAAAGAAATGTGTGGGTTCACCGGGTTCGACCTTGGATCCTATGATTGCCTATTTACAGATATAACCTTGATAAATTAGGCTTGATACCTTTCATATTGGAGGGATAGTTTGGATATTTCGGGGGTATGACACCAAATCCAATCTTTTTTGTTAAATTGGAAAAAAAGTCACGCTTCATATTGACACAAAGTCACCATATATAAAGTCCTCCCTCGCTTCGCTCGGTCGGCCTAAATGTCTAGATAAGGGGTGACCTAGATTTACTTCTAATATCTTACCCAAAATAAAAGAATGGTCCCCCAAAAAAAGGTTGGTCCCCAAAAAATGGTTCCTTTTTTAGAGCACCTTTTTACACTTTAAAAAGAATCAACAAGATGATCGCGAGCTAGCACAGCCGGAGCACAGTAAGGCCCGGTTTAAAGCGAGTCGCTCGGGCGGGTGGGCTCCCTTATAGGGTTTCGGGCCATGCCGCCAGGCCTCGCTCATTTAACAAGCCAACCCAGGCTAGGCCACGAGCCAAAGCCGACAAAAAGCGAGGCCGGGCCTGGCCGGGCTACTGTTTGACACCTCTATCAACAACCCAAGTTGATACAAAATTCAAAATTCAAAAAATGTTCATATTAGTATGGTGTCAACAAAAAAAAGTTGATCCCAAAATATGGTATCAACAACCAAAGTTGACCCAAGAATCTAGTGTCAACAACCAAAGTTGATCCCAACAATTCATGTACTACAATTAGTGAACATGGCGTGAATCGAACATGCATCTCCTGACGTGGAGTCAGTTGTGCTACCATTGCACCACAAATTCATCATACCATAATTCATTTACAAGTCTTCCTAGTAACATTGTTGGCAAATCAAAATGAAATATATTGTCCCATAAAAGATTTATATAAAAGTAAAACTCACTGGTAAAGATTCAAGTGTGAAAAGTGCATGCCCAAGAAAAACTCAATCGAAAATTTGTTGGCTTATAAACAGGTCAGTAATATTACAATCTTGGATCTTGTAAATAAAAGTTAAGAGAAAAGCACACATACTGGTTATCACGATAACCCGTGAACTCCATATTAATTGTTAAATTCCCACTTGAAGCTCTGGCTATCTATTGGATGTTCTTTGATTTAAGGAGACAAACTTTTCAATAGCCTATGAACATTATGACAAGCAAAAGATTAAAAAAGCTTATGAAAATCAATAAATTGTGTGCATAATGAGTTTCCCTCCAAGATTATGTGATATTATTGACTTTAAATACCTAACCTATTTTACACCCACTGAGATGAAAATGGTGGCAAGTAACTTTTGCCTTGGTGCAGTTTCCTTTTGAAGCACAAATGTGGTGCTTTGCACCACATACAAGTTTGGGGGAAGTCCTCAGCACGTGAAGGTAATAAGTAATTAGAAAAGAAAGTACTGGTATTGGTAGGGAATATTAAACTATCAAACAAAAAATATACAGATGATTGAGGAACTAAATACCTTGTTTCCATGTATGATGCAGATGTTTCCAGCTTGAGGCATACGTAGTGTCCATCCAACTTTTTACTTCCTCTCAAAAGAAGCGTAAATGGAACTGTATATGGAACCTTAAATGGTAGAAGGCCGAAAGAGAAAGCCGCTCTACCAAACCGAAAAAGAATGTGTTTTCCATCTTTAACTAATGTTGCTGCCTGAGAGAAGAAAACACCACAGGTTGTTAGTCTATATAATAAATCTCTGCAAAACAGATCTACAGTTTGTTTCGAACATAAAGATTCTTTACCCTAAAGAACATAAAACATGTAATTTAAGGTAGATTGTGAAATTGCATAAAGTTCACTAAATAAGAGAGCTTTTAGAAGTCACGTATTAAAACAAACTAAATAAGAATTCCTAAACTAGCTAGATTCAGAAACATGCCAGTCACAATCGCTAACTGACGAGTAGAATTCCTAAACTAGACTGTAAACAAAGCACTAAATTGTCATTTATAAATGAAAGACATAAATATAAAAAAAGAAAGCAAAATAGACTCGTAAGCTAAGCCAAATGGATTATTTGATTAGCTTTAGCTTTGCACTAAATTACATAGAATGTTATTTTTGATTCTCTGAACTACTTAAAACAAATTCAGTCTTAAACAAAATCAACATTAATACACAAATGAAAGCCAAAATCAAGAAAAATTCAGTCTCAAACAAAATCAACATTAACACACAAATAAAAGCCAAAATCAAGAAAAATCAACTAAGTCAGTACCCATTCACCTGTTATCGTTTGCATTAGAAAATGCAAAATCTATTAGCAGCAGTACTATAGTAATCTTTACAAGCTCTCTTAGCTCATCATTATATTCTCTACTATAAGAAACACCTCTTTCTATACCACCACGATCTCTACCGCTCTCACATCTGTTACACCCACCACCTACACCACCACCAGTATTAAGAAGAAGAAAAAAGCCCAACTATCTATTCATCTTTCACAATTGGTTTTAAATATTTCCATGTCTCAGCCAT
The DNA here is from genome assembly GCA_023531295.1 of Papaver armeniacum. Classification (NCBI taxonomy): domain Eukaryota; kingdom Viridiplantae; phylum Streptophyta; class Magnoliopsida; order Ranunculales; family Papaveraceae; genus Papaver; species Papaver armeniacum. The sequence continues at coordinate 440,428 of JAJJWW010016215.1, forward strand.
ATATTTAGATGTGTCAAATGTTTAACCAACATAAGTCTATTGACTATTTTTAAACTAAATCAACATATGAAATCAGATCCTTCAAACATTCCACCACCGCCATAATTAAAAATCAATAAAAAAAACCCTGTTAATTTCTATTTCTACGAGAGAATACAGATGAAAAAAATGAATTGAATAAGAAAATAATCATTTACCTGAATCGATTATCGATCTAGAGAAGAATGAAATCCAAAATTAAGGTTTGAAAAGGGAATCATGTACAATTCGAAATGAATCCAACCTTTTTGGTGCTCGAGATTAGGTATTAGAGAATAGTTTTGCGTTGGTTCATCACTAGGTTATGATATGTAGTTGAATTAGGTGAAATCGATCTAAAATCGATTGTTTTGGAGGTGGTGGTGCTTCTCCTGGTGGTGTATTGGGTAGTATTAGTGTAGGAGGAGGTGGTGCTGGAACTGGTTGGGTTGATTGATTTTTCATGGTGATGGAGATGATGGTGGTGGAGATGGAAATGGTGATAACGGAGATGGTGGTGGCGGCTCGAGGGTGGTGGTGGTGACACCGAAAGAGGAGTTGTTTTTTTTTTTTTTTTTTGCTAAAAGGAGTTGAGGGAAGAGAGTTTCTCTTTTCAGATCTGAAGTTGAAAGGCAAAGTATTCGATAACTCAATAATACACTAAGGGTATTCATGGGATTATAATAATAATTAGTCTCCGTCTTTTTGGTCAGGGGTATTTATATAATGAATAGGGATATTTGTAAAGGCCCATAAATAGTAGGGACATTTATTCAATTCCCACTTTTATCATCTGGGTCATTTTGAAAATAAAATGAACTTGGATATCAAAGAAAAAAAAATTCTTATGATCATAGAAATTACACAAAATTAGTCAATTAACCCTAAAACAACAATTCCTGGATGAAAAAGGACGACGGGAATTAAGAAGATACTTTTCTATTAACCACTTTGGGTATTCTTCCCAGAATTTTACAAATTAATATTTCACAGTAGGCTAAAATATCCCTATCTAATCAATACGAGAATCTCCTTACTGACGTGTCGCAGCCACGTTCATCCTCACAAATACTGGAAACTTAAAGTGTGACATAGAGTAAAATAAAAGGAAAAGTCACGACTCAAATCATAAGTCACCAACTATTAAGAAAAGCCTATTAGCGCCTTCAAGACACGCATTTTCTCAAGTTCTCTACCAAAACTGGCTCATCGTTTCAGCCAGTTTTTTTTTGGAGTTGCGACTCCTCACAAAGAATATATACTGTATTTATGCATGAAGAAAACTTCATATTCAAACTAAGAAAATAAAGTGAAAAGACGAGCATACCCAAATACACCACAATCTTTAAATTGTCCACCAATAATTCCTTTTATCGAAAGTGATTGTCTATGGACAAAGTCGAGAAAATACTACAAATCGGTATTCACACTTTGTGTGATCGTCTATGGATACTAGATCGAGACAATGCAACAATCAAAGTGTGATTACATGATAATAGGTTCGGACTTAACCAAACTCTATAGGATCACTATCAAGTAATACAGAGTTAACGTTTGTGTAATTTACTTTAACTTATAATAACAACAATTATAATTGCAGAAAGGAAAAGTAAATGACACGGCAAGATTTTGTTAATGAGGAAACCGCAAATGCAGGAAAAACCCCGGGACCTACTCCAGAATTGAATACTCTCATAATTAAGTCGCTATACAAAATCTAAACCAACTTCGTATAGTTGAGACCAAGCAACTAAACCTAGTTCACTTAGTTTCTTCAGTATCCATGCGCTTCCGAAATTCAATAAGTGCACGACTTTGGAACAATTCCTTTGGATCGTATTCCAAACGGTAAAGGAACAACAAATCTTTTTGGTAACAACTCTCTTGATTCTTTCACATGAAGTTATCTCAAGTCATATGCAAAGGCTCTTCCGTTTAACCAATTAACTCTTTTTCCTGGTCAGATCAATCTATCCAACAACTACCGAAGTAGCAGAGTTTAGATTTGCAATCAATCAATATAGATTCCAACAAAAAACTATAAGGTGATGCCGATCTTACATAACTAATCAATCGAATAAATCCGATTCTAGTTGGATCCCAGCCGATCAAGGTTTGTGCACACCCAAAGATATAGAAACCAAATAAGAAATCGTTTTTGTCTTCAAATCTTCTTTAATCTTCAATAAACACCTGCACAACACCACTTGAATCTCTTGTGATCATGATAATGTCTTAGTCCCACATCACCTAATCCAAGGTTAAGTGGGGTGTTTAAAGGGCTCATGGGCACCCTTAACTCATAGACCGGTTTTTGGGATAAGTTTTACCCATGGGTTCTTATCAGTGGTATCAGAGCCAACCATCATTCCCCAAGCCCGCTCCACCAAAGGCAGCCCTATAGGCTAGATTAAGGTGGGTGGTAGGTGGGTTAAGCCATCGAACACTATGTATGGGCATAGTGTCTACCCATTGAATACTGGTAGGTGGGTTAAGCCATCGGGTCAGTGTCGATAGAGTGGTGTTGTGTATGGGCATAGTGTCTAGCCAACGTGGACGTTGGTTTGGAAGCGTGGTGATGATAAGGTCCTTAGTCCCACATCACCTAATCCAAGGTTAAGTGGGGTGTTTAAAGGGTTCATGGGCACCCTTAACTCATAGACCGGTTTTTGGGATAAGTTTTACCCATGGGTTCTTATCAGATCAATCACGCACATAACAAAGTCTGTTAACAATGGATTATCACAAGATGTCTTTAGATCTACAAACAGTTCTAAAGATCCTGTCGACATTTTGATCTAGTTTGAGTGAATCTTATATCAGAAGAGAAGATTCTCAAGTATAAACAAACTAGGTGCAATCAAAGTTCAACAACCGTTAGTCAATTAAATCAATCGAAAACTAAAATAAATTGAAATTATCTAGTTTCCCACCAATGGTACTCGTAGAGCTTCTTGATCCTGACTTTAAACGAGCGGTCGTAAGAGATTTCGCCTAATTATGGTACTTTCCTCTCCGGATGGACGGCTCCAACAGAAACAACAAAAAGATGAAGTATTTGATGTAGTTTTTACAGTGGTAAGAAAAGTGGTTCGTTAAAGACTTGTAGAGATTTGATTTCAGACTTAAGTTTCGAAAACTAAAAATAAAGAAAACTAAATTGAAGTTGTTATCAAGATTTTAAAGAAAACTGAGACTATGGATTCCACTATTTTCTAATTTTTCATGTGATTAAATATTAATACTTATCATGCAATTCTAGACAATATTGCTTCAAAAGAAATTGTGATTCTAAAATATTGCCAATGGTAGATTTTCAAATTATTGGTTGTTAATCTCAAGCATGGAACATCAAGAGCCCTAATCTAAGCATGCACCATCAAGTGAAAACACAACAAGTCAATAAAAATCATTATTTCAATTTTGGTTCAATGCAAATAATCATAAAAAGAATTGCAGAAATTAACAAAATAATTGTTACCACATGATTGTTGGAAAAATAGCTTCCTCCGTCGCCTCAGCTAAGGGGTTTAGCTCCTCATATTATTCACGTGCTCAAAATAGTTGTTCATAGCTCAAAAGGATGAAAAACAAGAGAAAACTAATAAAGCAGATAGCTTGCAACGTTTAATGGGCATTACAAACTGACTGTTACAAAGCACAGTTACAATATGAACTGTTACGGGAAACGATAGTAGATATATGCTGTAGAATAAAAGACCGCCTTGAAGGGTCTAATGTTCTTCGTGTTCTTCAGCAGCAGCAGCAAAACCCGGTTTCCTGCAACTTTGATTTCTCATCTCTGTGGTGTTCTAAACTTCCCCTAACTTCTTCTAAACTTTTATATCCTTCCCTGGAACTCGACTACACCTTTTATACACCTCAGAAACCTAAAAATACCGATTAAATTTCTTCCTTTCCTTTCCGTGCAAGTCACGGCAATAATCTCTCTGCCGAATCGATTTACGCGTTTCTGGACCCTCCAATTCTTTCCAAACTTTTTATTAGGTAAGTAAGTATCTTAGGGAAGATTATCTGCGATTTAGTCTCCTTGAATCTTCAAAAATCAGCTCAATAGGGACCCGTAACTCTCTTCACCTCTTTTTCGATCCAACTCGAATTCTAGCCCAATATAATCAAAATGATCATCCATATCATCCCTGTTTAGACTTAACATGCCCATTCCAACAAAATCCAGCGATTGAATCTCTTCACAAATCCACCAAAACTCAAATCCTAAAGTCTGTTCGTGAAACCCAAATTTCCCGCCAATTTGAAATTCAAAATGAAGGGGATGACCTCCCCTTATCCGACTAGTCTCCCTTTAGCAAATGGGGCGGAAACAGTGATTTTTGGGGTGCAAATAGCCATGGGATGCCCCTTATCAATTGGGTACCCCTTATCCAAATTGAGAGTCCGAATAGTAGGTCTCTGGGTGCAACTTTTCGAGCCGATTTCTCCAAAAACGTTTATTGACCAAAAATACCTACAAACACAAAAAAGCACCATAATAAGAACAAAAACGGGTACTAACAATATATACAATTGAGAATAAAATAAACACATAAATGCGTCTATCAAATACCCCCAAACTTATTTATTTGCTAGTCCTCGAGCAAATGAAATCTAGAAAATAAAATCCTAACTCATTGTCGCAGGCATCGTCGGTTGCATTTAGCGTATGCAACAATCCTTTAAACCCCTAGGTGGCCTAGTGGCGAGTTATAGTCTCGGGAGGGCTTACAAGAGATATACCTAGAAAACCTTTACACCAGGACCTTAGCTATTTACGTTAACCTTGGAAGGCACTAAAGAATCTCCTTGGTTGGCATACTTATTGACTACAGGAGGAAGTACCCTGATGCGAAATTCCAATTGGTGTACACGAGTTTGCACTCAAGCATACTAAAATTTATATATAAGTGTGAGCTCTACTCGGATAGTTTGGACATCATAACCGAGTCAACCAATCACATGGATAGATTAAGAAGATGGATGTAGAGAAAAATGTAGATGGTTTTGATGTTGACTAAGGTGAACGGTGTTTCCCATATTTGTATGAAGGCCACTGCCAAAATAAACCTATCCTAATGGTCGAGATCTTTTGGTTCGGACTAATATCAACACACTGGCATATACAAGGGAACCAGTGGTCGATAATCCTAACTCTTGGTCAACTCATTTGGCATATACAAGGATACCAGTGGTCGACTTTATTAAATTTATTCCGGTTGGTCTGATGTTTTTTTTTTTTTTTTTTTTTTTTTTTTTTGTATCTCAATCACTCTATTTCACCCTAGCAGTGGTAACAACTTGAATTGTGAGCCCAACCTAATCACTTAGAAAAACATATTTTAAAGAAAACAAAATAAAAATAGAAGTGAAAAGGATTCAACGAGATATGGCGAAACTACCATGTTTTTTCTTTAATTCTAACACTTGAGCTCTGTGCTTTTATGAATAGACTCTTTAGATGTTTCCATCTAATCAGATTAGTTCCTCAACTCCTACAACCAAAATGCTTCCATCCACTTAGATTGGTTAGTGCCATCCTTAATAAGCATAAATTTCTAAGCTCGGAGTTTATTAATGCAACTAAAAGTTTCTCCCATACCCCCAAACTTAAATCTAACATTGTCCTCAATGTTCTAAAGATAAAATTAAAAGCATGAACAAGGAGAAAGCTGTTACCATTTGAAGCAAAGGAGATAAGGAAAGATATTACCGTGTTGCATGAGTATTGGGTTACCTCCCAAGAAGTGCTAAGTTTAAAGTCTTGACCCAGGACTAAGAAAGGATTAGTCACCTCATAAAATCATAAAGTAATAGCCGAAATATCATGGGTCATCAAAACCAAATAGAGCTATCACAAGTAAAAGGAATCGCAACATGCCAAGAAAATTAACAAAGAAAGCACACCCTTGTCTAGTTTCTGTTTAAGACAAACTACATCTATTTGTGGTTCGAGTTCAGTTCTATAACTGGGTCCAAATAAAATATTTTCATGTCCGGAATTCCTCAAAGCTAAGATCCCGGTCAAAGTTGTAAAGTCTGTAAAAACTCAAATAAGAACTTAGAAGCACATAATAATTACGAATAATTAAGGATCCTCTAAGTCAATCGGTTTTGACTCACACGGTTGACCACGTTGAAACTGGCGGTCAATCTTAAGCAAATGTATCGGTACTAATTTCCTAAAGTACTTAGGCTCAGTCTCAAAACTGAATAATTGACACATCTGAAACTTATACGTTCCCACAATTGGTTGAAAAATATTTGGTGGGAAAACAAAGTCAATCTGGGTATCATAGCCTTAATAAACCACATCAACCATAGGATGGGTTTCTAACAACTGAACTTCCTTATGGACATCACTAGGTTCAGAAAAATGTGTATTAAGATAATCTTTTAAAATGGTTGAGGCACATATGTCAAGTCCCAAGTGAGGGACCTTTCTAAGAGTTAAAGCACATGGAGAATGATAATCACCCCCAAACTTAGAGTTTTCAGTGTCTCTAGAAAGACTAGTCACAACTTCCCTAATTTCTTGGTCATCAGATTCCTGAAAATGGTCAATTGATTCTTCTAAGTCATGTTCATCCTCGCTCATCTCTACGAGTTCATTTTCTTTGTCTAAGGCTAATGTTTCTAAATCGCTAGACTTTAAAACAATATTCTCAGAATAAACTCGCTCCTCAAAACTATCATCAGCTTCGTAATCATAAGGAAATACTACATCGTCTAAAACGGGGGTATCTCTAGTCAAATCCTCGTCCTTTTGAATAGGTGAATAATTATTAAAATTATTTGGATTTGAACTAGAAACATTATCATTATTAAGCTCAATTGGAGTAACAAATTCCTGATCACTATGCCTACTTATTTCAAATTCTTCATCAACACAATCCTCATCATAATCATCATTATAATAACATGAAAATGGTTGAACCTCATCTAAACAAGTAGTGTTACCAATTTTATCCTCGTCATCTTGATTATGCAAATAACTATCCTCATTTTCAAGGGTATTATTGGAAACACTGTATTGGAAATCAAGATTATTTCGAGCAATTCTTTCGTTCGTCTCAGCTATCATCTTGAGGGATTCCTCTAATTTCCTGAGAGACTCTTCTAAAGGAGAAATATAAGAATTTTGCTCGTATGATCCGTGCGTGTGTGGACAGTAATTGGGCTCATCATGGTATGAGCCATAACCTTGAAAAGGCTGATGTTCCCAACCACTATTCACACTATGGTCAAAGTAGTAACGTCCATTTTGAAACTCGTCGGATATTCGTTGTATTGGCTATTGTAATATCGTTCGACATTCTATTGCGAGGGTGTGAGTTGTCACACAGAATAAAACCCATCGACATGGGATTCGTGCGTGGATAGAGTCTTACCTCCGCACAGACGGGCGATGAACCGTTGAAGTCGACTCAGTCCACCGACTCCGATGTCAGTGTACGAACCCGAGGGGCCGAGACAGTATCGTAACTGTCGTCCTTCCCTGCAAACAATTTATATTTAATTTTTAACCCTTCCTTAGGGTTTTAAAAATAATGTCCAAGTCCAAAAATAAAGTCCAAAAAGGAAAAGAAAATTTACAAAAATAAAACCCTATTTACAGTTTCTAAAAATAAAACAAAATAACTATATACAAAATCTTCTTCTTCACTCCTTTTGAATTCCTTTTTTCTTTCCTTCTTTGGAAGATGCTTTCCTTTTATAGCACTTTTTCTTTCCTTGTAGCTTCGCTCCAAATCTGAAAAGAATCGAAAAATACCAAAGGCGTAAAAGAGAACAAAAAATATAAAAAATAGAAATAGAAATAACTCTAAAACCTAAAACCTAAATACAAGTCCCCGTCGGCGGCGCCAAAAATTGATGTGATTTTGAAGTTGTTTGTAAAGTGGTAAGAAAGATGTTCGTTCAACTCAGACTTATAGAGATTTAATTTTAGACTTAAGTTTCGAAAACTAAAAATAAAGAAAACTAAATTGAAGTTGTTATCAAGATTTTAGAGAAAACTGAGACTATGGATTCCACTATTTTCCAATTTTTCATGTGATTCAATATTAATACTTATCATGCAATTCTAGACAATATTGCTTCAAAAGAAATTGTGATTCTAAAATATTACCAACGGTAGATTTTCAAATTACTAGTTGTTAATCTCAAGCATGAAACATCAAGAGCCCTAAGCTAAGCATGCACCATCAAGTGAAAACACAACAAGTCAATAAAAATCATTATTTCAATTTTGGTTCAATGCAAATAATCATAAAAAGAATTGCAGAAATTAATAAAATAATTGTTACCACATGATTGTTGGAAAAATATCTTCCTCCGTCGCCTCAGCTAAGGGGTTTAGCTCCTCATATTATTCGCGTGCTCAAAATAGTTGTTCATAGCTCAAAAGGATGAAAAACAAGAGAAAACTAATAAAGCAGACAACTTGCAACGTTTAATGGGCGTTACAAACTGACTGTTACAAAGCACATTTGCAATGTGAACTGTTACGGGAAAAGATAGTAGATATATGCTGTAGATAAAAGACCGTCTTGAAGGGTCTAATGTTCTTCGTGTTCTTCAGCAGCAGTAGCAAAACCCGGTTTCCCGCAACTTTGATTTCTCGGCTATGTGGTGTTCTAAACTTCCCCTAACTTCTTCTAAACTTCAATATCCTTCCCTGGAACTCGACTACACCTTTTATACACCTCGAAACCTAAAAATACCGATTAAATTTCTTCATTTCCTTTCCGTGCAAGTCACGTAAATAATCTCTCTGCCGAATCGATTTACGCATTTCTGGACCCTCCAATTCTTTCCAAACTCTTTATTAGGTAAGTAAGTATCTTAGGGAAGATTATCTGCGATTTAGTCTCCTTGAATCTTCAAAAATCAGCTCAACAGGGACCCGTAACTCTCTTCACCTCTGTTTCGATCCAACTCGAATTCTAGCCCAATATAATCAAAACGATCATCCATATCATCCCTATTTAGGCTTAACAGGCCCATTCCAACAAAATCCAGCGATTGAATCTCTTCACAAATCCACCGAAACTCAAACCTTAAAGTCTATTCGTGAAACCCAAATTTCCCGCCAATTTGAAATTCAAAATGAAGGGGATGACCTCCCCTTATCCGTGACTAGTCTCCCTTTAGCAAATGGGACGGAAACAGTGATTTTTGGGGTGCAAATAGCCATGGGATGCCCCTTATCAATTGGGTACCCCTTATCTAAATTGAGAGTCCGAATAGTAGGTCTCCGGGTGCAACTTTTCGAGCCGATTTCTCCAAAAACGTTTATTGCCCAAAAATACCTACAAACACAAAAAACACCATAATAAGAACAAAAACGGGTACTAGCAATATATACAATTGAGAATAAAATAGACACATAAATGCGTCTATCAGTATTCTGGTAATTGAATAAAATGAGAATAAGCTTCATGGTATGAAGATTACTAAAAACTGTCCTAGAGTGTCATATCTCTTTTTTTGCTGATAATTGTTTGATTTTTTTCTAGATCCAACTCTAAGGAAGCTAGAACACTCTCTATTATCATTCAATAGTTCAACACCTTCTCTGATCAGTATGTGAACTTTGACAAGTAAGGGCTAGCCTTTAGCCCTAAAGTACCTAATAATGTGAAAGTAGACATTTCTAACATTTTGCAGATTAAAAGACTGGATTTACAGGATAAATACTTAGGAGTCCCACTTTTGGTGCAAAGGAATAAGGTTGAATCATTCACTCCTTTGCTTGAAAAGGTGAAAGACAAACCTCCCCCTTGGAAGTTGAAATTTCTAAACCATCCATGTAAAACCACTTTAATTCAATATGTGTTAGGTACAATGGCTTTTCACCAAATGTTTGTTTTTCCAATGCTTAAGGAAATAACATATAAACTTGATAATATACAAATGCGTTTCTTTGGAATAAAAATGCTGGTGAAAGAGGTTTCTTTCCAAATAAATAAAATTACATATTTATGCCTAAAGAGGCAGCAGGTCTGAACATTAAGAGGTCTCATATCTTAAAGTATGCTCTCTTAGCAAAGCTTGCTTGGATACTTTTGCATGAGTCTACATAACTTTGGGTTAAAATCCTAGAAGGTAAGTACTTTTATAAAATTAATCTTCTGAATAATACAATCAATACCCATGGGTCATGGGTATGGAGGGGTATATGTCAAGGGTTATAAATAGCTAAACAAAATTATTGTGTGGAAGTTGGTGATGTCACTAGTATCTCCATATGGAGAGATAAGTGGATAAGGTTTATAAATAACACTCAAATCCTTTTGATTGTATTCCAAACAGTAAATGAACAAAGCTGTTTGGTAACCACTCTATTAATCTTTAAGAATAAAGATATGTTGAGTATTGAAAAAGGCTCTTTCATTTAAACAAGTAAACTCCTTTGTATGGTAAGATCAATCAAGATCCGAAATAATCAGATCTAGATTCATAACTATCGGATTCAGATATTGAAGAATGCCGCTAAATGATAGTTGTCGATCTATACGACTATTTGATCAAATCTATCAAAGATAAATTAAATCTTAGTAGGATCCCAGCCAATCAAGACGTGTGCTTAAAATAATATCAGAAGATGTGAAACAAATCACAAAAATCTTCAATTCTACCTGCACACAAAAACTTGATTCCACTTATGATCGATCAGCACAGAACGGAGTCTGTTAACAATCGATGATCACAAGTTGTCTTCTAATCAAAAAACAGTTCTGAAGATCCCGTCGATACTTTTATCTAGTTTGAGTGACCTTATGGCAGAAGAGAAGGATCTCAAGATAATCAAACTAAGTGCAATCAAAGTTTCAACAACCTTTCGTCAATCAAATTAATAATCGAAAACTAAATAACAATGCTCTTGTCTAGTTTCCTACCAACGGTACTTGCTAGAACTTCTTGATCCCAAAGAAGTCTTTAAATGAGCGGACGTAAGAGATTTCACCTAATTAGGGTACTTTCCTCACCGGCATTGTATTCAGCTCCAACGAAAACAATGAAGTTCGCCTGACTAAGGATAGAAGAAACCAGACGTGACACAACGTAGACTAGTTTTCAAGACAAAGATATGACTCTGAGGCTTGTAGTACAGCATGGCCGTCTGACAAGATAATATAGACATGTGACTGATAGAATTCAAAATCGGGGCCTCTATGGACAATTTCGGGAAGATCTAACTAACCACCTTTGGGCCACAACATGAGTAAGAGGATCAAGAGCAAGAGCACCCTTTCGCGGTCGTTAAAAACAAGCAAGGTAGTAATCTTTTTAATTTAATTATGTTTTAAGTAATCTAAGTACTTTGAAATAAGATATAATGTAGTGAGACGCGCTGTTAAAAGAATTGAAATAAATTAAAAGCATTACATTAAGTTAAGCTAAACCATTACATTCAAATCAAACTTAACTACTAAGTTATCTTCATCTTCTTCCGAGGCATTGACATCGTCTTCTCATTCTCATACTGGGCAGGTTGTTGGTTATGTTGTTCATTTAGTTGTTATTCCACCATATCTACTTCTTTCTCCCATAGCCTATTGAAGTGTTCATGGAGAGTAGCTTGTTCCTGTTAAAATCCTTGTAATGTTGTTAAAATCCTTGCAGTATTGTCTCGACTTTGTCCATAGACAATCACACTTGGTATCAGATTTATAGGTTAAAACAATTATATAACCTTTTTATCAGATATAACCTTTTATTATCGGAGTTTTTGAGCCCATAAAAACTGCCCTGATTGATTTAAAAAGAATTATTAAGAGCACTTGAGTTGAGAGAATCAGATTTGGTGGTTTTGGAAATCTTTGGTAAACTTAAAACAAAGCTAAAAATAGAAGATGATAAAGGTGTGTCATGCACGCGCATCAATTAAGGTTTAAAACATTTTAAAATGGTTGTATTTAATTTTACCGTGAGTTGTATTTAATCACTACCTACTGGAAAATTATAAATAGTAAAGTGATTACTATTTGTTTGGAGATGCTATCGACTATTGTAGATGTGAAGAAACTGGTACCGACGTACAGTGTAGAGAAAATTATCGCCCTTGTGCAAATAAAAGGATCAACTAGCACAAAACAAAGAAATGGCCCAAAATAAATAAATAAATAAATCAGATTATTCATTTTTTTACAGAAGAAAACTTTACAATTCCCATCATGGACTAGCCAATACAACACGAAGTAGAGTACATTTTCTGATTCTTTTAGAACATGCTAAAAGTATACCCCACTAAAATAGGCTTATAGATTTTCTGAACCAACTCCAAGCAACAAAGAGAACGTTAATTGTAGTACGGTGAGCTGGTTCAAAAAAGAGTAGGGGGTGCTGGCCGTTCAAACAACGGCGGGAAACTTCTAAATATACCGCAGCAGCAACAGAACCACAAGCTGTGTAGATTAGAGATAATTATTAGACAGAGAGTTGAGATTACAAATTAATTATGCAGTAGTAATTGATAAGTGGAATTTAAGTAGAACTAGTACTTCACAACTTACCATAAAGGCAAGAATCCGCAGCAAGATTGTTCATGGCGTGGTGCCGATGTAAGAAACGGTGCATCTAAAGTGGATGGCGGTGGTGGTGGTGTAGGTGACCATGGCGGATCCATATTTGTCAGATAACTAACAAGTTAAAAGAAGATGAAAGAACAATCTTGAAGTTCATGGTGTGCATAATCTGGCTTTATTTGTAGTTTAGTGTCAACTTCCCTTCTCCATCTTCACCTCTAATCTACCATTCTATGCTGCACTATAAAACATAGAGGAGCCCAAAATAAAAAGTGCACATATAATAAACTAAATCGTAAAAGTTTCCCATGGCATTTCTTTTTTTAATTACTTTGTTTCGTTTCGGAGTCTCCAACCTTAGGACTGGTGGGCAGGAATGCAGGATATAGTAGTTGTCCAATTGGACCATGAGAAGCGGACGTTGCACTCTATATGGATTTATTTTCTTCTTATTGATTTTTTTCTTTATGTAAAATAATTGAAAGGTTCATTGTAATTTTAGCAATGCTAGACATACAAAAATTCCTAACATGATTTATCCCGAAAGAAAAATCAACAGAAGACAACAAAGCTCTATAATATTTGGGTTCGCCATAGGTAAAGTGAGTCATATTCTCTATTTCTGTTGGGATATTTTTCCGACGAACCTATCATCTCTCTTACAATTTTTTTTTTTCTTGTCGGAAAAGAGGGGGTAAGTCGTCATGGTGTTCATCGCTAAACCTTGGGATTAATAACTCCCAGAAAACAAGTTTTCATGTATCAAATTTTATTGTTGGTCATCATGGTTTTGTAAAAATAAGATGACGACTAATAGACAGTCGTCAGTGCGTTGCATTTTCGAAACAAGACGACTAAATGCGAAAAACTATATTTGGTCGGGATGTTTAGTTTTTGGTCGAGCATGCCTACTAAGTTTGGTCGACATGTTTGGTTTCTTGTCGAGCGTGCCGACTAAGTTTGGTCGGCATATAAAAGTATGACGACCGTTCACGGACCGGGCAATGTAGGTTCTTGGTCGACATGTTTTTTTTTCAGTCGAGCATGCTGGTTTCTCATATTGTGATTTCTGAAAGTGTTGATTTCTTCTGTAATTTGGTGAATGAAACCATTAAACAACTGTGCAATCCTCTTATTAGAAGTGTTTAGACAGTGTGGTTTCATTTCAGTTATACAATAAAATCTCAAGACAATTATTTTCTTCAAAAATCTTCCAACAAAATCCATGATTTCAATCTAACCAAAACAAGATTTTATAACTTTTAATTCAACTATTTAATCTAACTAAATTAATTAAGCTAAACATGTTTTATTAGTGCTAATAAAAACAAGGATATTCGCTTTGGATTTTACTTCCTAATTCCAAAAATGAGCATAGAGGAAGACAACAACTGTGTATGAGATAAACTCTCTCCGTATATTGCAAGATGGGCAAAAACACCCTACTTATAAAAGAGTACAACATATAAAAGAGGAAGGAAATATACAAAGATATATGACCATAACTGATCGTACAACACCTAGATAACAAGAATATATACTCTATTAACTGCATAAATACACACCAAAGCTGTCAAGATATTATAATAGAACACATCTAGAGTCTGGAAACCAAGAATTGTTGACGAGGAGCAGGATGAGACTTAGTGAAAAGATCAACAATTTGAAACTCAGACTTCACATGAGGAAGAGTAATTGTGCCATGCTTGAAATGATGCCTTGTGAAGTGACAATCAATCTCTATATACTTAGTTCTTTCGTGAAAAACATCATTGTGAGTGATCTGTATAGCAGCCTTGCTATCACAAAACAGAGGTGTAGGTTTATGAAGATGAATTCCCATGTCACTAAGAAGCCACCGTAACCAAATGATTTCATAAGTGGTATGAGCAAGAGCTCGATATATATTTTGCTTCAGCACTAGAATGAGAAACGATAGTTTGCTTCTTACTTCTCCAAGATATAAGAGAATCTCCCAAAAACACACAATATCCTGTAATTGATCGTCTATCAGTGACATCTCCTGCCCAGTCAGAATATGAATAACCTCTTAGGGTGAGATAATACTTAGATGAAAACTGAAGACATTGATATAAAGTCCCTTTTAAGTAGCGAAGAATTCGTAGAACAACAACAAAGTGAGTAGATCGAGGAGAAGACATAAATTAGCTTACTATATGTACTGCATGACTAATATCATGCCTAGTAATAGTCAAGTAGTTAAGACTTCCTACTAGTTGCCGATACATTATGGGATTGGATAATAGAGTTTCGTCTGTTGGACTATGTCTTATATTGACTTCAAGAGGAGTATCCCCAATCTTAGTATCAGTGATGCCGGCACGTTGAATAATTTCAGATGCATACTTAACCTGAGATACAAAGTATCTATTATTGGATTTACCTACTTCAATGCAAAGAAAGTAACTCAAGAAACCAAGGTCTTTCATCTGAAAACAAGAACTGAGATATGTTTTGAGATTATCAATTCCTTTAAGATCACTTCCAGTAATAACCATGGCATCTACATACAGGAGAAGAATTAATATCCCTTTGGTTGATGAACGAGTAAACATTGCAGAGTCGTAAAAACTTTGTGTAAAACCACACTCAAGAATTGCACTGCTAAAATTCTCAAACCAGGCACGAGGTGTTTGTTTAAGTCCATAAAGAGCTTTACGAAGTTTACACACCTGATTTGGAGTGTGATGTAAACCAGGAGGAGGCTGCATATATACCTCTTTTTGTAATTCTCCATGAAGAAAAGCATTCTTGACGTCCATCCGATGAAGATTCCATTGTCGAACAGCAGCAACAGCAATAAGCGTACGTAAGTAACCATACGAGCAACAAGAGCAAATGCCTCCTCATAGTCAATCTCATATTCCTGAGTATAACCTTGAGCAACCACACGAGATTTGTGCTTGTATATACTGCCATCTGATTTGGTTTTAACTTTGAAAACCCATCTACTTCCTACAACTGATTTTCCAGGTGGGAGATTCACCATGTCCCATGTACCAGCTTCTCCATGTTATGTCAATTCTTCTTTCTTTGAATCTTGCCATTCAGGGATAGTTGCAGCTTCTCTGTAAGTTCTTGGTTCATAAAATGACATAATAGATGACAAGGAACAATGATAATTTGAATACTTAGCTGGTGGTCTTCGATTTCTAGGTGGCAAAACATCACCCTCAGAATCTCTTTCTAGGTCTACACTTGTAAAGACCCTCAAGCGCGTCAACACTATTTGAATGGTTTAGCGATAGTCAAGAGACGATTTAACCGCTAATGACTCGATTAGTTAATATAAAATTTAATTAATAGGAGTTAATCTAACAACGATCTAGATACGAAACTAGTACCGTTGGTTAGGTCTCGAAAAGTTATACGAAATGGACTATTCGAACGTGTTATTCGGAGAACAATTGGAAGTTTTGAAGTTGAGTTGTTGAGTTGTTGATGAATTGAAGAGTTAGGGTTTCGTTCAAAATTCAGAGAACAATTGGAAGACGAAATTGATGTTCTAAGAGGTTGATTCGAGTTGGGTAATGAGTGATTGGAGTAGAATTAAAGGTAAAGTTAAGCTTTAGATGATATACTGACGAGTCAATGAATTAGAGTTATGATCTGTTTTTCCCTAAATTAGAATTAGGGCTTCTGAGATATGAATTGAAGCTGTTAAGGAAGAAATTGAATACATGATTGAGGATTTGAGTAAACAGTGAGCTAGGGTTTTGTGAAATTAACTTGAGTTCGATTAGGCGATGATTAAGAAGAATTGAAGAGATAGTGGTGGTTTGAGATGATCTGCTGAATTGAGTCAGAAGCAAAGAAGGGTTTGATTCAATTGTAGAGTGAAACTATTTTGAGGTAATAGTTCTTCTGATTTGATTATTGAAGTTATTTAATCTTTTCAATTGAGTATAAAAGTAGTCTTTGAGATTAAGAGATGAGATGAACATTATTATGGTTATATGATGAAGCTGTAGTTGTGTTTTAAGATCATGTTAGTCACAGAGAATTGGTAAGAGCGGGAGTGATACATGAAATGAGTTTTTAGTAATGGATTTATGTTGTGGAATCTGGTGGTGATATGGCACGTGGTGATGGAACTAATGGTTATGTTGAGCTTTGGTGGTTTATTGTGATGAATGGTGTAGTCAGTTTAATAATGTTATTACTAGTGTTGTGTTAGAAAGGAAGTTGTGAACTGAAGAGAAGTAGATGTGGAGAAGAGAATATTGTTTGATCCGTGACAGACGAAAGACTAATGGTAATATATGTTTGTATAGTGAGTTGGTTGTGGTTGAACAAGGTGAATGGATTAAGGGTGTATGAACTTGATAAGGGAATTGGTGTTAGTATATGCATTGTAGATATGAAGTGATATTTGAATCTGTTTGTGTAGATATAGTTGAATCTCTCCTGTAGGAGCTTAGAGCTGCAATTGCAGGTAATCTGAGCTTATTGTTGTGAATAAATTTTGAAATTTGTATGAATTAAATGTATGTTTGAAATGATACAGATGAAGTTGTATAATCTAATAAAATTGAAGTAAGGAAGAAGAAGTTAGTATTGTAGAGTTAAGAATTTTAGTGTGTTGTACCATGCTTGTGCATTAGTGTCCTTTGGCCTGAGCAAGGTCCTTGGTTTGTAAACCTGAATCAGTCTTGTGGACTGAGTCGACTCACCGATTTTTCACTGACTTGACCTGAGTTGGACCCTTGACCCGATTTGATTCAGTTTACCTTTTGACCAGGACCTTGACCTTGACCAGTGGACTTGACTTGGAATAGATGTTGACTTTTAGTGACCGTTAGTTGACTTGGGTGGTCAGGCCTTGTGTTAATGGGCTAGTTTGATGGACTAGGGCTTAGAACCATTAGTTAAACTTGTATGAGCCATGTGTGAGCCTTTTGGCTAAACTCTTAGAGTTCTTGTACAATCGAATCAAAGGATGAACCAGTGGATCGTGGATCTCTAGGTAGGCGTGGCTTGTCATCAAAAGAGGTGGGAATTTATTTTTAACTCTTTTGTGATTATTGTTGTTTTCTTTTACCAAAGTTTATGTTTACAAATTCATGCATTGTCTGATTGTATATTCCTTGCATTGTTTAGTTTTAAATTCCGAAAGTTCTATTATTTCTTTTAATCTTTCCATTGCTTGGAAAGGAATTGTAATGCTTTGTTGTCTTTATGAATTGTTTGGAAAATAAGAATTTCCATTTGATTTTTTGGAAATGAGAATTTCCATCTGTGGTATATAGGATATTGCTCCTTCATTTATACCTATTTACTTTCGAGCTTTTATACAATGACTAGGTGCGGGACGAGTCACCATATAGCTATCTAGGTGCGGGACGAGTCACCATATTATATATTATTTGGAAGGAGTTAGTTCCATATACGTGATTGTTTACCTATGTGAAATTGGTTGTGTTTTAGTGTTTAGGGAAAACATGAATTGTTTTCAAATCATTTCAAATGATTACTTGAAAGTTAAATGTTATTCCTACTGGGCACCCCTTTTAGGGATGATGTGCTCACTCATTCCCACTTTCAGTTTCAGAGACAGATCAGAGTTGCGCAGCGAAAGCTTCGAGGAGTTGAGTTCGTTAGTTGGTTAACTTCGGCTATGTTTATTATGTTGTATGTTCTATTTGTAAACCAAATGACTATTGTATATGTATCATTTGAGAGGAGTTCTTTTATATATGTATATTTCAGAGCGGGGCTATTTTTTGGGTTAAGTTTTGTAGCAAATTTCTCAATTGAATGCTTAAGTATATGATTTAGATTCCTTAATGCCTCTTTATTTAGTTAATCTCTTGGATTAGATAGCTGCTATCTTTAGGGGTGCTACAGTGTTGGTATCAGAGCTCACTATTAGATCTTACATTGGAAACAATAGATAATTGCCAGTGCCAGATAGATTGTTAAATTAGTTTAGAACTGGGTTGGGATCGTGAGATAAATCTTAATCACTAAAAGCTATGAATAATTAAAAGATTAATTTGATTGATTGATTTGTTTGTTTGGTTGTTTGTATTTGTAATAATAGTATTTTGAAGCTTAGTGTAATTTTAGAATTAAAAGAAAATAAATTTGTATATTCATAGGATGCTTTACCTTGCTAGCAAAATCTAAAGACTATCAAGACATATTAAAATTTTATGCAGACTCAAATTTAGATCATATTAAATTACCAACGCCAATATTTAATAACAAGATATAGTGTACATATTCAATATGAATAAATAAAATCTATTATATCAATCTTCAAGTGAATGTAAAATTGTATTTAAAATATTAAGGCTTAGTGTACCAACTGGACTATTAAATTAAGAATAATGAAAATGATAATTTAATTAAAACAATAATTCTTGATAATACTATATAATGCTAATTACTACAAAATTTAGAGTTATTGTAAATATCATTTGGATAATAATTATTGGATAGTAATAGCAAAATGTAATTTTTATTAATAATACAACTTAAGGATTATTTAACAATAATATAAATTTAAGGAAATAAAGTTAGATCAAATCAAATCTAGTATTAATAATAAAATTAAACTTGGCATTATAATTGATTACGATTAACTTTTATCGGTCTAAGAAATAAGAAATAAATGTAATAATAATAATAAAATGTTAATACCAAACAACTATGAATTTTTTTTTGCGGTTATTTACTTATATCAAGTCATATAATGAAATAAACAAATAGATACAACATTAAATAGTAATATTTGGATAATGGTTATAACATTCAGTTATTCTTAAATAGTACATGAATTTAAAAATTATTTAGTTATAATAATATAGTTTCATTTGGAATTAAAATTCGATTTTATTAAAATAAATAAATAATAATGATGATAAATGGAAATAAAATAAAATAAATTTTGATGATTAGATTGCTTAAAATGATGTGAACTGTTTATGAAGTAAAAATTTAAATTACACCAGTTAAGATAAAAGTTTAGAGATTAATTAATCTTAATAAATTAACACTTAGTTAATCCAGCACTGAGGAAATAGTGAGGTTGGTGAGTCTGATGTGTTCAGGTGATACTTGTTACGCAGGAAGGCATTGTCAGGCGTCGCGAACCTAGACAGGGCAACTGCATTCTTGTATCACTAGGCATAGAAGGGAGACTTGCTTCTATTAGTGGACTGATAGATCCCAAATTTTGCTTAGAAACGTTATTATAGAATATATTTTCTCGTAATTA
This sequence comes from Papaver armeniacum, assembly GCA_023531295.1. Taxonomy (NCBI): domain Eukaryota; kingdom Viridiplantae; phylum Streptophyta; class Magnoliopsida; order Ranunculales; family Papaveraceae; genus Papaver; species Papaver armeniacum. The sequence goes on from JAJJWW010016215.1 coordinate 460,234, forward strand.
GAACCAGTAACTTATTGAAATAGAAACTAATCTATTAAACCTAAAGCCACAAATTTTAGTAGTAGAAAGTTATATAGGTTTGTGCTATGTTTCTTGTTGTTTGTGCTTAAACAAGAGATATGTTTTTTCTTTAAGGTGGGGAGTTTCTGAAGACCAAAAGGATGGTTCGGTTTTCGAGGACAAAAATTTATAAGGTGGGGAGAATGTAAAGACCCTCAAGCGCATCAACGCTATTTGATTGGTCTAGCGATAGTCAATAGACGATTTAGCCGCTAATGACTCGATTAGTTAATATAGAATTTAATTACTAGGAGTTAATCTAACAATGATCTAGATACGAAACTAGTACCGTTGGTTAGGACTCGAAAAGTTATACGAAATTGACTATTCGAACGTGTTATTCGGATATCAGACGAAGAAGATTTCATCAGAATAGTCGAAGGACAAAATAGTCATTTTGCTGTCAAACCGTTTGGCTGTCCGTATCAATTTTCTGTGTGCCTTAATAATTATGGTCGGCCTTATCTACCCGTATCGAGAAGATAAACTTTCATTTCTCTTTTCTTTCTTCTTTCTTCTTCTATTTCCTTCTTCTCTTCTGATATTCTTCTCCATCTCGAGTTTCTGTGAGAGTTGAGTAAGAATTGATTGATGAAATCATCTGTTGCAGCTAATAGATGACGTAGAAGATAGTAGGATCGTTAATTTTGAAGCAGGATAGTTAGGGTTTGTAGATTTGATTGTTGTTCTGAATAGTTAGAAGATGATATTTAGAGCTATGGATAGATGAAGAATCTTGGGTTGAGGTTTAATTGAAGTTTTGAAGTTGAGTTGTTGATGAATTGAAGAGTTAGGGTTTGGTTCAAAATTCAGAGAACAATTGGAAGACGAATTGATGTTCTAAGAGGTTGATTCGAGTTGGATAATGAGTGATTGGAGTAGAATTAAAGGTAAAGTGAAGCTTTAGATGATATACTGATGAGTCAGTGAATTAGAGTTATGTTTTGTTCTTCCCCCAAATCAGAATTAGGGATTCTGAGATATGAATTGAAGTTGTTAAGGAAGAAATTGAATAGATGATTGAGGATTTGAGTAAACAGTGAGCTAGGGTTTTGTGAAATCAACTTGAGTTCGATTAGGCGATGATTAAGAAGAATTGAAGGGATAGTGGTGGTTTGAGATGATCTGCTGAATTGAGTCAGAAGCAAAGAAGGGTTTGATTCAATTGTGGAGTGAAACTATTTTGAGGTAATAGTTCTTCTGATTTGATTATTGAAGTTATTTAATCTTTTCAATTGAGTATAAAAGTAGTCTTTGAGATTAAGAGATGAGATGAACATTATTATGGTTATATGATGAAGCTGTAGTTGTGTTTTAAGATCATGTTAGTCACAGAGTATTGGTAAGTGCATGAGTGATACATGAAATGAGTTTTTAGTAATGGATTGATGTTGTGGAATCTGGTGGTGATATGGCAGGTGGTGATGGAACTAATGGTTATGTTGAGCTTTGGTGGTTTATTGTGATGAATGGTGTAGTCAGTTTAATAATGTTATTACTAGTGTTGTGTTAGAAAGGAATTTGTGAACTGAAGAAAAGTAGATGTGGAGAAGAGAATGTTGTTTGATCCGTGACAGACGAAAGACTAATGGTAATGTTTGTATAATGAGTTGGTTGTGGCTGAACAAGGTGGATGGATTAAGGGTGTATGAACTGGATAAGGGAATTGGTGTTAGTATATGAGTTGTAGATAAGAAGTGATATATGAATCTGTTTGTGTAGATACAGTTGAATCTCTCCTATAGGAGCTTAGAGCTGCAATTGCAGGTAATCTGAGCTTATTGTTGTGAATAAGTTTTGAAGTTTGTATGAATTAAATGTATGTTTGAAATGATACAAATGAAGTTGTATAATCTAATAAAATTTAATTAAGGAAGAAGAAGTTAGTATTATAGAGTTAAGAATTTTAGTGTGTTGCACCATGCTTGTGCATTAGTGTCCTTTGGCCTGAGCAAGGGCCTTGGTTTGTAAACCTGAATCAGTCTTGTGGATTGAGTCGACTCACCGATTTTTCCCTCACTTGACCTGAGTTGGACCCTTGACCCGATTTGATTCAGTTTACCTTTTGACCAGGACCTTGACCTTGACTAGTGGACTTGACTTGGAATAGATGTTGACTGTTAGTGACCGTTAGTTGACCTGGGTGGTCAGGCCTTGTGTTAATGGGCTGGTTTGATGGACTAGGGCTTAGAACCATTAGTTAAACTTGTATGAGCCATGTGTGAGCCTTTTGGCTGACGGAAAATTAGGCGCAGGCCCAAAAAAAATAATATTCTTATTGTTAGGCCCACAATTAATTTTAGGTACCGTGACACCCATAATTATTTTCGTGACACCCATAATTATATGAAATTATTAAAAATGTTTGCATGACGGATTATGCATCCGCATGACGGGTTATGCATCAGGGGTATAATTGGCAACGCAACTTGGATATAACATATCTAAAAATCCGCGCCTTGGAATTTTACAAATTTTATATCGTTGGAAATATTTTTAAGAGAGCTACGCAACGAGTACAAACAACAGTATCAAATTTTTGTTTTTCACGAAAAAATCGGAGGCGATCATCATTTTAGGCAAAATTTAGAAAAATGACTACATAACCATTATGCAGCCACCAAAAAAGATGCATAACACATTCTGCAGACGCATAACGAATTATGCAACCATTTTCTCGACTGCATAACAAATTATGCATATGCATAACAAATTATGCATCTATAACAAGTTATGTAACCATTGTATTGGTGCGTACATAAAAAATAGATGCATAATGCATTATGCATCTATTTTCTCGATGCATAAAAGATTGTGCAACAATTTTCTCGATGCATAATGCATTATGCAGCCGTATTTTCGGATACATAACAGGTTATGCATCTATTTTTGCGGCTGCATAACAAGTTATGCAGATATTATTGTAGGTGCATGACAAGTTATGCAGTCTTTGTTTTTGCTTGTTCCAATAGTAACAAAAAAGTTGATGCATAACGTGTTATGCACCTTTTCAATTTGTTGCATAATAATTTATGCATCTAATTTAATCTGCATAAATTGTTATGCACCGTTTCAGTTTTCTGCATAACAAGTTATGCAGCTATTTTAATCTGCATAAACATGTTATAGACCACAATCCAAAAAAGTGAAAAAAAAAACGTTATTGACTCAACCAAAAGTATAAAATGAGAAATGCATGAATTAACTTGACGAAAACATTTTTCACTAGTTTATGTCTAAATCGTGTGCATCCTCTTGGCTCGTAAAACTATCAAACCAAGAATAAGATAATAATGCCAAGTAGGTAGCTGGTTTTAGCTGCATAATAGACTATGTAAATACCCAACCACTACAAATAAAATCCATATGCAGTTATATTACACTAACAAATGTTCTGAAATAGAAGAAGTACAAGTAACCCCCATATCTTCATTTTTCATGACCGCTAGATGTAATGGTGTTCGTCCATATTTATCTCGAACTAAAGAAGAATCCGTGTTGGCATTTAACATCTCCCTCACCATGTCAACATTATTCTTTAAAATTGAACTGAACAAGCATCTCTTAAGCATTCACACATGTTACAAAAATCTAGTAGAAAAATAAAATGCATAGAGAACAAAACTATGAAGTAACAGTTTGTATCTTAGCAATGCATATTGGGAGAAGGAAAACTGGAATTCATCTAAGTCATTTTTGCCAAAATATAAGAATCAGTTCAGCTTTGAGTCATTTTTGTAAAACAAATCAATATGTACTAGCAAATGGAAGACAGTACCAATTACACTCTAAATAAAAAACAACAAAAAATCAATCATTACCAGGTGAAATTGAGTTCAGACATGAGCTGATTAATGTGAGGGTGTAGTAATTAATGCTCGGAGAAAATCCATACAAGAACAAATATAGTGTATGAACATTATCATAAGCTAGAAATGAAGCACATATGTACAAATTGGTTAAATCTCGCAAGATAGAATACATTTTGCAGTAGTTGAACGGATATTGGTAAAATCCACAACGACAACTTGAATTGAGAATCATGGATTACTAAAAGGCACTAACACTTTCAAATTCCCATTATCAACTATTTTTTTTTTTACTTGTGGACTTCTTTGACAAATGAAGACAAGAACACACGATAACAAAGAAAATGTAAGACATGGGTTTCATAATTTTACCTTGTTTGCTCCCTTCATTGCCATCGGATGAACAAAAAAGTGACCAAGGAGTTCCACCACTAACACTACCGACAGAACCAACCACCACTTCAAAATCTAAGTCAAGATCCTCTTAATCTAAATGAAAAAAAAAATCACAATATGAGTTCCAAAGATCTGAACATCGAAATAAGGAGGGAAAAAATTGAAATGCAAATTTCGTTTAGATACCAAAAATGAAGAAAGACAACATCTGAAATTTTCCAGGGTCTCAAAGAAAACAATGACAACAACAACAAAATAATCTAAATCAAAAAATAGTTAGGGTTTTACTAGTCGATTGAGATTTAGCTAGTGAAAATCAAAGTCAAAAAGAAAAAACCTAAATTTAGATCGAATGTCTAGTTTCAGTGGCAAAATAAATCAAAAATCATAAACGGAATTTCACCAAATATAATACCTGATTTTGGAGAGCGGATGGGCACTTGAAATCAATGAATTCATCAACTATCTCAACTGACAAAGACAAGCGTATTCAGGAGAGAAAGAGAAAGACTAATAAAACACATTTTACTTTATAAAAAAACGAAAACATAATTCTGATAAATACGGGTCTCTGAGAAAAATTTTCCCAAAAAATGGGTGCGCGCCTGAAGTTCTCTGAGTGTGGGTTTCTTAGTGTGGAAAATCTGAAAAATGGGTCTCACGGTAGTTTTCACTTTGGCTAAACTCTTAGAGTTCTTGTGTGATTAACAATTAGTCTATATTAACAACGATCGAATCAAAGGATGAACCAGTGGATCGTGGATCTCGAGGTAGGCGCGGCTTGTCATCAAAAGAGGTGTGAATTTATATTTAACTCTTTTGTGATTATTGTTGTTTTCTTTTACCAAAGTTTATATTTACAAATTCATGCATTGTCTGATTGTATATTTCTTGCATTGTTTAGTTTTAAATCCGAAAGTTCTGTTATTTCTTTTAATCTTTCCATTGCTTGGAAAGGAATTGTAATGCTTTGTTGTCTTTATGAATTGTTTGGGAAATAAGAATTTCCATTTGATTGTTTGGAAATGAGGATTTCCATCAGTGGTATATAGGATACTGCTCATTCATTTATACCTACTTACTTTCGAGCTTTTATGCAATGACTAGGTGCGGGACGAGTCACCATATAACTATCTAGGTGCGGGACGAGTCACCATATTATATATTATTTGGAAGGAGTTAGTTCCATATACGTGATTGTTTACCTCTGTGAAATTGGTTGTGTTTTAGTGTTTAGGGAAAACATGAATTGTTTTCAAATCATTTCCAATGATTACTTGAAAGTTCAATGTTATTCCTACTGGGAACCCCTTTTAGGGATGATGTGCTCACTCATTCCCACTTTCAGTTTCAGAGACAGATCAGAGTTGCGCAGCGAAAGCTTCGAGGAGTCTAGTTCGTTAGTTGGTTAACTTCGGCTATGTTCATTATGTTGTATGTTCTATTTGTAAACCAAATGACTATTGTATATGTATCATTTGAGAGGAGCTCTTGTATATATGTATATTTCAGAGCGGGGCTAGGTTTTGGGTTAAGTTTTGTAGCAGATTTCTTAATTGAATGCTTAAGTATATGATTTAGATTCCTTAGTGCCTCTTTATTTAGTTAATCTCTTGGATTAGACAGCTGCTAGCTTTAGGGGCGCTACAACCCTCAAGCTCGTCAACGATATTAGACTAGTCAAGAGACGATTTACCGCTAATGACTCGATTTGTTAGTGTAGATTTTAATTATTAGAAATTAATCTAACAACGATTTAGATACGAAACTAGTATCAATTGATAGATTTCGAAAAGTTATGCGGAATGGGCTACTCGAACGTGTTATTCGGATACCGGACGAAGACGATATCATCAAATTAATATGAAGGGTCATTTGTTTTATAAACCGCTTGGATGCCTTTATCTTTTGGTCGCGTGCCTTTAGGAATCCAGGTCGGCCTTATCCCATTCGAACCGAGAAGATAAAGTAGGAAATAACATTTAGTCCTAATAATAAGATATTAGAGTTAGTTTGGTTCAGTTGACCCAATCAACTGTCTGTTTGGTCCTAGGGTGGACAATACCCACGCAGAATGACGTCATCAATGATGTCATAATCTTTTAATAGTGGCAGAAATGCCCTTTTTTATATTTTAATTTCTCTTAATAAAAATAAATAAATAGAAACTTAAAACGGAAATATCTTTAGAACCACATGTCCAGAAATGATAAATTTTATATATTCGGAAAGCCCTTGACGAGAGCTTCCCAAAGAGTACCATTGTTGCTATGTTTCGAAGCTTTTAATTTTTACCTTATCCTTAGGCTAAAAAAAATAACTATATACGAGTTCATTCTACAAAATGAACTGGTATAATGAACTAATATTACAAGTTCATTTAACCATATGAAATACCATTAGGAGTTCATTCTACAATATGAACACCTATCACGAGTTCATTCTACAATATGGACTATCATTTACGAGTTCATTTTATAGTATGAACTACCATAATGAACACCTATTACGAGTTCATTGTACAATATGAACTACGTACCATACTTGATTATCATTACGAGTTCATTTTACAATATGAATTATCAATCCCACAATATGAACAACCTTTATGAGTTCATTAGACAATAAGAACATATATCACGAGTTCATTCTACGATGTGAACTATAATAATGAACTACTATTGTGACTTCATTCTTAATAATGAAATACTTTTATGAGTTCATTCTACAAAACAAATTGCTAGCATATACGAGTTCATTCTAGGAAATGAACTGCTAGAAGTATAATGAACTACCATATTCTAAAATAGTGTTCATTCTTGGATATGAACTACTATTATACCAAAAAAATTAAAATTTCGAAACATGGTATAATGGGTACTCATTGTGTAGATCTCGACGAGACCTTTCCGAATATATAAAATTTATTAATTTTTGACTTATATTTTGAGAGAGATTTCATTTTTAAGTTTTTTTATTTATTAACGTTAAGAAGAGAGGGAAAATAAAAAAAGTGAAAATAAAAAACAAGAATCACGTGAAGAAGAGAAAAAATAAGAGACAGAAAGGGTATTTTAGATACTTTAATATTTTTGAATAAATAAGGACCAAATAGAACTTCTATTTTGTTGGTGGACCAAATCAACTTGGGACCACATTAAATAGGACCAAACGATTATTTTCCCGAAGATAAACTCATTCTATTATCTGTTTCTTCTTCTTCATTCTTCTCTTTGTTTCTCTCGTTCCTCTGTTTTTCTTCTGTTTGAGTTTTGATTGATGAAATGGGGTTTTGAGGTCAAAGGAAAACGATGGAGATCATTTAATGAACATTAACGGTGTTGTTGATGATTGGGTTCAACGAAAAGGTGAAATAGAGAATATGAATTAGGGTTTATAGAGATGATTGATGTTCTGAAGATTTAGAAGATGAATTAAGGATCTATTGTTGATGAAGAATCATGGGTAGAGGTTTAATTGAAGTTCTGAAGTTATATTTTAGAGAAGAATCAATGAATTAGGGTTTCTCAAGATGAACTGGAAGTTCGATTTAGTGATGTTTAAGAAGGATTGAAGTTTGGGTTTTCATTGATTGAGGAACGGGGTGGAGTTAATTAGATGTTGGAGCTTTCATTTTAGTTTAATTGTGAATTTGAGAATTAGGGTTCTTGAGTCTCGATCTCAGATAAATAAGATCTAATTGAAGGATGAACTTGGAAGTCTAGAAGATAGATTAGAGATGGGTTTTCGTGTTGTAATGATTGACAGTGAAGTTAAGGTGTTGGAATTGATTGGAAGATCAGTTGAGGGTGTGTGTTGATTATTGCAGGACATGTGTGATGTTTTGAATGCATCTGAAGCTGTTAGTGGAGACTAAATGGTTGAGGTACTTGTTCTTCACCGTAATCTTAGTAAAGTTATTTGGTTCTTATTGAAGTTGTGTGATTGTTAATGGATTCATAGTTGAGTTAGATAAATGGGGTATGTGATGGAGATGAAATGGTTTAGTTGTTGAATGTTTGAGTTATAACTGAAACTAAGTTTGGATTTGATTATGGAATAGAAATGTTAGGGTGGTTAGGTTTGTGATGAGATAAGATGTGTGAGTTGGAAGTTGAATTACAGCTGAGTTTGGAATAAATGGAGTTTTGTCTTAATGGATGTTACAAATGTTGATAATTGAGTTAGTGATTTAGGAATTGAGATTACAGGCTGTAATGGTGGTGCTGATTTGATTTAAGGGAAGTGGTATGAGATGTGCTTGTGTTTTGTTCAACTGATAATGGAAAAGTAATGTTACATTGAGAATTACAGGTAGTGGTGGTGTTGTTGTGTTGTGAAGTAGTGGTGTTGTTTTTGAAATGATGATGCTGCTGTGACAGTAAAGTCACAATTATTGCGACTTAGAGAGGTTGAACTGAATGGGTTGTGGTGGTACTGGTGGTTGAAGTAATTGAAATCGAGTCAGCATGTGATATAAACGAAGTGAGTATTGCCCTGTGAGGATGTAACTGGCGATGTACAGTTTTTGTTGTGTAGTGGTTGAGAGAGTAGCAATCATGTAGGAATGGTGATTGTAGAATCACAGTTGGATAGTCTCTTTGAAAGCCTGCATCTACTGCAATTGCAGGTAGGCATAGTTTGTATTTGTATCTGAAGTTCAAAGTTTGTTTAAGAGTGAATGTATAATTTTAGTTGGTAGATTTGAAAATGTAAGAAGTAGAGTTGAAGTTGTCTGCAATAGAAGTATACCTGTTAGTCATCCCAGTTAGTTAGTTAGCTGACTCGGTGTGTCTGACTGAGTTGAATCAGTTGACTCAGTGAGCTAAGACCAGATTTGACCTTAACCGAGTTGGACTTTACCTTTGACTGTTGACTCTGAATGGATCAGTTGACCTGATCTTGACTATGTTGCCTGACGTTGATTGTTAGTTGACCTTGGACCGTTAGAGACTGTTAGTTGACTCAGACGGATTGGACCTTAGGTTAATGGGATGGTCTAGTGGACTTGGGCTTAAGACTAGTTATTCTATCTTGCTGAATTGGACCGCTTATGGTATGAATTAGTCTTTGGCTTCTTCTACAAAGTTGTAGATACTCATAAGACTTAGCTAATGGACTATAGTTACAACCTAATTGAATTAGTAAAACTTAGATATGCTAAAGATAGATAATAAAAATGTGTAGAACCATAAATGGGCTTTGAAACATTAAATGGACTTGTATGATTCTTGTGTGAGCCATTTTGGCTAGATTCTTAGAGTTCTTGTGTGAATAACAATTAGTCTATATTAACAACGATCGATTCAAAAGATGAACCAGTGGATCGTGAATCTCGAGGTAGGCGTGGCTTGTCATCAAAAGAGGTGGGAATACATTTAACTCTCTTGAAACCATTGTTGTTTCTTTTACAAAAGTTTATGTTTAATAAACTCATGCATTGTCTGTTTTTGCATCCCATGAATTGTTTAGTTTGTATTATGATTGTTCTGTTGATTCTTTTAATCTTTCCATGATTTGGAAAGGACTTGTAATATTTTGAATGTCATTATGAATTGTTGTGGGATATAATAATTTCCACCCGTGGTATATAGGATACGCTCCTTCACATTTATATCTACATGAATTCGAGCTTTTATGCTTATTATTGGTCATCAGTTTGCGAGTTCGGAATTGGTGACATCAATAGCTATTAGGTGTGATTTCCGAGTTCGGAATTACAACCATATTATAAATTGTTTGAAGAAGGAGTTTGTCCATATACATGTTTGTTTATTACAGTGACTTGGTCACTTTTTAATGTTTGGGAAAACATGTATTGTTTTCCATGTCTTGACATGATTTCTTGAAAGTTAAATGTTATATTCCTACTGGGCACCCCTCTTAGGGATGATGTGCTCACCCATTCCCACTTTCAGTTTCAGAGACAGATCATAGTTGAGCAGCGAAAGCTTCAAGCGTTAAGTTCGTTAGTTGGTTAACTTCGGATATGTTTATTACGTTATATATTCTATTTGTAAATCAAATGACTATAGTATATGTATCATTTGAGAGGAATTCTTGTATATATATATTTCAGAGTGGGGCTAGTTTTGGGGTTAAGTTTTGTAGCAAATTTCTTAATTGAATGCTTAAGTATATGATTTAGATTTTAGTGCCTCTTTATTTAGTTAATCTCTTGGATTAGTCAGCTGCTAGCTTTGGGGGAGTTACAATGTTGGTATCAAAGCTCATTATTAGATCTTATATGGGCAGCAATAGGAATAGCCAGTGCCAGTTAGTGAAAGATTATTTTAGATTTGGGTTGGGTTGTGAGATAAATCTTAATCACTAAAAATTATCAATATTTAAAAGATGAATTGTATTGATTCGATTGATTTGTATAACATGTTGATTGCTTGCATCTTGTTTAGTCGTGTATAATTTTTATGAAGTAAAGTTTATTAGGGTTACACCAGTTACGATGGAAGTTAGAGATTTGCTAATCTTAATAAGTTAGTATTTTGTTAATCCAGCACTAGGGAATAGTGAATGTTGTGTTTTCTCTGTTCGTAGGAAGGCATTGTTGGGCTTGGCCAACCTTGACAGGGCAACTACATTCAGAGATGACCGATCATAGAAATATGATTTAGTTCTTTAGAAAACTCACTTAGAAAGATTTGCAGGACCCCTTTTCATAAATAAATTCAATCTTCTTTTAAAATAGAGAATTAGTATTACGAACTTAAACTGTTAGAATTTAAATTAGTGTCATATTGAACATAACTTAAATTAAAATTTCATTAGCAAATTTATAGCGATAAAATAATGATTACGATTAGATAGTTATATAAGATTATTGGTTCTTATCTATGGTTAAGTTTTGTAAAGTTAACTAATGACAACTTAGAATTGGATGTTTTGCGATTAAACCAGATAGATAATATAATACTTCTAGGTTAAGACTTAAGAACGTGTGGATATTTTGCATAAAAATAAACAAAGACTAAATTTCTTAGTAACGTTATACCCAAAACCATCTTTAGTTCAATAACTGATTTAGTAAATCATTAAAATTAAAAAAAAAAATCACATGAAGAAATAATAATAGTATTTGGATGCTTGGTACAAAAAGATTTGAAAGAAAATAAATTAGTATATTAATAAGATACTTTACATTAACAGAAAACTCTAAAGACTACTAAGACGCATTAAAATTTTATGCAGACTCGAATTTAAATCATATTAAATTACCAACGCCAATATTTTACAAAATAAAGTATACAGATTCAATAGGAATAAATAAAATCAATTATACCAATCATGATGTGAATGTAGAGTCATATTTAAAGTTTAAGACTTAGTGTATCAGCTGGACTATCAATAAACCAATAACGATAATAACAAAGATAATGAAAATCGTAACTCAACTGATAATAATATTTTAATAATTATGTTAATAGCAAATTTAAAAATAGATAATATTATTTGGAAAATTTATATATTGTATAACAGTAAAGTTAAGGTATCAGATATTATAGTTTTACTTGAAACCAAATTTAGATTAGTTATATAGATAAATATATAACAAATATAGAACTTCATCAAATTAATAAATTATTAAATATTAGACTATATATTAGCGCAAAACATCTTAGACATATTTATTTATTGAAATATAAATTCATAGGATAAGCTAATTAGGGCTGTCAATGGATACCCGAATATCCGCTATCCGTTCGAGTTCGTTCGAATCGTTAGGATATTATCCGACTTATCGGATATCGGTATCGGTAACGGATAATCTTATCAGATAATTACCTCTTAATGAAACGGATACGGTTGAGTTAGTATCCGACGGATAATTATCCGTATCCGATAGCGAGGGTATATATGTAATTTAGATATACCATATTGTAGTTTAGGTTTTACTAAAAGAGAAAGAGTAGAGTCATAGAGATAAGAGATTTTAGTTTCTTATTTAGTTATTTTTGATTTATTATCGGAAACGGATAATTAACGGATATTATCGGATATCCGTTACTCTTAACGAACGGATATCGAATGAAAATTTCAATATCCGTCGGATTTTATAGGATAGCGGATATCCGGTAAAATTAACGGTAACGGATGCGGTATAGCCATTATCCGTTACGATAGCTATCGTTGACAGCCCTAAAGCTAATTGTATTACAATCAAATAGTTGATAAAGATTAAAGGATAATTAATCTAAAAATTTTGTTCGCGTAGACAATCCATTATTAGAAAAATAGTGAGATTAGTATATTTGGTAGATACTGATTATCACATAGAAACTTTATTATAGAGTATCTTCTAATGTACTTGGAATCGGTAATTTATTGGAATAGAATATAGTCTTTTGAACCGAGAGCCACAAATTTTAATTGTAGAAAGCCATATAGGTTTGTGCTTCGTTTCATGTTGTTTTTGCGCTTAGACAAGAGATAGGAGTATTCTTTAAGGTGGGGAGTTTTGAAGATTTGAAGGATGGTTCGATTTTCGAGGACGAAAATGAATAAGGTGGGGAGAATGTAAGGACCCTCAAGCTCGTCAACGATATTAGACTGGTCAAGAGACGATTTACCGCTAATGACTCGATTAGTTAATGTAGATTTTAATTATTAGAAATTAATCTAACAACGATTTAGATAAGAAACTAGTATCAATTGATAGATTTCGAAAAGTTATGCGGAATGGGCTACTCGAACGTGTCATTCGGATACTGGACGAAGAAGATATCATCAAATTAATATGGAGGGTCATTTGTTTTATAAACCGCTTGGCTGCCCTTATCTTTTGGTCGCGTGCCTTTAGGAATCCAGGTCGGCCTTATCCCATTCGAACCGAGAAGATAAAGTAGGAAATACCATTTAGTCCTAATAATAATACATTAGAGTTAGTTTGGTCTAGTTAAACCCAATCAACTGTCTGTTTGGTCCTTTTTAAAAATATATATTGTTATTTGGTCCTAGGGTGGACAATACCCACGCGGAATGACGTCATCAATGATGTCATAATCTTTTAATAGTGGCAGAAATGCCCTTTTTGTTATTTGTTATGCCCTTTTTTGTTTGTTTTTTTTTTTTTTTTTAAACAACTTATTATTGGTTACGGATCCTTCATTCTTGAGTCTTGTCTGAAAAATTAACCATGGACGAAGGGAATACAGCATATTCGGATGGTAAAGACAGAATCAGCGCATTACCAGATAACCTAATTCATAGCATTCTATCTTTCATTGACATGAGATATGCCGTTCAAACCAGCGTATTATCAAAAAGATGGAGATATACCTGGATTCTCTCACAACGCTAAACTTCAATCAAGAAGAGGGCTATATCAATATTGCAGATTTTGTTAACAAGGTACTCATGTTTCGTGACAGTTGTTGTATACAAAGGTTTTATCTCGAAGCTTATAATGATGAGGTTGTCAATTCAACTCATATTTATTCATGGATTGCTGCTGTTGTATGGCGTAATGTTGAAGAGCTCGATATTAGCTGCGTATGTAATGGGGACTGTGTGATCCCTCCATGCTTATGTACATGTAAATCGTTGAAAAAATTGGATTTGTATGTTTATGGTGATGAAGATTATCTTGGAAAGATTGATCTACCTACTTCAGTGAGTTTACCCAAGCTTAAATCAATGAGTCTGAAACTCGAGAATCTATTCTTTGATAATGAGTATTCTACTAATGAGTTTTTTTCTAGTTGTCCAGCTCTGGAGTCACTAGACCTGGGAGTTTGTACACTTAAGGATATGAATCTCAATATTTCTTCGCTCATACTTAAGCGTTTTGATTCAAATATCTATCATGATGGCAGTATGAATCTCGATACTTCTTCATTCACAAAGCGGATCCAAACTCGGACTCTATGCTCCGAATCTTACAACTTTAGATTGCACACGTTACGAGCTTAGAGACTACTCCTTTGGGAATCTTTCTTCCCTTGTCAGTGCTTGTATTTATCTGGAAGTAGAGACAGATGATAAGATACCAGAAGCAACATCGAGCTTCTTCCGAAAAGAAAGAATTATATGCTCGATGTATGATGAAATTGGTGAGAACGCTTCATAACGTGGAAATCCCTAGCATTGTCAGGGTATTTTCAGGTACGTCTACTGTCTTTCAAGGATATATTTATTGATAATATACTTGCAAATTCTAACAAGCTATTACCACAAAATGATTGTGTTAAATGAATTACTTTGATATGACAGACGTCATACTTGCGGTAT
>JAJJWW010016216.1:0-34236 GCA_023531295.1 Papaver armeniacum
TCTTGTTGTCCTGTTTGACGTAAAAGCTTGTCCTTGTTTTTCAATCATGATTCAGAAACTTATTTATATTGCTAGAATTGTGAAACACCTTGATCCCATGAAGTGTGACAGTTCTTTGCTGAGTCAAAGAGCGGGGAAGTGGAAATCGTGTTAAAACCAGGTTGCTCTCGTCGTGCAGAGACTTGGTTGATTTTCCATCCACTACTTAGATAACTCCTCCAACTGATTGCACGACTTGGTCACATTCTCATCGTGTGTACGAACACACGTGCCATAGACCGCCAGCCCAAAACCCTAGTTAATATCCCCCCATGTAACACGATCGATGTCTCGTGATTGTGGAGTCGCAATGCGACGTGTATTTAGTTAGTCAGTTGCTGACTTCATGGGACGATGAGTCCTTGTATTTCTGAGTCGAACGTGATTTGCAAATGTTCTGAGCGTCTTGAACGTGTCTATTGAGACAGAGGTACGATTCTCAAGTAAATGTTGATAGTTAAGGTGAGTAAATATTGCTCATTCGATGGATTGTTGAATATTGATAGTTGAACCAATATTCCTTAGTCTGAGCAAATATTGTTCATCTGAGCAAATGTTGCTCATTTGATGAATTATTGGTAGCAGGACCAAATAAAATATTAATTTAAAATACTGGAAACTGAACCGAGTATAATTAATAAAAATAATGATCATGGGATCAACGTAAACTTATTAGCGTTTGAATCTGGAATTATGAACCTTGGACTCGAAAACCCTAATTTCGATCATTTGCTGATCAATTGATGATTTATTGAAAATCAACCACGGATTGAAGGAGGGACCGGCTACATGGGACGATGGGTCAACCATGTAGCGCCCAGACGCTCGAGTGAGCAAATACCAAAGTCTCTTGAAGACCAATTGCTGAAAGGATGATTAAATGCTGGTTTAATCATTTATTAAAAATAATGCTCGTCGAGCCTTGGGTGATAAAACCTAATCAATTATGAAGAGATGAGGGACCGACCAAGGGTCATGAAACAGGCCCTGGTTGGTCACGAGATCGTATGATGACCGTTTTATGAAGTTCCAAAATTGTTTGGAAGACTTTGAACCTAATATGACCAAATTAGGTCAAATGATGAAAGTATGTGGGACTGGCCTCTTGCAATCCAAAGAGCCAACCTTGGTCGGTCAAGGTAATATGCTCGTGTCACCAAAATGCTCGCGTCTCAGTCCTGAGAATTTTGATATTTTCTGGCGTGCATTTGAGCAATCATTTGAGAAAATATGAAGAAATCAAGGTTTTTGCTCAAACTGAGGAAACTTCATAAGATGAAGGAAATAATAATAATAAAATGAAGAAATCATGAAATGTGGGACCGCTATGGCCAAGGAGTGGCCTGCCGTCCAATTAGCCCGTCCCATGACACTTTTTCCTAATTTTATATTATTTTTCATGATTTTAGGGAAATACCATGAAATCAAGGAGTTTGTTGAAATAAAGGAGTTTTCCTTGAAGTGAAGGAGTTTCCATGAGATGAAGGAAACAAATAATATTAATAATAATAAAATAAGGGCGTGTGGGATCGGCTTGGGCATGGTCACGGGCTAGGGGCTTGGCCCCATGAGTTTTCCTACTTTTATGTATTAGTTCCATGAGTTGAAGGAAATATCATGAAATCAAGGAATTTCATGGGATGAAGGAAATAATAATAAAATAATAAGGAATGCAAGTGTGGGACCGGCCACAACTAGGGCATGACCGGCCGGCTAGTAGGCTTGGTCCCGCACACCTTTCCTAATTATTTATTATTTCCTTGATGTGAAGGAAACACCATAAAACTGAGGAGTTTCCTTGAAACGAAGGAATTTTGTTCAAATGAGGGAATTTTCATAAGATAAAGGAAAATAATAAAATATAAAATTGGACGTGGGACAGGCCACGACACGACCGGCCGGCCGGTGGGCCCAGTCCCCCAGCGCCTTGATTAATATTTTATTATTTATTATTTTCTTCCTATTTTGCATAGGTTCATCGTTCCTTCGTATTTTGGAATGCTCTGTTCGTGCATTCGGGTGCTCGTTAGTGCGTGCATTATTCTTTGAGTAAACTTGCACCATTTTAGTCGGGGCTTACTCGATAGTGGCTCAGATGCCCGTGTGTTGAATATTTATTACTAACCCATGGAATTCTGCTGGGAAGAACCATGAATTGAAGTAATGAAATATTATGAAAAACGTAGAATATTTTTCAGGATTCATTTAATGAATCTAATGATTTAGAAATAATTAATTGATGGCTCTATACTAGTACTAGTACTAGTACGATCGTCTAGGAGCATTAATTATTCAGGAATTGAGCGATATGAGCTTGTTGAAGCGTCATATTTCTTTTATATAGTCAGGGAAAACATTTTTACATCTTGAAGACGTTATTGCTCTATACTAGAAGCAAGATGTCTAGGAGCCGTCCAATATTTCGATTTTATATAGAAGTAATTACTGAAATTGCTCAGTATTTATGAGATATGCCGTTGCCTCAGCTGAGAGACTACACATCCACATATGATCTGAGAGATAGTATTCTCAGTCAGAGGTTCTTGCAGCACGAGCTTTCATTCTTTCAATGAGAGACATGAGCCTCAATAATCATATGATTGCTGGATCAGGAGTATGTACAATTATGGTTTTACGATTTTAGCCTTTGTCGAAAATCCACCATCTACTTTAAGTCCCCTGCCTTAGTGAGGGCAGTCATGTTCCTCAGTCAGCACTGGATGGTGATTTTCCAGTTATGAACAAAATAAGTAATTGAACTTTAGTAGTAAGATAAGACGTTACCGGATTTTCGATTGTGCGAGTAAACCACAGCTTGAACGAAGATACTAGTGGCATGATAGAGCATCGTCTAATGAGCATAAGTTGGTGTTGAACCGCTGATTTTGATGACGGGACCTTGGTCGCTTTAGGATTCATGGTCTGGGCCTAAGAAAGGAAATCCGTTTTTAGCGCAGACGTTCGTTCGTTCGTTAGTTTAAGAAATAAACAAAATAGACCCGAGTCTAATGATAAAATTTTTGTCTATGAGCTTTCACGAAAAACAAAATTTTATTTTTTAAATATGTGAGATTTCACAAAGTGGAATAAACTCTCGTTTCAAAGGTGGATGCTCGTACGAGAGATTTTTTTTTTTGAACAGACGTGCGTCTGTTAGTAATAAAATTTTGTTTATGAGCTTTCATGAAATTTTTATCTTCGAGCTTTCAGAAATCTTTGAAAATATACTCGCTTCAAAGACAGATGCTCGCGCGAGGGAGCAAATATATATATATATATATATATTCAAATTTACGTGAGTTTCATGTTAAATATATATATTTTTGTAAAACCAATGTTTTGATTTTGAACAACTGTTGAAAGTAGACAATTATACATGGTGAAATAATGTTCGTATGTAAGTTTTAGAATGGACGTCTGTCCAATTTTTGAAAAACCAGTGGATGTTAAAACTTACGTGAGTTGTTCAGGTTTTATGAACATCAAGTTATGATTTTGAATAATGAATTTTGCTCGTCTTTGCAGGTTTGAAGGAACGAGCAAGTTTTCGAAATTCTGAGGTTATAATCACTACATCTAGTGAAATCGTAAGTAGATACGAGTTGGATTGTTACCGTTTTTGTTGCGTGTTTGTTATTGGTATATCCATGACTCCATGTATTTTGCCTCAGATAATGGTGAGTTCCAGTTACAACCACCCTCCTGGCTCTTTCGGGGAACGCTCCAGAAATATCAAGTCAAAGATGAAGACTTCTTAGAGTGGTTCGTGTTAAGATATATGCTTTCTTGGTCTTAGCAGATGCGAAGGGAAAGCATGATGAAATATCACAAAAGAAAAGAGCTGAAGATGAAAAGCTCATATCTCATCAGCAGAAGCACCGCTGACTTGCAAGTGAGACTATCTGCTGAAGATGAAGTTTGGCCTGGTGTTGACTGTGTAGCTCCTGATTCAGGTGTGGGTGAATGAAGAATTTCGTCATAATTCGTCATCAGAAAATTCAGAAGTTAGGTCTTCATTGAAATTGCTGTAGAATCTTCGTCCGATGTCGGATTTTTGTGATCTAAGCATGTTTCTTCATCCTCGGAAAATTCCAAGCTTTAGCAACAAAGATTTTAAGCTTTGAGCACGTTTAAGGGCCGAAATTGATGAAACAGTAAACTTCCAGAAGGTTTTCAGAAAATTTTCAGCTGTCATGTAGTTTAAGGTTTTGGCCACATCTTTTTGCTCGTTCATCCAATTGCTGTGAATTTTGGATATGTTGTAGAGGACATCCATACGAAGAGAATGACATATGACTCAACCTTAGATTCCTCACCAATTACTCCCAGCTCGCTTCTTTGTGCATGACAAAGTAAAATTGTCTCAGACGAGCTTGTTGTAAAACGCCCCTGTTGTGTCTTTAGACCATTTTCTTGTGTGTCGAACGCTTGATGAAGGATTTCAATGTCATTGATTAATTTGAAATCTGAAACCCTTGGTTAATACATGAGCCTGGAGCTTGCAGTACCATTTTTTGTTTCTGTCAGTCGTAGAAACATTACTTCTGAAACCTTGGTCACGGGACCATAACGGCTCTCAAGAAGGGATGATGTAATGACCATGGTTGTACATCTCGGTTGTAGCATTCGTTTTATGATGAATGATTAGCATAAGCGAGCTTGGTTTCAGTCATGAGTCTTGGACTGTGAAACTGACCGTCATGATCAGTGGATCGTCAGTCCCCAGTATTTAGTTGATCTCCTTTTTCGTTTTCCCTTCTTCTGGCAGGACTTAGATAGAGGACCTAGGTACAAAGACTTGATGTAAAGACCTAGGTGGTCGAAGTTGGAGGTACCTTGATGAAGGAATTATCGAAAAGACCCGGTGGACATCGATCGACTGTAGAGGTTATGAATCCCGTCTAAGAATTACTGCTTCCATGTTGTATGCTCATGAAGCTGTAGGAACCTCATACGACGTCGGAATTCGATGCTTGACCCCAACGTTTGAAGCTAAGATACTGAGTTATCACATGAGAAAATAATCACTCAATTTGGAGTTGTAGAGGTCATCCAAAGAAGCGTGCACATTTGTAATCCCGTACAATTTTTTCAGATTTCGTAGACCTGACGGTAAAGGCTATATCTTTGAGCTCGTTTGTCCGATTGATGCACCCTTTTGGTATGTTGTAGAAGAGACATAAACAAACATCTTTCATTCAGGAAGTATTGTCCAATTCCTCACCATTGGTACGTTTTTGTAAACCCATGGCCTGAACTGTGTTGTATCTCATTTGTAGAGGCGATGAGAACATCTTGTAGAAGACTTTGGATTGTGTCTGCCAGTCGTGCAAGCTTTGAGAATACTTTCATGTGAGCAAGTTATCATGTCTACGCATCTTGATATGAATCATTAGTTTTTGGAGAAGTCCGCTTCACGTGTAACACTTCAGAGAATGATTAGTTGATGAAGCTCTGTCATGAGGATGTTGCTCCTGAGACCGTTGTTGATGCTGAGGCCATGGACAGAGTTCCTACAGATATCCTTGTTGATGTCGATACTACAGTTGGATATTCTCCAGAGACCGAAAGGCTAGACCCATGATTATCGACATATCCTTTGCTCCTCCATCCAGTGAGCCTTTACATTCACGAACAAGTTGGTGGGTTGAGCATTCCCAAGATGAAGGTGTACTGATCAACCCGAATTCTCTTGAATAATATGACTTTACTATACATTGGCTCCGTCAGTGAATCGACGTTGTTGTGAGAGATGCCAGCACCGGTCTTTATTCTAGTGAAGAGAGGAAGTTCCTTAGTCGTGTAGGGGTTTGTGATGTAGACAGGTCACACTGATGAAGTTTCATGGAATCACACCAGGTTGCAGTAACTTGTATGTGGATAACATTTGTTGATATAGATTTGAATCGATCTCTCCGATAAGATCAAGTCCCAGTGTATGTTGAAGGAGTTTGTGCCATCGATGGATGATTGATGTTGCATTGCTTCAGAAGTCTTATGGGATAGTGAAGACTTATCGATTGTAGTTCTATTACACTTTTATCGCGTTGGTGTTGAATCACCGTGGATGGGGAAAAACGGTTCGCTATTTTTTTAGGGAAGTGAAGAGTCGAGCGTGTTGTCGAGACTCCTCAACCGAGCAAACTGCTTAACCTCACACAGATTTACTTCAAAGGGAGTGCTTAGATTCGAGAGATCAATCTGTAGGACTCCGGCCTAAACCAAGTCGGTGGCGTTCCGCAGTCAATTCGGTCGCAAAGAGGGAGATGGGTTGATCGTAGGAGGGAAGCCGAGAATTGTGTGGGATCAGTGATGATCAAGGATTGTGGATGTGTTGAAGGTTTCTGCAAATTGATGAACTGCTGAAGTTGAGTTTTGTGAATAAGTTTTTAATCGAGTTGTTGACGAATGATGATCCTTATATGTTGTCCTCGATTTGGACTTATTTATGTTGCAAGAATTATGAACACCCTGATCCCTGTAAGTGTGACGGTTTCTTAAGTGAAAGAGTGGGAAAGTGGAAGATCGTGGTGAAACCAGTTCCAGGTCGTGCGGAGACTTGGTTAACCGTCCACCCACTACTTTGCTAAATCCTTCAACCGTTGCACGACTTACTCACATTTCTCATCGTGGATGAATCCACGTGCCATAGGCCGCCAGACCAAAACCCTAATTGATATCCTCCATGTGACGTGATTGATGTCTCACGGATCGTGGAGTCTGCATGACAGACGTGTATTTTATTAGTCTGTTGACTGTTTAGATAGTGAATCTAAGTTTTGTTGAATTGAGAATGATTGGCGAATGCTCAGTGATTCATGGATTTGAACGTGTTAATTCTTATGTTGATATTGCTCGTGTGCAATTATTGTAAATTCGAGCGTCTGAGCAAGTAGTGCTCAATTCAACGAATTACTGAATCTTGATAGTTGGGCGATTGAGCAAGTATTGCTCAATTCGACGAATTACTGAATATTGATAGTTGGATCAATATTCGAGCAATTGAGAAAGTATTGTTCGATTCGACGAATTACTGATAAATTACTGAATATTGGTAGTGATCAATATTCGAGTAAGTGACCCAATAAAATATTAATTTAAAATATTGGTAGATTGCCAAATATTATATAATTAATCCACATGTTGTTTTATGGATCAACATAAATTTATTTAGTGTTTGAACTTGCTCAGAAAGATGATTCGCGGAGCGTTTGTTCGAAACCCTAATTTTGATCAATTGCTCATTAATTGACGAATTGCTGATTATAGGTCATGAGAGAAGGAGGGACCGACCACATGGGACTACGGACGTCCATGTGATGCCCAATTGCTCGAGTGAGCGTACATGATGCGTGTCGTAACCACAACAAATTAGTGAATATTTTTCCACTCAATTAACAAGTAATATGGTGGTAGTTAAGTTCGTTCCCACGAGGAGCAAGAGATTCTTAGTTGTAAAAATTGTCACAAAAAAGGGGGTTATAAAGCAAAGAAAATAAACAAAGCAATTCAAAGATAAAGTTGAAATCAATAAGAGAGACAAGACCAAGGAATCCTTCTTCGTTGCAAAACAATGATTCAAGTTATGTTTTTCATCCACATGTTATTAGTCACAGATTATCACCAACCGTAGGTAAAGCAGCTAGATCAGTGCTACACCCCTAAATCCCTTATATCACCGGATACGGAAGTTCTCGACTACCGGATTCTATTTACCAAACCACCTAGTAGTAGATCACTCAAGATGTAATTTTAATAAACGCATTAAGATTTATGAACTTATTAGGTTGATATTAGTAGTTTTACTCTTAGATCAAGGTCTACTTTCTAACGTTGTTTTCACACACAATTGCTCCACGGAATCCCTCCGCAAGGTCTCGTGTTTGCTACTTGTGTAAAGAGTCAAGAAACGATTACTTATCCCCCAACTTTCACTAGCTTTAGATCAAATTAACAAATCAATTTAGCGTGCACTCTAAACAATCTATCAATCAACCATGAATGTATAAACATTCCTATTAGTAAAAACAAACGATAATCATGTGAAAAACTTCAAGATAGAATTGAAAACAAAACTCAAATCATATATTAAGAACTAGGAATTCATCCTTAATCAATAAGAAAATTAGCTACTCATGTTTTTGAAATTCACACAAATAATTAAAAGGAAGAATTTTGAAAAGCAAGCAAAAACACAAGTGTTGTGTGTGTAGAGAGGTGTGTAAAAGTGTGTAGAGAACTTCTCTATTTATAGGCTTCAATTTTCTCCAAATCTTCCAATGAATAGAATCCTCATTCCATATGACGAGGTGTCAATCTCGCAAAAATAAATTTCTCTACTTTTCTTTAACTAGCAAGTAGTATAATGTAAGTAGGATCGTCCCAAGGGAGGTATGAAGTTCAAATTGTTATGCAAATACTCTTAGCAAAGATAATTTTTGTGGTAGAAATCTTTGAAAATTGTAAAATGTATTCAAATATGAGATGCAATTGATTAAAGGTTCATTCTAGACCACGGAATACAAACCAAATTGGTAGATAGCTATGTTCTTCACATTATCATGTTACTAACAACCCTAGAATAATTAATACGCTTAACTATTCCGTTACTATCTCCTAGCTCACCGGATACGGAGCGCTCGACTACCGGTTCCTACTTGCCAAGTTTCCTAGAGGTACGCTTACTAGGTTTGACTTAAACAAGTGCTCTAAGTTCTGTGAGATAGAGTTGCTCCTAGTGATGAACTCAAAAGCATGAATCACCTACTAGTGTTGATTTCTACATATAGGTACTTAACAAAGTCCCCTCATCAATACCTATATATTGCTACTTGTGTTTATCTTCTCTAGACAATTACGGGTCGAAGAAAATCTAAACTAGCAATAGGATTATGAATCAACTATTTAATTTCGAACTTAAACAATCAACAAATAATCCATAAACAATAATAGCATGGTAGAGATCAATCAATAACATAAATAAATGCAAGAGAACAAGTTATTTCATCAATTATAGATTCATATTTCGGGCTTCGAAATCGCCCTTAATCAAAGAGAGTTTTAGTTACTCATAAAATTGGAGTTCATCATCAAATAATAATGGAAATAAAGTAAAGAAGATGAAAATATTAAATGAAAGCAAACCCTAGCTCCGGCTCTCTGCAAAACTCCAAGAAGAATACGTGATACGTGATATCTCAAAAG
Organism: Papaver armeniacum; assembly: GCA_023531295.1. Classification (NCBI taxonomy): domain Eukaryota; kingdom Viridiplantae; phylum Streptophyta; class Magnoliopsida; order Ranunculales; family Papaveraceae; genus Papaver; species Papaver armeniacum. The sequence goes on from JAJJWW010016216.1 coordinate 9,244, forward strand.
AATAGAAACCCTTTCTTTTTATAGCCTTCCCACTTTCCAAAATTAGGTCTTCAAAGTCCATCACCAAAAAGTCCACCAAGCCCATGAACCATGTGTGAGAAACCCATGTGAAAATATGTCCCAAAAATATGCTCGCCGGAAAACTGGTGCACTGGCCGGAAATTGGCCGGAATCCGGCGCCGACAAGTAACTCAGGTGACTGGCAACGATTCACTCGGAAAATCAGCTGAGTCACACCGAGTCAATGAATCAATTCAGTGTTGTCAGCTAGGTCTAAATGGACTGAGTTGGCAGGCCATTGTCTCTGCCATTCTGCAAAGGCCAAGCCAATGTTGCATCATTATGTCGCCCCTCTTGCCTTCCCGACTTCAACTGTAATACATCCAATGCATCTCGAGCCTGCGATTCATTGTCTTCCCTGCGACATAGTCGCTTCACATCCAGCACAAGCACCAGCATTTCGCTCCAGTTCCACAACCATTGCAACCTACTACACAGCATCACAACAACTTCATATTTCAGCTCAGAACTCAACCCATTCTTCCATTCAACAGCTGCTACTCGAATACCTCCAAAACCTAGCACCAGAGATCCATTTCCTACACCTGAACTCCAGTTTCAGTTGCAGGAACAACCCCCGTAATCTCAATGCTCCTTCACTGTAACTCGGTTCACCTCCGTCGATGTAAATTCGACCAAAACCCATCTTCTGATACTTGATAAACTCTTGATTCAGCAGCATCATCTTCCACTGCTCAAACTCATATTCAGGTTCACTATCTCAGCTCCCAGATTCCTCACTTTGCAATCTCGGCACACAGCCAACCCATTGCCAGTTCAACCTGCACAGTGAGTCCATGGCAGCAATAGCTACACTCTCAGTTCAAGCCCCTAGCTTCATTCCTAGCCAAGAGGGCTGTATTACGTATTCGCAACATCATAATTGATTAGCACCATTTAATCCTAACATTGACAGCTACATCTGTAGCTCCATCTCCGATTGCAACCTCATTCACTTCACAGCGTCAGTTCCAGCTCCAGTTCCTTTGTTGCAAATATCAACATCAGCACTTCAGTTAACACAGGTCAATATCCAGCTGAACTGAATTCCTGTAATACTTTACTCCCACTATTGACCAGCTGCACCTCTTCTTGTTTCAATACTAGCTGCAATAGCTTCATGAGCTCAAACTCTCGCAATCTCAGCTCCCAGTTATGCAACAGTTCATACACAGCACAGACTCAGTCATCATCCTAACAAGAAGACATCCCTTGCACCAAAGCCACACCAACTAAACTTGCTCTCCCCTCGTAAACTCGCAGTAAGTTCACAATCACCATTTCGGTTCGCAATCTCCCATGACTTCAATGTACCCATCATGGCACCGGTTCAGCTGATCTGTATCTTCTTAGCTCCTGCATCATTTCATGGCTTGAGCTTCAGTCACCATCACAGACTGCAATCATTATAACCTGTAATCCTAGCCATTGTATCACTGAAGTAACAACTCCACCTGCCAATCCCTGCAACATCACTAGCTCTCACTGCAATGCTTCCAACTTCACCTGAATTTCCACCTTCTCATTCATTCTTCCTAACTACAGCAGAAACCCATCTCAGTCAACACTTCCACCTGTTCTTCTCAGAATCACCAGCTCATTGAAATAGTTCAATTCCACACACCCACTGTACATCATTCCTCCAGCTGAGATGCACACCTACACCCAGCTGCTCTTCTCAGTTCATCCAACCCCATTTCCACAAACACCCAGCATCAGTTACAACAGCCCTAATCCTGTAATATCATGCCAGCACTATCCATCAGCTCCAGCTCTGCTTTCTCTTCAAGCCTCTTGAAATACCATCAGTTCTCTGCTGCAACCAAACTAGCACCATCAGCTCACACCTAGAAGCACCATTCCATTCCTGAGCTCAAGAGGTTCATCATCTCAGATTCAAAAACAAATTGCCATGCCCAACAGTGTCAAATTTCCCATGAACTCCAGACATATTTCTGTAAGAAAAAAACTCCACCACGGATTCATTGGTCATCAATTTTCTTCTCTCGCACTGTGAACTTCTTAGCACAGCCAAGCCATAACTCCCAAACCCTAGGTTCCTCTATCAGTAGCGTTACCATCTCAAAATTATAGGCAAACCCATCTCATACTCAATTAATCTTCAATCGATAATCATCTCTATCAAACCCTAATTTTTTACATGATCTGATACTCAACAACAGCAACAGTGAATTCCTCCATCTTGTGTTCTTGACCAATCACAACCCAAGCCTGATCTTAATTTCTCCCTCTTGATTCCTCTCTTAGGTCGACAATGGAGTCACCGTTTTACAGCAGCCTCTGTCTTGATTTCAGGCAGTGGAAGACAATGATGAGAAGAATTCTCTTCTCTGAATTTCATGGTATTGTAAGAAAGGCAATGGATATAGCCACCCAGATAAAATAGATAAGGGGGACACCCAGAAATGGTTCTAAGCACCCATTCTTTAGATAAAAGCCACCATAGTGATACTTGGCTTGTCAGTTTCGCGGAACCGACTGCCTATTTACTTCCTTGTTGCGCATATTCTTGGCCGACTCCGAGTATCACCCGCATGTGAAATGACCAAATTCCGTTCCTTGCTCAAAATGAATGATTTCTTCTTCTTTTGCTCCGCGCGACTCCAAAGCACCTAAAAACTCAAATTCACACATAAGATACATATTTTACAAGAAAACTTAGCGAAGAAAGCATAAACAATAGATAAATATCAAGGTGTTTTAGACACCTATCAAATTCCCCCACACTTAGACTTTGCTAGTCCTCGAGCAAATCAAACAAAATAATTCTAAAAGATACATACAACTCAGTCTCGTCGAGGCTACGGTTACTCTAAGCATGAACAACAGGCCTTTGAACCCCTAGGTGTCCCTAGTGGACGAGTTTTAGTCTCGTGAAGGTTTACAAGAGGTCTGCCTACAAAACCTATAATTCAAACTCCATCTATTTGTGACAAATCAATGAATGAATCCAAAATGACAACAGGAGGAGGTACCTTGCACGTGATTCATAGTTCATATATAAGTAAATAAAGCTCTAATTAGATAGTCGAACAAGCCACAATACTCGGAAACTAACAAACCACAATCACAATGAAAGATTAAGAAGATGGATATAGATGTAGATGTTGGCGAATGTTCACAAGTGTCCGATGTTTCCCATATCCGTCTGAAGGTCACTACTAAGATGAACCTATTCATCCTATTCGATTGAGCTACTGGTCAATTCTAGTGTTAACACACTGGCATATACAAGGGAACCAGTGGTCAACAAACTTATTTCTACATCAACTCACTGGCATATACAAGGGAACCAGGAGTGACTTTATTCACCAAACATAATACTTTCTTTTCTTTTTCTTTTCTTTTTCATTTTTTTTTTTTTTTTTTTTTTAAGTGACAGCATGATTCGATCTTTTGGATCCAAGCGCATGCTTCTTGTCAGCAAGTACATGATAGTTGCCTTGGATCCTGCATTCCACGCTTGTTTAGGCGACGGAGACAGGGGACTACGTTTCACACATACTAGCTATTCCCAAGTGTCATTCTTATTCCGTTTGGTCTAATTGGTCGGTCTCTTCTTTTTTTTTTTTTTTTTTTTTTTTTTTTTTTTTTTTTTTCTAGCAACTCAATCACTCTATTTCATCCTAGCAGTAATAACACGTCGATGTTTAGTGACCCACCAAAGCACTTAGAGAACAATAGATAAATATGGAAAATAAAATAAAAATAGAATGCGATATGGTGATATTCCGAGATATGGTAACGACTATCATGTTATTTGTGATTCTGAGCTATGTTCGTTCTCGTTAATTAATGGGTTCCTCAACTCCCGCAATCAAAATGATTCCATCCACTAATGGTGTCATCCTAAAGGCACAAGTTTCTAGATTTCGTAGTTCAAAAAAGCACAAATTTTTCTTGGTTTTTTTTTCTATTTTTTTCGATTTTTTTTTTTTTTTTTTTTTTAAAGGCATAAAACAAACTATACAAACATATAAATGCTCCCCACACTTAACCTTTACATTGTCCTCAATGTAAAATTGAATCACCCAAAGAAGGTTCAAGGTGGGAAATTCCGCAAATGATATGCAAAAACAAGAAAATAAAGATAAAATGCTTAAAAAATAAAAAGATAAAGGGAAAGATACAAAACCGGTGGGTTGCCTCCCACTTAGCGCTAGGTTTAACGTCGTCGCCCGACGTTCGGCTCCAATTACTCCTCCGAGGGAGTGGATCACTCAATGTAATCATATCCCGATTCTCCGTCACAAACTGCTCATAGTATGGTTTCAAGCGATGGCCGTTAACCTTGGAAATCAGCCCTGTTTTGGGACTAGTAATTTCAACCGCACCATGCGCAAAACACATTAGTAACAACAAATGGTCCAACCCATCTGGACCTAAGTTTACCCGGAAACAATTTAAGACGAGAATGGAATAAAAGAACTTTACGCCCTACTTCAAAACTCTTCGGGAAATCATTTTATCATGGAAAGCCTTGGTCTTTTCTTTGTAAATGCGTGAACTTTCATATGCATCATTACGTATCTCTTCTAACTCATTGAGCTGAAGTTTCCTATGTTCACCAAATTGCATCTAATTCCATATTACATACCTTGATAGCCCAATAAGCTTTGTGTTCAAGTTCGACGGGGGAAGATGGCAAGGTTTACCATAGACAAGCCTAAAAGGAGACATACCGATGGGTGTCTTGTAAGCTGTCCTATACGCCCACAAAGCGTCATTGAGTCTATAACTCAATCTTTCCTTGTAACATTCACCGTCTTTCTAAGATGGCCGAATCCGGTACGACAAGTAACTCGGGCGGCGGGCAACGATTCACTCGGAAAATCAATTTGAGTCACACCGAGTCAATGAATCAATTCAGTGTTGTCAGCTAGGGTCTAATCAGACTGAGTCAGCTGTCAACTTGTCTAAATGGACTCGAGTTGGCAGGCCATTGTCTCGCCATTCTCGCAAAGGCCAAGCCAATGTTGCATCATTGTGCTGCCCCTCTTGCCTTCCCAGCTTCAAGCTGTAATACATCCAGTGCATCTCGAGCCTGCGATTCATTGTCTTCCCTGCGACATAGTCGCTTCACATCCAGCACAAGCACCAGCATTTCGCTCCAGTTCCACAACCATTGCAACCTACTACACAGCATCACAACAACTTCATATTTCAGCTCAGAACTCAACCCATTCTTCCATTCAACAGCTGCTACTCGAATACCTCCAAAACCTAGCACCAGAGATCCATTTCCTCCACCTGAACTCCAGTTTCAGTTGCAGGAACAACCCCTGTAATCTCAATGCTCCTTACTGTAACTCAGTTCACCTCCATTCAGATGTAAATTCGACCAAAACCCATCTTCGATACTTGATAAACTCTTGATTCAGCAGCATCATCTTCTCTCGCTTTCAAACTCATATTCAGGTTCACTATCTCAGCTCCCGAGATTCCTCACTTTGCAATCTCGGCACAAAGACAACCCATTGCCAGTTCAACCTGCACAGTGAGTCCATGGCAGCAATAGCTACACTCTCAGTTCAAGCCCCTAGCTTCATTCCTAGCCAAGAGGGCTGTATTCTGTGCTTCTGCAACATCATAATTCAGTTAGCACCATTTAATCCTAACATTGACAGCTACATCTGTAGCTCCATCTCCGATTGCAACCTCATTGCACTTCCAGGCCATCAGTTCGGCCTCAGTTCCTTTGTTGCAAACATCAACATCAGCACTTCAGTTAACACAGGTCAATATCCAGCTGAACTGAATTCCTGTAATACTTTACTCCCACTATTGACCAGCTGCACCTCTTCTTGTTTCAATACTAGCTGCAATAGCTTCATGAGCTCAAACTCTGCAATCTCAGCTCCAGTTATGCAACAAGTTTCATACACAGCATGAGACTCAGTCATCATCCTAGCAGCAGCATCCCTTGCACCAAAGCCACACCAACTAAACTTGCTCTCCCCTGTAAACTCAGTAGCAAGTTCACAATCACCATTTCAGTTCCGCAATCTCCCATGACTTCAATGTACCCATCATGGCACCGATTATTTGCATTCGTATCTTCTTAGCTCCTGCTTCATTTCATGGCTTGAGCTTCAGTCACCATCACAGACTGCAATCATTATAACCTGTAATCCTAGCCATTGTATCACTGAAGTAACAACTCCACCTGCCAATCCCTGCAACATCACTAGCTCTCACTGCAATGCTTCCAACTTCACCTGAATTTCCACCTTCTCATTCATTCTTCCTAACTACAAAGTAGAAACCCATCTCGAGTCCAACACTTCCACCTGTTCTTCTCAGAATCACCAGCTCATTGAAATAGTTCAATTCCACACACCCACTGTACATCATTCCTCCAGCTGAGATGCACACCTACACCCAGCTGCTCTTCTCAGTTCATCCAACCCCATTTCCACAAACACCCAAAGATCGGTTACAACAGCCCTAATCCTGTAATATCATGCCAGCACTATCCATCAGCACCAGCTCTGCTTTCTCTTCAAGCCTCTTGAAATACCATCAGTTCTCTGCTGCAACCAAACTAGCACCATCAGCTCACACCTAGAAGCACCATTCCATTCCTGAGCTCAAGAGATTCATCATCTCAGATTCAAAAACAAATTGCCATGCCCAATAGTGTCAAATTTCCCATGAACTCCAGACATATTTCCTGTAAGAAAAAACTCCACCACAGATTCATTCTGGTCATCAATTTTCTTCTCTGCACAACAGCCTTCTTAGCACAGCCAAGCCATAACTCCCAAACCCTAGGTTCCTCTATCAGTAGCGTTACCATCTCAAAATTATAGGCAAACCCATCTCATACTCAATTAATCTTCAATCGATAATCATCTCTATCAAACCCTAATTTTTTACATGATCTGATACTCAACAACAGCAACAGTGAATTCCTCCATCTTGTGTTCTTGACCAATCACAACCCAAGCCTGATCTTAATTTCTCCCTCTTGATTCCTCTCTTAGGTCGACAATGGAGTCACCGTTTTACAGCAGCCTCTGTCTTGATTTCAGGCAGTGGAAGACAATGATGAGAAGAATTCTCTTCTCTGAATTTCATGGTATTGTAAGAAAGGCAATGGATATAGCCACCCAGATAAAATAGATAAGGGGACACCCAGAAATGGTTCTAAGCACCCATTCTTTAGATAAAAGCCACCATAGTGATACTTGGCTTGTCGGGCCGCGGAACCGACCGCCTATTTACTTCCTTGTTGCGCATATTCTTGGCCGACTCCGAGTATCACCCGCATGTGAAATGACCAAATTCCGTTCCCTTGCTCAAAATGAATGATTTCTTCTTCTTTTGCTCCGCGCGACTCCAAAGCACCTAAAAACTCAAATTCACACATAAGATACATATTTTACAAGAAAACTTAGCGAAGAAAGCATAAACAATAGATAAATATCAAGGTGTTTTAGACACCTATCAAATTCCCCCACACTTAGACTTTGCTAGTCCTCGAGCAAATCAAACAAAATAATTCTAAAAGATACATACAACTCCGTCTCGTCGAGGCTACGGTTACTCTAAGCATGAACAACAGGCCTTTGAACCCCTAGGTGTCCCTAGTGGACGAGTTTTAGTCTCGTGAAGGTTTACAAGAGGTCTGCCTACAAAACCTATAATTCAAACTCCATCTATTTGTGACAAATCAATGAATGAATCCAAAATGACTACAGGAGGAGGTACCTTGCACAGATTCAGTTCATATATAAGTAAATAAAGCTCTAATTAGATAGTCGAACAAGCCACAATACTCGGAAACTAACAAACCACAATCACAATGAAAAGATTAAGAAGATGGATATAGATGTAGATGTTGGCGAATGTTCACAAGTGTCCGATGTTTCCCATATCTGTCTGAAGGTCACTACTAAGATGAACCTATTCATCCTATTCGATTGAGCTACTGGTCAATTCTAGTGTTAACACACTGGCATATACAAGGGAACCAGTGGTCAACAAACTTATTTCTACATCAACTCACTGGCATATACAAGGGAACCAGGAGTGACTTTATTCACCAAACATAATACTTTCTTTTCTTTTTCTTTTCTTTTTTTTTTTTTTTTTTTTTTTTTTTTAAGTGACAGCATGATTCGATCTTTTGGATCCAAGCGCATGCTTCTTGTCAGCAAGTACATGATAGTTGCCTTGGATCCTGCATTCCACGCTTGTTTAGGCGACGGAGACAGGGACTACGTTTCACACATACTGCTATTCCCAAGTGTCATTCTTATTCCGTTTGGTCTAATTGGTCGGTCTCTTCTTTTTTTTTTTTTTTTTTTTTTTTTTTCTAGCAACTCAATCACTCTATTTCATCCTAGCAGTAATAACACGTCGATGTTTAGTGACCCACCAAAGCACTTAGAGAACAATAGATAAATATGGAAAATAAAATAAAAATAGAATGCGATATGGTGATATTCCGAGATATGGTAACGACTATCATGTTATTTGTGATTCCTGAGCTATGTTCGTTCTCGTTAATTAATGGGTTCCTCAACTCCTGCAATCAAAATGATTCCATCCACTAATGGTGTCATCCTAAAGGCACAAGTTTCTAGATTTCAGAGTTCAAAAAGCACAAATTTTTCTTGGTTTTTTTTTTCTATTTTTCTGATTTTTTTTTTTTTTTTTTTTTTTTTTAAAGGCATAAAACAAACTATACAAACATATAAATGCTCCCCCACACTTAAACTTTACATTGTCCTCAATGTAAAATTGAATCACCCAAAGAAGGTTCAAGGTGGGAAATTCCGCAAATGATATGCAAAAACAAGAAAATAAAGATAAAATGCTTAAAAATAAAAAGATAAAGGGAAAGATACAAAACCGGTGGGTTGCCTCCCACTTAGCGCTTGGTTTAACGTCGTCAGCCCGACGTTCGGCTCCAATTACTCCTCCAGAGGGAGTGGATCACTCAATGTAATCATATCCTGATTCTCCGTCACAAACTGCTCATAGTATGGTTTCAAGCGATGGCCGTTAACCTTGGAAATCAGCCCTGTTTTGGGACTAGTAATTTCAACTGCACCATGCGCAAACACATTAGTAACAACAAATGGTCCAACCCATCTGGACCTAAGTTTACCCGGAAACAATTTAAGACGAGAATGGAATAAAAGAACTTTCTGCCCTACTTCAAAACTCTTTCGGGAAATCATTTTATCATGGAAAGCCTTGGTCTTTTCTTTGTAAATGCGTGAACTTTCATATGCATCATTACGTATCTCTTCTAACTCATTGAGCTGAAGTTTCCTATGTTCACCAGCTGCATCTAATTCCATATTACATACCTTGATAGCCCAATAAGCTTTGTGTTCAAGTTCGACGGGAAGATGGCAAGGTTTACCATAGACAAGCCTAAAAGGAGACATACCGATGGGTGTCTTATAAGCTGTCCTATACGCCCACAAAGCGTCATTGAGTCTATAACTCCAATCTTTCCTTGTAACATTCACCGTCTTCTCTAAGATGGCCGGAATCCGGCGCCGACAAGTAACTCAGGCGACTGGCAACGATTCACTCGGAAAATCAGCTGAGTCACACCGAGTCAATGAATCAATTCAGTGTTGTCAGCTAGGTCTAATCAGACCTGAGTCAGCTGTCAACTTGTCTAAATGGACTGAGTTGGCAGGCCATTGTCTCTGCCATTCTGCAAAGGCCAAGCCAATGTTGCATCATTATGCTGCCCCTCTTGCCTTCCCAGCTTCAAGCTGTAATACATCCAGTGCATCTCGAGCCTGCGATTCATTGTCTTCCCTGCGACATAGTCGCTTCACATCCAGCACAAGCACCAGCATTTCGCTCCAGTTCCACAACCATTGCAACCTACTACACAGCATCACAACAACTTCATATTTCAGCTCAGAACTCAACCCATTCTTCCATTCAACAGCTGCTACTCGAATACCTCCAAAACCTAGCACCAGAGATCCATTTCCTCCACCTGAACTCCAGTTTCAGTTGCAGGAACAACCCCTGTAATCTCAATGCTCCTTATTGTAACTCAGTTCACCTCCAGTCAGATGTAAATTCGACCAAAACCCATCTTCTGATACTTGATAAACTCTTGATTCAGCAGCATCATCTTCTACTGCTCAAACTCATATTCAGGTTCACTATCTCAGCTCCCAGATTCCTCACTTTGCAATCTCGGCACAAAGCCAACCCATTGCCAGTTCAACCTGCACAGTGAGTCCATGGCAGCAATAGCTACACTCTCAGTTCAAGCCCCTAGCTTCATTCCTAGCCAAGAGGGCTGTATTCTGTGCTTCTGCAACATCATAATTCAGTTAGCACCATTTAATCCTAACATTGACAGCTACATCTGTAGCTCCATCTCCGATTGCAACCTCATTGCACTTCACAGCGTTAGTTCCAGCTCCAGTTCCTTTGTTGCAAACATCAACATCAGCACTTCAGTTAACACAGGTCAATATCCAGCTGAACTGAATTCCTGTAATACTTTACTCCCACTATTGACCAGCTGCACCTCTTCTTGTTTCAATACTAGCTGCAATAGCTTCATGAGCTCAAACTCTCTGCAATCTCAGCTCCAGTTATGCAACAGTTCATACACAGCACAGACTCAGGTCATCATCCTAACAGCAGCATCCCTTGCACCAAAGCCACACCAACTAAACTTGCTCTCCCCTGTAAACTCAGTAGCAAGTTCACAATCACCATTTCAGTTCTGCAATCTCCCATGACTTCAATGTACCCATCATGGCACCAGTTCAGCTGCATCTGTATCTTCTTAGCTCCTGCATCATTTCATGGCTTGAGCTTCAGTCACCATCACAGACTGCAATCATTATAACCTGTAATCCTAGCCATTGTATCACTGAAGTAACAACTCCACCTGCCAATCCCTGCAACATCACTAGCTCTCACTGCAATGCTTCCAACTTCACCTGAATTTCCACCTTCTCATTCATTCTTCCTAACTACAGCAGAAACCCATCTCAGTCAACACTTCCACCTGTTCTTCTCAGAATCACCAGCTCATTGAAATAGTTCAATTCCACACACCCACTGTACATCATTCCTCCAGCTGAGATGCACACCTACACCCAGCTGCTCTTCTCAGTTCATCCAACCCCATTTCCACAAACACCCAGCATCAGTTACAACAACCCTAATCCTGTAATATCATGCCAAGACTATCCATCGGCTCCGGCTGCTTTCTCTTCAAGCCTCTTGAAATACCATCAGTTCTCTGCTGCAACCAAACTAGCACCATCAGCTCACACCTAGAAGCACCATTCCATTCCTGAGCTCAAGAGGTTCATCATCTCAGATTCAAAAACAAATTGCCATGCCCAACAGTGTCAAATTTCCCATGAACTCCAGACATATTTCCTGTAAGAAAAAACTCCACCACAGATTCATTCTGGTCATCAATTTTCTTCTCTGCACAACAGCCTTCTTAGCACAGCCAAGCCATAACTCCCAAACCCTAGGTTCCTCTATCAGTAGCGTTACCATCTCAAAATTATAGGCAAACCCATCTCATACTCAATTAATCTTCAATCGATAATCATCTCTATCAAACCCTAATTTTTTACATGATCTGATACTAAACAACAGCAACAGTGAATTCCTCCATCTTGTGTTCTTGACCAATCACAACCCAAGCCTGATCTTAATTTCTCCCTCTTGATTCCTCTCTTAGGTCGACAATGGAGTCACCGTTTTTACGCACCTCTGTCTTGATTTCAGCAGTGGAAGACAATGATGAGAAGAATTCTCTTCTCTGAATTTCATGGTATTGTAAGAAAGGCAATGGATATAGCCACCCAGATAAAATAGATAAGGGGGACACCCAGAAATGGTTCTAGGCACCCATTCTTTAGATAAAAGCCACCATAGTGATACTTGGCTTGTCAGGTTTCATGGAACCGACCGCCTATTTACTTCCTTGTTGCGCATATTCTTGGCCGACTCCGAGTATCACCCGCATGTGAAATGACCAAATTCCGTTCCTTGCTCAAAATGAATGATTTCTTCTTCTTTGCTCCGCGCGACTCCAAAGCACCTAAAAACTCAAATTCACACATAAGATACATATTTTACAAGAAAACTTAGCGAAGAAAGCATAAACAATAGATAAATATCAAGGTGTTTTAGACACCTATCACCATAATAATTCATTTTCCAAGTTCAAGCCTTTCTCAAATCTTCCATCTTCTCTTTCCAAATTTGAACCAAATTCTCCATCCAATTCCAAACCCAAGTCTTCACACCCATGAGAGGAATCCACACAAAATTCTGTAATTTTTGTCGCCTGAAAAGTCCCTGGAGTTCACCGGAATCCGGCCTGAAACGGCACCGACGACCATCTGAATTTCTGTTTCAGTTGACAGAATATTCCGTCAGATTCTGTTAAAGTTAACTGTCAGACTGACGATCTTCAGTCAGTCAACGGGTCAAGGGAGGAGAGAGTCAGCCAAGTCAGCTTCGCCTAAGTGGTCTTACTGGGTCTTACTCAGATGAGTCAAGTACTGGATCAGTTGCTGGATCGTTCATCGGACTCGTACGATTTAACTCGCCGAAATGGAGAACCGACCGAGTCTCGGCTATTTACTGGACTTTCTCAGGCCAAATTCAGGCCGATCTCATGTCTTCAAATCCTGTAACAGATCCTAGCATACATCTATTGAGTTCAACAGCTTCACTTCATACCACCCATCTATTCATTTTACAACACCATAATTATCTTCATACGACCACAAACCCTTGAATATCACCATCCCATCTGCTTCTGTTGTAGTCATTCCTCATTGTACTCGAACCAAATCTGAGATCAACCCAACAGCACCAACATCTTATTCTTCATCATCTCTTGTGCAGCAGCAACACCAGGTTCATCAAATATTTGCAATCAACAGCAACTCGGCCCATAACTGCATCAACAACTCCTCTTTCCCTGTATGTCATAACAGCTCAAGAATGAGCTCAATTCTTCATTCGATTCTTCATCACAACCAAAGACCCATCTCAATTTCAGCTTCACCTTCACCTACTCTTCTTCTCATAGAAACAGCCTTGAACCAAAATTACCCATACATTGTCACATCCACCAGAACCCCTTTTGTTCTTCCCTGCTTTCAATTCCAGAAACCCATTAATCCCATAGAACTTCTCGGCTTCAGGGAACCCATTCGAGATCGAATTCAACTTTACCCAAATTTCAATTTCTTCCTCCCTGAACTCATCTGAATCTTCTCTGAGCTTTGAGCATCATCTTCTCGACCTGGTATTAACAGCAGCAGATACATCCATCGCAAACCCTTCTCGTCTGTTCTTCGAAATCCAACTACAAATCATCACAGATCCCATTTTTCACAGTAAATCCCTAATTCTAATTTCAATCTCTTCTTCTCTGTTCATAAATCGAATCAATCTTGAATCAGCTACAACCCCTCTTCAATTTCATCTCTTAGTTTCTCGATTTGACGGAAAATCATCTCGAGCTTCCATTAATGGATTCAGCCAATATCTCGGTGCGCAGCTTTTCGGTTTCTCAATTTCAGAACTGAATGAATGAGATACAATATCTCTCGAATATAGGGTTGGGTTAAATGAGGGTAGGACTTAAAACGCTCAACAGATTAGGACAGCATCCACCCCACACTGGGTGCCTATAATAGGTGGTCACTTCTGATAAGGGCTAGCCTAAAGTTTCCAGCCCCTTATCCTCAGCTGATCTGTATTTAGTACTCCTTCAAATAGGGTTTCCCCTTAACCTTGGCTGGGCTCCAGATAGTGTTCGCCCATGAAATGACAATTTTTCCCTTTTGGCTCAAATAGAGTAATTTCTTATTCTTTTCCTCCGTGTGACTCCATAGTAGCTTGTTTATGGGTGAAAACTACTCCTGCAGAATTTGGTAATTTGGGGTGTGGATGAGGAATGAATTTAAACCTTAAACAAATGCACTGCGCGTGAGTGCTTGTAGATTCGAGAGATCAATCTGTGCAAGTCTGGCCTAAACCAAGAAATGGCCGTTCCGGACTTGTTTCGGCCACAAAGTGAAGGAGATGGGGTTGATCTTAGGGAGGGAAGCGAAGAAGGTGTTGAGATTGTGAAGGTGTAGACTTGCTTATGACTTGTAACAGGAAAGTGAACAAGCTTACGATTGGTGTAAGCAGGCTCCGGGTGTTTTCTTGTTGTTTTTCTCTGTTGTTTGGAAATAGGGCGGAGAACCTATTTATACAAGTCATTGAGTCTTATTCACGTCTCTCGTGGGAAGTGGAGGAAGTGGACTGATGGAGTAGTGGAGTTGTGTGTTGGTGATACACGACCAGCCTTGCCCACTTCTCCTGTTCATCTCTAACCGTCCATGACTTCCTAACACGTTCTTGTGATGGCGCGTTGCACGCTGCACGCTGTAAACCGCGGACCAATACCCCAGTATGTATCCCCCAGTTTGTGACATGATTGATGTATCGGAATGTGTGGATCGTGGATCCACGAAAGATAGCATGTATCTTGAATTGAATAACTGCGTTATTCAGAAGTCGATACTTGTGAAGTATCGTGTGTATTTTATGTATGCGCATCCTGGTGTGGTAAAGTGATGGGTAATGACGCCTCACTGACCAACTAACTCCTGACCAGGGTTGTATAACCAAGCTGGTGAAGTTGGACGGATGAGATGATCTTTGAGACACTCATCTGCGACCGTTGATGAAGTTAGGGTTTTGAAGAGGTGCGCAGCATCACTCTTGCCTTGGTCGAAACCAAGCATGGGATACAACTTTGTCCTAACCGACCATACATGCGTGCAGATGGCATGATGGTGTGGGCGCCTATACCCCATTACCTCATGAAAGTATAATCTGGGTCACTCAATTCATCCGGTGAAATCGAGTGGTCGAGATCGATTTGCGACAAAAAAACTAGTGCCGCAAGGGCCGCACGTCACGCCCTCTTCAGGCGCACGTTCCAAGACGACCAATCTTGGTCGGTCTTGGCCGATTGGCCTGGTGTGAGGGTGATAGGCTGGTGTTTACGCCTATACCTGAATATCCCATGAAAACGTGATCTCGAGCCATCCAAATCGTCCGGCGAAGTTGAGTGGTCGAGATCAGTTTGCGGTTTGGGAGGTGTGACCACACTAGTTTGAGCGTGCGTTTTGGATTAGCCGGGCATGATATGCCTTGGCCGATCGGGTTAGGGAATAGATGGGTCCATGGTGGTCATCTTTGGTATGACCGGACTGCTTAATCTAATCTTGGACCCACCATTCATGCCGGAGAAGATGGACGCTCGTGATGCTCAAAACCCTAATTTTGGGTTTCAAAGCCGTGCGTCATCTCTTGTTTGGGCGACGATTTTGTCACGACCAAACATGGTTGGTCTTGACCGATTGGTCAAGTGTGTAGGCGGGCCCGCGGTGATCGTGTTGACATGCTCTGGGCCCTTTGAATCTACATCTACACCCTCCATCTATACCTGCGAAGATGGATGGTTGAGACTGTTTTGCGACACATGTAATATGCCGCAAACCCTAATTTAGGGTTTTCCGTCCATAATGCTTGGTATGAACGTTTTTTGGCAAGCTAGGCCAATGGCCGACCGTGCGGGTTCCGCATTGGTTCGGCAGTGGATATTCCATACCTGCTTGGGGGTGATGGAATTGATCCGGGTCATCCAATCATGCTTATGGAGTTGGATGACTGCGATCATATCCGGACTGATACGGTCAATCCGGATGCTCAATCGGGCTAGTATAACACACCGATAGGGGCTCAATCGGGCTAGTATAACACACCGAGAGTCAGCCTGTACGGGTATTTCGTACATGGTTTCATTATAGTGCTTGGAGGTTCGTGTTACTCTGTAAGAGTAACACTCGGGTCGTCATGCCACACCGATAATGAGTACTGGAAATACAAGGCTGATTAGAAATTCACAGGATGGGATTGTTGCCACATGCTCTAACCTGGAGGAATTTCATGTATTCACAGAATGAGATTGTTGCCACATGCTCCATTCTTGGTGAATTAAGTGAGGGAGTATCCAACACTTATTAATGGCTTTATCTTTTACAAGATGTCAGCGCATAATTTTTTCTGGTTTTTACAATTTTAACCTCAAATGAAAACCCACCATCAACATTAAGTCCCCTGCCTAGCACATAATGGTTACACTATTGTGGGGTAGGCATGAGATGGTGACATATATATGTGAGAAAGACAGGATAAAGGAAGTTTACCCAAAAGAGTATTGAGTCGCCCACGCCATTGTGCTTGTATGGAATCCCTTGGTGGGACCGGTTTCCTTCTTTGGGTATTTGAATCAGAAAAGGAATCCAAAAGAGGTATCCTTGTTCTATTGGGATTCTTCTTATTTTTGTCTATAAAAGAGGCCAAACCCCCTTTTCTTTTCTCACGAATTCTTTTTTTTTTTTTTTTTTTTGAGCAGCTCCCGTCCGTGACCGCCGCCGCTCCTGTTGACGCTCGTTGCGTTGTTCTGAGTTGCTACGTGCGCCGCCGTCCGTCCGTCCGAGGTAGGTTTTTTTTTTTTTCAAAGGTAAAAACCCTAGTTTGCTAGGTAAACAACTTTCGTAAGACATGTATATGCTTAGATTTTTCCACCAAGATTGATACACCAATATTTTCTGGAATTGCTTAGTAAAACAACCCGTGAATCCATGATCATGTCGCTTTGGCTCCTTTCCACCATTGCATGCCAAACCTAGTTTTTAGGTTGTATCTTGAAAAGAAGAAACCTTGGCTTGAATCTTGTAGACACGATTCCCATGAATAAAGAAAAATCGTGTTATGATGTGTGTGAATGAACGCGGGCCCGCCATGCATGCTTAATTGAACGTGGGTCTCACCCACATATGCTTGACTGAAAGCCGACTTTGTGTTAGTCTTGTGCCCGGGCTCGAATAACACCGAACTTGAAATTTATACCGGAGATCAATACTAGACTGAAACTTGTACCGAACTTGAAACCAATACCAGACTGAAACTTGTACCGGACTTGAAACCAATACCAGACTGAAACTTGCGTAATACTGTTGTTTGGACCTAATCCCAGCTTTTGTGTATTTCAACGTGTCTTGTTGTGCGTGATTACATGCTTCACGCGCTTTTTATACAAGTTCTAACTTCTGTCTTTTACTTCATTGTGGAATGAAGAAAAGAATTCCTGTTGAGATGTCTTCCGGAGATAATGCTGGTGCCAAGTCAGGAAGTGTTGACGGCTTGAAAGATATGCCGAACATCAATGATGAGTTGTTCACCTCGCCTTTTCCAAACATTAGAAGAAATCCTTCTCATAAGATAGTCCTGCTTTCCGATTCAGAAAATATGGATGCTGATCCGTTTTCTTCTTCAGCACTTGTGATGAGATTTTGTCTCCGGAGAAACGAATATCCGCCTTCCCCTATTGACTTCAAGATTTGTCATACTCCACTGGGTTCTTATGAAGGATGGATGAGACGCATGTTGAGTAATAAGGGCATTAAAGACAATTTTCTTTCAGCGCAAATCCTCAATGCGGTCATGGCATCTCTTTGCTCTTGAAATTAAGAAAGACGCTGGGTTTGATTACCTTCATTTCTCGATGGCGTCCTTCTACTCATACAGCCATATCTAGGTGGGGAGAGATGACTATTACTCCGGAGAGCGTTTGCATTAATGAACCCGCTCACATCGGAAGTCTCTCTTACGAGCTCTCTGATACGGAACAACGTAACTATGATGCCATACTTCAAAAGGTGGCGGGTTTCGACAGTCTGGACAAGGAGGAGAAAAAAGATACGAGATGCTTTTACACCTGGTGGGTGTCGGAGTGGTCTCCTGCAGACCCAAAACCGGATCAAGAGTTAGAAAATGATCTCAGCGTGATTGCGTTCCTGTCTTTATGGCTATCCAGAGATATATTCGATGAGGGTTCTGGAAAGAAGACCATTAGAGGTGACCTCGTTAAGATCGCTATAAAACTGGCAAAAGGTAAAGTTCTTCCCCTGGGTGCCTTGTTCCTTGGATCGTTTGTACTCTCATCCGGGACGCCTTAGCAATGGACATGCATGTTTCTAACGGGTACAAGAAGGTGGAATCGCACGTTCACTTCGCTTTTCTTCAGGCATTCTTATGGGAACACTTCAAAAGCTATGCTCCTACTCCTGCAAATTTGCTCACCAACTTGTATGGTGGCTCGAGAATACTCCGCTGGAATAGGAGGCGTCCCAGAAAAGGCGCAAAACTTGTGGACATATTTGACAATGTGTCTTCTGTTGATTTCCGTCCATGGGGGCCGGTCCACCCTTCCATTGTTCAGCCAAAGACTTTTGCTACTGCTTATGATGGTCCTGATGCTGTGTTGCGCACCGATGTTAAGACTATGAGATTTGGGGAAATTGTTTACCTGCACAGCTGCATCCCAGGATATGTCCCGTCCTTATTCAACAAAGAATTTATTGTGACTCCGTACAATATTGACAGGGCGGCTCGTCAAATGGGATTTGATCAGGGTGTCCCATTTATCCGTCCACCAGGGGTTCCGAAAGAATTCCTCCCGGATATTCTTAACGCTGACGCGTTTTCAGAACGGGTGAGCCTTCCTTTCTGGCCTATCGGGAGAAACCCAGTGGTAACCGATAAGTACAAGGAATTTTGGAGGAGGAAATTGTTGATTTTCCAGGAGTTCTCGGAGAGTGTTGTGACAGGTTCTCGTGGTGAGCCATCTTCTGACGTCTTGAAGGAGCATTTCCGGTTGAAGCCGCTTCCAGCCAAACGGACCAGAGCTGAGGATTGCAGTCCCCAAGCAGGAGAGAGATCTAAGAGGCAGGCACGTGGTCCGGTGATCCTTAACTCCTCCAATATGCAGGTATTTAAATCCCTTTCCGTTGGTTCCTTCATTTCTCCAGAGTAAATTCTTCTAAGAGTGATCCTTGCTTGGAATCAGGGAATTCCGGAAGAGAATGTCTTCACAAGGTTGGCGCGTATTCAGAATGAGAAGGCTGGTAATGTTGGCCTTCATGTTGAGAAGTCTGGCGGTACTGATCTTCATGCTGAGAAGTCTGGAGAAACTGCTCCTCATGCTGAGAAGTCTAGAGAAACTGATCTTCATGCTGAGAAGTCTGGAGAAACCGCTCCTTTTTCCGACCATGACAGAGATGATGCTAGCTCGGTTGGACAAGCCGCCTCCCTGAGTGATCTTGTTGACGGGGTCGTGATGGAAATTAGCACCCAGAGTGAAGCAGATGTCGGAAGGAATATAAGAGAGGCAACATCTGTTATAGTTGAAGTTGCTCCCCTTGAAGAACGTTCTGAGCAGGTTTCGGCCAATAAAGATATCGTGGTGACTCCTTCTGAAAGGTCTCCTGTAACTGACAAGGTTCCCGTGACTGGTGAAGTATTGGTAGCACAGCCTGGAGTTTTGTTTGATCCTCCATTCATTGTTCCTTATCCATGTCATGTGTTGGTTGGAGGATTCAGTGTGCCGGTTCGGTTCAAGAAGTTGTATACGGTAATATGGGAGAAACACGGTCATATTGCTACCACTACGAAGCTCAAGAGTCGTCTTTCATTGGTCAATCGTGTTCAGGAAGCTTTATTTTCTATCCATGGGATGAGCGTCGCGACTGGTCGAACAGTTTCTGAGGAGATGATTGAAGACTGGAAGTGCCATCGAGATGAGTTTGTGCAGTACGACTTCAATGCTCCTTGGTTCCTCAAAAGGTTCTCCGAGATTCAGGAGCTCCAGAAATTACAAGGTGAAGCCCCTCCTGCAGAATGTGTTACTCGCCAGGAAGAAGAGGTCAAAAGATTGTCTAAGGAGTTGAAGCTTAAGCAGGCTGCACTTCAAAGGATGAAAGCCTCTCTTGCCCAGAAGGACGAGTTTTTGATGAAGGACTTTCCTTGAAAGATTCGTGCTATACACTTGTCTCTTCTTTTAGATGTTTTTCTTTTTGAGTGATAGTGAGGATTTTCTTTCGTAATTTGACTTCCGGTTTTGAATTGATAGGTAATTGAATTGGTCTATTGAGATAGTTTTGTGAATAACCTTTTCTGAAAGAGGTTATTTTAAATGGAATTTGCATCTTGGTCATGAATGATTGCACATGTCATATGAAATTGCAAATGTCGTGTAAAAGGGAGGTATGAAGGGAAGCAAACATGCGTTTGATCACTGAGTCTCTTTCTCCATGTGGGGATACTAAGTCCCCAGTGAATTTCAAAACTATCTTTCTTGTAAAATTGCTGAATAGAACTTACTTGTCTTTGAAGCCTCATTTGTATCAAACCGAAGTAGCCTCTCCAAGGAAGTCGTCCGTGATCGATTGTCAGCCGACACAAAAATAATTCACTTTCCTACTCAATAATATATGAATGAAGTATATGATAAGAAAGAGTTCGTATCCACAGAGAGGCAATTGTAGTTATTTCGTAATCAATTTCTTAAAGTAACCGATTGGGGGGATTTCTGAATTCTATGTAAGCAATAAAAGTAAACTAAAAACAAGGTAAATTGTAGAAAGTAATCAATGGAGAGAGATATTGGTCAAGGAATTCATCTTCAATCTTAGACATGTGCTTGCATATATGAATAGAATTACGATTTAATCTCTTGTGTTATCAAAAGCCTAGAGAATCAAGAAAGCAAGATAATCTATTAATTTCTCAAGTTCATCAACACACACATTAGGGCTGCGTATATGAATTCTACCTAAAGAATAACCTAACGCCTTGCGCTAATCAAGTTCAATTCCTAGGAGCATTAAGTTTCAGAAATAGGCTAATCAATGCAATTGTCATGCGTTGCGCAAAACAATTCGGACAATGGTCAAACTCTACATATGATTACGAGAGTGTATCACTACAAACCGTAAACATATCATGCTACTTATATTCAAGGTTATCGCTTGATGAAAAACCCTAAAATAGCTATGGACTAAGATGCAAGTTCAATTAATTGGCCACTTAACTAATCAAACACCATAATCCTATCACAATACTTCAATCATGTGATCATAAAAACCGCAGAGAATTGAACGATAAACAAGAGAGAAAACTAATACATAAAGCAAACACAAGTTTTAGAAATCGGACTACATCCTTAACCAATAATAGAGAATTTAGCTACTCATAGCTATGGAGTTCATCACAAAAATATCAATGGAATAAAGAAGAAGATGAACAAAAGCAAACCCTAGTTGTGCCCCCAAAAACGGCTCTCCAAAGTTCCAAGAATAAGATATGAGATAAGATTTCCAAAAGTTGTAGAATTCTTCTTTTTATAGCCTTTTTCTCCTTCCAAAACTAGGTTTTGTCTTCAAAGTCCATTAGATGCAAATCCACCAAGCCCACGAGAGAGAGAAACCCATGTAGAAAATATGTCCAAAAAGCGTCGTCGGAAAATCGGGTATTGTGGCCGGAAATCGGCCGGAGAAGTGCCCGAAATCGGCTCCGTGTGACCAAGGCAAAGTCCGCCCGGTCACCGGTCAACGGTTGGATCGAGTCAAGTCAACGAGTCAAAAGATCTGAGTCAGTCCTAGTCGGCCGAGTTAACTCAATGGCTTAACTCGGTTGAGTCATCACCATGTCGACGTGAGTCGGATGATCGTGTACCCGACTAGGCTAATCGGGCCGTGTAGGATCAGCTCGTGCAACTGCTCGAGCCACGATCTCTTCTGCTGCATCAAGTTCAGCCATAATGGCCCTGTGCTGCATCATCTATTTGTAATACTACCCTGCAACCTTCAGCTCACTTGCATTTCCTAGGCATACCACTAGACGCATCGAGTCGAGCCACTGCCACCAACACCATCTCAGACTATACACATCACCAGAATCCCTCCAATCTCAGAAGCAATCCCCAGCTTCTTCTCAATTGCTTCGCAACATACCTAGCAACGCAGAACTGTTCCATTCTGGCCTGCACTCACCCACCACTGCAGGTATCCCTGCTCATAGTTCAATCACCATCCTGCAAACACTCCATTCCCTGCCTTGAGCTCCAACACAGACCCAGCACAGCTCTGTGCTCTCGCCACTCCAACCCATTCATCCTCAGACTCCAGCCTTTCCCACTCTTTCCATGCCATCAGCTCAACTATACTTCAAAAGCTCCATCAAAACCACCCAGGCTAACCCAGACCTGCACCTTGTTGCTTCTCTGCTAATTCCATAAACACTGCTCTGCAATATACAACACCCAGTGTACAGCTCCAGTTTGTAAAGCGTAGTCCCGCTTCCATCGACTCAATGCTCAGACCATCTTCAACTCCTATCCTTGCCAATACCATCTCTGCACCTGTAACACTTCAACTTACAGACTGCAATTCCAACAGCAACAGACTCCAAATAACAGCAGCTTCACTTCTCCAGCTGCAGCTCCCATCCAGTGCAAATCACAGCCAGCTAGCACAACATCCATGGGCCATTCCTCCATTACCGGTTGCTCCATCCCAATCACAGTCCCCTGGCTCAGTTACAGCAATCCCCATTGCAGCTTCGGCTCAGACAGTCTCACAAGCACTATGTGCATCCTGTTAGTGATTCAGACACAGAACTGTTGGTGATTATACACATTTACAACCACCAGAATCATCTCAGTCACCACCAGTTCTCAAAACTCAAGCCATCCACTGCAATCCAATTCTTCATTCCTTGCAATTCCAACACCGCCAGTGCATCTTTGAGCATCAAAACAACAACACACACCACAGTTCCATTATTGCCATATTATTCCTAACATACATCTAAACCCTGCACCTCAGCTCCTTGATCTCCACCTTCACTACTAGATCATTCAACTTAAGCTATCACCAGCTAACTCAGTGCTTCAATTTCTCCATGAATTCCTCTCTCAACTCAACACATCCCTGAACTCAGCCGCACCTCCATTGAATCAGCCTCATCAGACTAACTCAGTCCGCTACACAAAACCCCAACTTCAATCGATGTTTTCCTTTATCCCAACTCACTGATTTCCTCCAAATTCTTGATCTCAATCTTCCATTAATATCTCAAACCGTCGTAACTTGTTCTCGGCGTCATTGTCTCTCTCGGAATCTCAACCTGCAAATGCAATCCTCTCGCATTTCTCTCTTCCTCGATCTCAATTTTGTAGTATTCTCTTCACCAGATCCAAATCCATCTTCTATAGCTTCTTCTTCTCACAATTTCACACCAGGAACATCATCTTCAATGCTTTCAATTCTGTTCAAACCCTAACTCAAGCAGCTTCAATCGATCTCACCATACACAGTCAAGCTCGAAACCCCTCCATTTCATCACCCTGAATTCAATCTAAACACAATCGCGACTCAAACTCCTTTCAATCGACTCAAACCCATATCTATTTTACTCAAGAACATCAATTTCTTCTCTCAGAATAAAGACATTGATTTCCTTCTTTGGATCGAACTGCACCATCTCCATCTTCACTTCTTCCACCATTAGCAACGCCTCCATTGCACATAACAGCATCAGAGAGTGGATAAAGAGATTGAGGGGAAAAGGGAGAAATGAACCCTATCTTCTTCTTTCACAGAAAAATCACAAAGAATTTGGGGATGAGAGTGAATTCCCCATGACCAAGTTGATGGTGTTGCCTGTACGGCCAGTATTTAGGCACCCTGGACAATGGATATGGGCCACCAATAAATCTCTTTGTATTGTCAGTCCTTGGGAACCGACAAGCTTAATTGTTGACTTTGCTTACAACCTTCTCATACGGACCCGAATGGCCTCGTTCTTTCGCCGATAGCTTCGCCTTTTGCTCCAATTGGGATGATTTCCGCTTCTTTTCCTCCGTGCGACTCCAGAGTACCTAATAACTCAAAAACACGCGTAAAGTACATAATTCACAAGAAAAATAGAAAAGAAAGCATAAACTCTATATAGTAAATACGGTGTATTCTACACCTATCAGTCCGCATTAACTTTTTAGAGAATGAGAGTTATCCTTCTGAACCAAGTTTCTCCTGAACAATGCGCTTCAAAGCGTTGCATTCACTGGTAGGGTGGTGAAGGAACCGGTGGAAATGACAGTACCTCGGGTCCATTATTTCTTGATCGGTTGGTGGACGCCATACAGGAGGTAGTTCCACCTCTCTATTTCGTACCCACATCTCTAGCAACTCTAAAATCTTTTCCATCGGGAACAGAAAGTGTAGGTACTTCTGAGTCCAAACTTTTCCTGCGTTAGTGGGCGTTGTGATGTCTCTACGTGGCTTTGATGTGGAGCACGTTCCGGAGATGAAGTTGGAAGATTTGCGAGTGCCATCATATCCGCGGGTCGCTTGCCTGGGTAAAGGGATGTGGAAGGTGTCGTAATATCACTGCTGAGTGATCGAATTGAACGCTCCCATCCTCTGTATTCACGTATTTCCTGATCGATCTCCCCTTCCTCAAGCATCTATTCGCTTGGATGAAAGGCCGATGCAGATTGGACAGTCTTCCGGGCTTCAACAAGAGTTTTGAGATACAAATCTTCTAACAGGGCTCCATAGGCTGCAGGCTCCCTTTCTTTATCTGGTAGACGTTGTAGTACTCCGTACAAGTCCTTTCCTTTGTGGAGTTGCCTCGGTTCTTCATTGTTGACTGGACCGTGTTGTTCATCTTTCCTGAGTCTCCTGCGGTTACGCGCTCTTTTTGCCTCTCCGCCGGTAAAGGTGTGACTCCTGACTAAGGATTCAGCGTTTCTTGCACTGCTTGAGTAGATGCCCGCCGACCCTTCTTGTAATTGTGCTGCTATATCATTCAAAAGGCGAAATGTCTCGCTCTGCCTTCTGGTGATACCGGCTTGATTTGCCAAGACATCCTCCAGCATTCTAGCTACACTTCCCATGATATTTGAACCACCTGTGGTTTCCGGATACATTGCGAGATGGCAACTGACGAGGTGTCAAACTC